>OX442318.1:6882713-7482713 GCA_949358305.1 Strigamia acuminata
TAAAGAAATGAAACCAAAACACATGACAATTAAAACTATATTTTTTTGGGCTTTTCCGACATTTACATTTTTTTTCCACTTAATTTTAACGATTATTCATTGCCATTGCTTATTCAAAATTTTTTTTTTAATCAAGCATCTGGAAAATAAAAAGTTTTGATATATACACAATTGCGCTTTTTTATATGTGAGGTTAAATTAGGTGCAGTTGCATTACGAGTTTACGACACTATATACAGTAGTATATAATATAACATAAAATAATAAAACAAATCAAAATAAAATTCATGTAACTAAGAACATATAGCAAATTGAATGAGAAGAAAAAGGCACTTTTACATTATATTGTTGAATATAAAAAAAAAATCAACACCAAGATGTTCAGAAACTGATATTAATTTAAAAAATAATTTAATGCATTTTTCCTTGGCCATTTTTTTGTAATTGCGCCCTCTCTTATGCACAACGTTGTACTACATAAGCATTTCATGGTCATCAAACATGGCAGTCTCCGATTGGTTGACCTCTCGAGTGTCTATTGACGACAATTTCAGTCGCAAATTAAAACCAACAAATGGTTTTACACGAATCATTCACAACATTTGTGAAAAACAACCCAAAAACATACAACTTTTTGTGTTTTGTGTATTTTAAACAAGAAACCGGTCCGAGTTACCCAAAAACACAATTCTAGATCACCTTTCATGAGGTCATAATTTATGAGCATATCTTACAAAATAGCACAAGGAGAAACGTCATTCTACTTGATCCTAATTCGAGCAATTGCCAAAGCAGACGTTTTAGGATGGCGCCGGTGTTTAGCGAAATGGTAATATTTATAGCTTTAATTTGTTTAAGCAACTAGCAAATAAACAACAATGCGATTAATGCAATGAAAACTCTTTCAATCCAAACTAGATCCGACGAACTACATACCTAGGAATCATTCTACTACTTCTCACAATCACCGATGTAGAAAATGCAAAAATTAAACAAAAAACCGTCACCACATTTTTGGATTCGAAATGGAGAGCCACGCCAATCCTCTTGGAAATCAGGTGAATAATCATCAATTAATTCTCGCCACAGACGTAACACACATTTATTTTCACAGCGAATACTTAGCGGATGAAAACAATGAATATTTTTGGGCTTTTATCGACGCCATGGGACAACAAAACATGGACGAGCTGAATAAAAGTACAAAAATCCGACAAAAAGTGCGATAAAATGACCAAAAAATTAATTAATTTGACAGAAAACGATAAAGACTATCACGATTTCCTCGTCGGAGAAACGAGACGATTTTTGTCCGCTCCTAAAATGTCGTTATTGAAGCTGTCGTTGTCTTTGAGGGCTTATTCGCCCAAAATTATCATGTTTCATCAAGTAAAAAAATGTGTATTGATTGTGTGATTTTTGTTTTAAAACGATATTTTGATTGTAGATATCAACAACTAAGAATTTACCAAAGGAGTGCGAAGTTGTGGCCGAAGTGAATGGGAATTTTATTTGTAATGTTGGGGAGTTAGCGGCGATTTTGGAAAACACGACGGATAGAAACGATACGGATCTGTTTAAACTCGATCATCGGTACCCACGAAGCAATGAGAAAAGTTTGCCGGTCATTTTGTACGCGCAGATCGGCACTGAATCGTTTTATAAGTTCCATTCCGTGCTGAAAGATCTTGCAAATGAAGGGAAAGTGAATTACATATTGAGACATTATCTGAAAGTAATTAGATTTTCATTAATTTTTGGTCTGAAAAATGAATTTTTGGTCTAAAAAATGAATTTTTGGTCTAAAAAATGAATTTTTGGTCTGAAAAATGAATTTTTGGTCTAAAAAATGAATTTTTGATCTAAAAAATGAATTTTTGATCTAAAAAATGAATTTTTGGTCAGAAAAAATGATTTTTTGGTTTTAAAAATGAATTTTTGATCTAAAAAATGAATTTTTGGTCAGAAAAAAAGGTTTTTTGGTTTTAAAAATAAATTTTTGGTCTTAAAAATGATTTTTTTGGTCTTAAAAATGATTTTTTGGTCTTAAAAATGATTTTTTGGTCTTAAAAATGAATTTTTGGTCTAAAAAAATGAATTTTTGGTTCAAAAAATTATTTTTAATTTTTGTTGATTTTTTTTAAAGACAAAAACGAACCAGAAAGTTCGGCTTTCGGGCTACGGAGTTGAATTGGCGATAAAAAGCACCGAATATAAAGCGCAGGACGACACGAGAGTGAAATCTGAAGAGAATATCGACAGTGATGTTGACGATAAACAAGATGAAGTCGAGGGATTTGTTTTCTCCAAATTGAAGTATTTAAACGAGCGAAATTTAATACGATTAATTGAAATTTACGTTTTCTTTTTGTTATTAGAGAATTGTATCCGGACAAAACGGGCAAGTTGGACTCACTAAAGAATTTTATGATCGAAAGTACCAATGAAATGACGCCGTTGAAAGTGTGGCAAATCCAGGAACTCAGTCTTCAGGCTGCGCAGAGAATCATGTCAACATCGGTGGACGAAGCGTTGCGTTTAATGCGCGATATCGCTCAAAATTTCCCTTTACAAACGAATTCGTTAATCAGGACCGTCGTCAATGACCAACTAAAGAAGGAAATCGTCAAAAATCAAAAGGTATTTTAAGAAAATCTCGATTTATTTGAACTTTTTGGATTTTTTTAAAATTCTTTTTGAATTCTTATTGAATTTTTTGAATTTATTCTGAATGTTTTGAATTTTTTTTGAATTTTTTGAAATTTTGTTGAATTTTGTTGAATTCTTTTGAATTCTTATTGAATTCTTTTAAAATTTTGTTGAATTTGTTGAATTTTGTTGAATTCTTTTGAATTCTTTTGAATTTTTTTGAATTCTTTTGAATTCTTTTGAATTCTTTTGAATTTTTATTGAATTTTTCTGAGTTTTTCTGATTTTTTTAAAAACTATTTTGAATTTTTCTGATTTTTTTAAAAATTATTTTGAATTTTTCTGATTTTTTTAAAAATTATTTTGAATTTTTCTGATTTTTTTAAAAATTATTTTGAATTTTTGTGATTTTTTCTGATTTTTCTGATTTTTTTCTGATTTTTCTGAATTTTTCTGAATTTTCTAGAATTTTTGAATTTGTATAGAATTTTTCTGACTTTTATTGAATCTTTTGAATTTCTGTTGAATTTTTCTGATTTTTTCTGATTTTTTCTGATTTTTCTGATTTTTTTCTGATTTTTCTGAATTTTTCTGAATTTTCTAGAATTTTTGAATTTGTATTGAATTTTTCTGAATTTTCTAGAATTTTTGAATTTGTATTGAATTTTTCTGAATTTTCTAGAATTTTTGAATTTGCATAGAATTTTTTTGACTGTTATTGAATTTTTTGAATTTCTGTTGAATTTCTCTGAATTTTTAAACCTTTTCTGAAAATTCTCAAATTATTCGAATCCTTTCACCGTCTTTTACAGTTATTCGCTGAAAACCACAACATTGCATCATCGGAATCCGCTCTTTTCATCAACGGAATCTACTTCGACGTCGAAGTCACCGACATCTTCACATTACTAGACATCATCCGCGAAGAGCAAACTGTCATGGACGGCCTTCACGCCCTCGGTGTTCACGTAAATCGACCCCCACACAAAAAAAAAACCCAAAATTACTCAACCAAACCCATCCTTCTCTTAGGACAATCAAATCCAACACGTTTTATCGCTCGATTTCAAAATGGACAAGCAGAACTACGCAATAGACATCCGCGATTCCTCCATCCAATACATAAATGATCTGGAATCAGACCGGAAATATTATTCCTGGTCGAGCAGCATCTCTGAAGTTCTTCGACCCACATTTCCGGGCGTCCTACGAATGATTCGCAAAAATATTTACCACTTAGTAACCAAATTAACCAACAAAAAAATATTTGTATTACATTATTATTTTATTTAGGTATTTGTGTTAGATCCCAGTCAAGAATCGTCGGAAGATTTACTCAAATTAGCCGAGAGTTTTTACATCCACAACGCGCCGGTGCGAATCGGGATTTTGTTTACGGTTAATCGCAATCTCGACGTGGACGGATTCGCCGATCCCGGCGTGGCGTTGTTAAACGCGTTTAATTTCATTTCTCAGGAGAAAAACCAGCCGTATTCCGGACTTTCTTTCATTACTGATGTAATTTGTGGTGTTTTGTGTTCGATTTGTTGTTGATTTTAACGTTTTTTTGAAGGTTTATGCGTCGGCGAATTCCCAACCGATGCAGTCGAGCGATGTTCTCGAGGCTTTTAAGTTGAAATATCCGCACGAAGATCTGGAGTTGATTTTTGGCGCTGATTCTGATTACGATTCGGGACGAAAGGTTGGTGAATAAATTTGTTTTAGTTTGATAAAATTGGTTTTTTTTTTTTTTTTGGTTAGTTATCGTGGGAATTTATGGATCAAACGGGTCTGTCGAAGTCGCCGCAGGTTTTACTTAATGGAATTCCGCTTGATGAGAAAGCAGTGAGAAAAAGAAATATGTTTATGTTTGTTAAATTTGAAATTTATTTTATGTTGATTAATTTGTGGTTTCTTTTAAGTTAAATACTGACATGTTTGAGGAAGCGGTTCTGAATGAGATTTTGCAGCAAACAACATCTATACAAAAAGCTGTTTATAAAGTAATTTTAGCACACGGCTAAATCGATAAAATGATTTTGGATAAAAAATGCATTATATAACCTTTAAAGTATATTTCTGCGTTTAAAAATACGTTTTTTTTGCCTAAAATGTATTTTTTTTTTGCTAAAATGTATTTTTTTGGCTATAATGTATTTTTTTTGCCTAAAATGTATTTTTTTAGGCTAAAATATAGATTTTTAGGCTAAAATATAATTTTTAGGCTAAAATATAATTTTTGGGCTAAAATTTATTTTCTTTCAGTTAAAATTTTGTTTCTTTTTGCTAAAATTTTGTTTTTGGGCTAAAATTTCGTTTTTTGGGCTAAAATTTCGTTTTTGGGCTAAAATTTTGTTTTTTGGGGCTAAAATTTTGTTTTTTGGGGCTAAAATTATTATTTTTTAGTCTAAAATATACTTTTTGCTTAAACAAATGCATTTTTTGCACTAAAATTAATATTTTTGGTCTTACTGACTGATTTTTTTTATTGAATTTTAGAATCAACTGAACGACTACCACAATATTTTAGACTTTTTAATGTCCCAACCAAACGTAATGCCACGATTAAATGAAAAAATCCTAAGCGGAAAAGGAATCGTACTCGACTTCACCGGCCGACCGAGTAAATCATCAACATCTGCACAAACCAAACAAAACTCCCATTAATTTTTAATTTTTATTTCTAAAGATTTGAAGCTCACTTCTCCCTCATTCTCCAATTTATCCACCAAAGACATGAGCGCCACCTTGATCGCCCACTTAAAATACTTCACAGCCCGTGACGACTACAATTTTCGTCCAATAACTCACTGGATAGTCTGCGATCTGGAAACTACGACCGGTCGAGAACTTTTACACGACGCAATCGAACAAGTGGTAAAATTAAAAAATTAAAATTAAAAATATTTTTTTTTTAAATTAATTATTTTTTTTTTAGAAAATATCTAACGACATTCGTGTGGGAGTTATTTACAACACGGACGAAAAAAGCGAGAATTTAATGAGCAAAATCGTGCACGCGGCTCTAAACAATCTGAACAAATCGATAAGTCGTTCATTTGTGGCTAAAATATTGAGCCCGGCCAACGCCGATGCTATTTTAAACAAAAAGAAATCGGTTTTAGATTTCCTCGTTAAAGGGATCGATGCGTCTGAGTTTAAGACTCATTTGGACGATCTTTCCGATGATTTTTTGAAGATTCATCGCTTTTATTCGAAACAAGTTTTAAATGTAAAACCAGGGATGCGAGCGGTGATCACAAACGGAAAAGTAAGCTAAGAATGGGCTTTGCATATTGCTGTATAATATAGGGAATAAAAATAGATAATAATAATAATAAAATAATGCTTGGCGCGACAGGATTGTGACGGTATTATCACAAATTTGCCTGCAATCGACAAAGTTTTATCGAAATTAATCAAAAATGTGTAAAAATGTGTTGATATTTGATGAAATTTGTTGAAAAATCATCAAAAACTCTTAAAACTTGTCGATAATTGGTGAAATTTGTTGAAAAATCATCAAAAACTCTTAAAACTTGTCGATATTTGATGAAATTTGTTGAAAAATCATCAAAAACTCGTTAAGTTTGTGAATATTCGACGCAACTTGTTGAAAAATGATCAAAAATTTGTCATTACTCGTTGAAATTCGTTGAAAAATGATCAAAAACGTCAAAATTTGGTTATTTAAAATTCCAAAATGTAAAATAATTCTTAAATTTATCGTCATTTATTGTCGCGCCACTGAAAATTACCAAAATGTGCATTTATTTATATAACAAACGTTTATTTCGCTTAGATTTTGGGTCCGATGGAACCGGACGAAGTGTTCGGAGTGACTGACCTGAATTTATTGGAAAAATTCAGCTTGAACATGTACGGCGAAAAATTAAGAAAAACATTCCAAGACATCAACGAGCAGGGCGAGCTTGACAGGTATACAAAACCAACTCCAAACTCACCGAAACGACACTAAAATTAATTTGATTTTAATCAAGTATCAGCGACTTAGCCATGCGAACGACCGCATTGCTTCTTTCGCGCACCAACGAGCGCCAACGACACGAAATCGCGTACGATTCGTCCGATTTCAGCGTCGTCAAGATCCCCGCCCGACTTCCCGGTCAACCGGCATTTGACATCAAAGCCATTTCCGACCCCGTTTCGAGGGGTGCTCAGAAACTAGCTCCGCTTTTAATGACGCTCTACGAAGTGGTCAATGCCAAAATTTGGTTATTTTTGAACAGCGAGGAGAAATTATCCGATGTTACATTGAAAAGGTGATTTTTTAAAATTCAAAATGGTGATTTTTTAAATTCAAAATGGCAATTTATTAAATTCAAAATGGCGATTTATTAAATTCAAAATGGCGATTTATCAAATTTAAAATAGCGATTTATTCAATTCAAAATGGCGATTTATTCAATTCAAAATGGCGATTTATCAAATTCAAAATGGCGATTTATCAAATTCAAAATGGCGATTTATCAAATTCAAAATGACGATTTATCAAATTTAAAATGTCGATTTATTCAATTCAAAATGGCGATTTATTTTGCTATTTGACGATTTATGTTCTTATTTGACGATTTATTTTTCTATTTGACGATTTATTTTTCTATTTGACGATTTATTTTTTTATTTGACGATTTATTTTCATATTTGACGATTTATTTTCATACTTGACGATTTATTTTCCTATTTGACGATTTATTTTGGTATTTATAGTTTTTATCGATACGTACTGGAACCTCAGATGCAGTTTTTGCCTAACGGGTCCGCGACTTCGGGTCCTATGGCCCGATTTTCCAATATGCCAGCTCAGCCGTTGCTCACGCAAAGAATAGTCACGCCTGATAATTGGCTGGTTGAAGTTGTCAAATCCCCGTATGATTTGGATAATATTCATTTGGAAGATGTGAAAAGTGTTGTGTTTAGCGAATACGAACTGGAATATTTATTATTGGAAGGTTATTTTGGTGTTTTTGTGATTTAATGTGGATTGAAGTGGTGAGAATTGTTTTTTTTGGTTTGTTTTTAGGTCATTGTTTTGAGCAGTCTACTGGTAATCCACCTCGGGGATTGCAATTTACGCTCGGGACGTCGAATAATGTTGCGATGAAGGACACGATTGTGATGGCTAATTTGGTATTTTTTCTTTAAATTTTTTTTGATTTGTGTTTATTTTGTTTATTTATTCGTGGAATTGTTTTAGGGATATTTTCAACTAAAAGCTAATCCTGGTGCGTGGTTGTTGAGTTTACGGCAGGGTCGTTCGGCTGAGATTTACGATATTGTTAAGTAGGTTGGATATTAAAAATGGGGTCTTAACAATTAATTGAAAATTGAAAATTCATCAAAAATTTGACAAATTTGGACGAAATTCATCAAAAATTTGACAAATTTGGACGAAATTCATCAAAAATTTGACAAATTTGGACGAAATTCATCAAAAATTTGCCAAATTTGGTCAATTTGGTCAAAAAGTGCATCAAATTTGGTCAAAAAAATGCATCAAATTTGGTATAAAAATGCATCAAATTTGGTCAAAAAATGCATCAAATTTGGTCAAAAACTACATCAAATTTGGTCAAAAAATGCATCAAATTTGGTCAAAAACTACATCAAATTTGGTCAATTTGGTCAAAAACACATCAAATTTGGTCAATTTGGTAAAAAATTTGTCACATTTAGTCAATTTGGTCAAAAATTTGTCACATTTAGTCAATTTGGTCAAAAATTTGTCACATTTAGTCAATTTAGTCACAAAATGCATCAAATATGGTAAAAAAATACATCAAATTTGGTCAATTTGGTCACAAACTTGTCACATTTGGTCAATTTGGTCATAAATTTGTCACATTTAGTCAATTTGGTCAAAAAATGCATCAAATTTGGTCAAAAAATGCATCAAATTTGGTCAATTTGGTCACAAAATGCATCAAATTTGGTCAATTTGGTCACAAAATGCATCAAAGTTTGTCTAAATTAATTAAAAATTTGTAGTTTTTCAACCCAAAATTCACAAATTCATCGCAATTAATCTGCTCACTGTTTATTATCAATTAATTAATCTTCATTTCTTATTTCTAGCCACGACAGTATTGTTGCTCCACCAGGCTCATCACACATCCAAGTGTTCCTAAGCAGTTTCAAAAGCCACATAATTAAACTGAAAGTGAATAAAAAACCCGACAAACAGAACGTTGATCTATTATCCGAGGACGGTGATCAAAATGGCGGCATCTGGGATTCAATCGCCAGGTGAAAATAAATAAGAATTGACAAATGACACCAACTCCTAAAACAACCTCGCACATAAATATTTCCTTTATAATTTCTTAACTTATTTTATTTCTTCTAAATTTCTTTGCTAAATTAAACTATCAGTCTGTTTTTATTCTGTGCAAGCAGCTTACCCATTTTGGGAGATTTTGTCAACGATTATCGCTTGTTTTGGCGCATCGTCGACAGGTAGCGCAGTTGCCCAAATCGGGCAAAATGCACAAATAAAAAAATAAAAATAAATTTTTTATTTTTTATTTATTTAATTTAAATTTAATTTAAATTTAATTTAAATTACAACAAAATTTTCCTTCAAGAAAAATAAATCAAATTAATTACTCGATTTTCTCGTTCCCAAACAGTACTTTGAGCGGTTCGAAGCGCGACGAGGAATCGGCCGACAACAAAATAAATATCTTTTCCGTCGCTTCCGGTCACCTGTACGAAAGATTCATCCGAATAATGATGGTCAGCGTTCTCAAACACACGAAAACACCGGTCAAATTTTGGTTTCTCAACAATTACTTATCGCCGACCCTCAAAGACGTTTTGCCGTACATGGCCAAACAGTACGGCTTTGAATACGAATTGGTTCAGTATCAATGGCCGCGGTGGCTGCACCAGCAAACCGAGAAACAGCGGACGATTTGGGGGTGAAAATAGACGAAATCGATGGAAATAATTGATAAAAGTTAATCAATTTTTGTTTTTTAGGTACAAAATTCTCTTTTTGGACGTTTTGTTTCCGTTGGATGTGAAGAAAATCATTTACGTTGATGCGGATCAGATTGTGCGCACCGATTTGAAGGAATTGATCGATTTCGATTTGGGTGGTGCGCCGTACGGGTACACGCCATTTTGCGATAGCAGAAAGGATATGGATGGTTTTAGGTATTTAGATTTTTTAATTTTTTTTATTTTTTTGGTATTTATTTATTTTATTTTATTTATTTTAGGTTTTGGAAAAGTGGATATTGGGCGAGTCATTTACAGGGTCGAAAGTACCACATTAGTGCGCTGTATGTTGTGGATTTGAAGAGATTTAGGAGAATTGCTGCTGGGGATCGACTTAGAGGACAGTATCAAGGACTGAGTCAGGATCCTAACAGCTTGTCTAACTTAGATCAGGTTGATTTATGCGTTTAAAACGAGTTTTAAGTGTTGTTTAAAACGTTTGAAATATGTTTTTATCAGTTTAGTGTGACATTTTCAATAGAAATGATGTAGAAATTCGGTTTAAAATGACTTTATAATGTTTTTGTGTGTTTTAAACCACTTTTGGACTAGAAATTTTAATTTTTTTAATTTTTTTTAATTTTTAGGATTTACCGAATAACATGTTACATCAAGTTGCTATAAAATCTTTGCCTCAAGAATGGTTGTGGTGCGAAACATGGTGTGACGATGAATCGAAAGCGCGTGCAAAAACAATAGATCTGGTATGTTTTTTTAATCAATAAAAATAAAAGAGAAATTTTAATTTTGTTTTCTTTAGTGTAATAACCCGAAGACGAAGGAACCAAAATTAGTTAGTGCCATGAGAATTGTGCCTGAATGGAAGGGTTACGATGATGAAATAAAAAGATTTCTAGAACAAGTGGAGCAAATGAAATCGAAAGACAAAAGTATTTATTTATTTATTTGTTTATTTGTTTATTTGTTTATTTTGTATGTTTTTTTTCTTGTTACAGGTCAACTGGAAGACGAGAAAAATGCGTTTCACGAAGAGTTATGATTTGTTAATTTATTATTTTTATTATTATTATTATTAAGTGTTTCGAAATTTAGAAAGAAAAGAAATGGGTGTGTTGACTGTCCGATTTGTATTTTATTTTTCTTTTCTATGCTAATACATTCCAATGCATTTATTGTGTGCACATTTTCATCAAAAACATTTTTCCTTCAAATTTCCTTTATCAAAAAATTACAAAAGGGGATGAATTTTTAATATTAAATATTGAATTTCGTGATTATTTGCATTTTATTCCTGCCTGTATATATATATAAACAACAAAAACACGACGTTATAAGGGTACCGTACCGATTCCAGTATACTTTTTTTAGTCTGAACAAAATCGAATAAATAAAAAAAATAAAACTGATTGTTTTCAAAATGTGTTTATTTTATAAACTGTTTTAGCATTTAGGATTTATTAAAAAATATATTCCCTTCTTTTTAATTAAGAAAATAATATCGATTCTACTCCTATCGAAAACATCGCTTCCGGTTGATACTTGATGGCCGCCATGATCATCCGGGATGAAACCGTAAAATATCAAAACTATTTCCTCGTCGTTCTCCAAACCAACCACTCGATTTATTGAAATAATGACTTCCATAGCATTTCAATACAGTTTGACAGGTTTTTGTAAGTATCTAACACACACAAGGCGCATAAACCGTGAATAATTTGTACTTTTCCACCAGATAAGGCACCTGTGTCGAAAGGTCTGCTGGGATGCATGTTTTTAACGTCGTGCGCACTCCATGTACCCTTCTTAGCCCATCTGAAAAAATTCTTCTTTTGGACTTATTTTGATGTTTTTGCTAAATACGAGGTGAATTTTTATAGTTGTTTGTATTTTGACCGTTAAAAAATTTTTGTGGTTTAGATTTGGCGACTGGCGACATCAAAAACGACATTTTTAGATACAAAAGATTTGATCTGTGGTTCGTTTTTAATTTATTATTTTCGGGTGTTTGAAAGGCGGTATGGATCGCGTAAATATGCTGTAAGTATCGGAATAGATGATTTTAAATTTATTTGATTTTCATTTGATTTTTTTTTCTTTCCAGTCATTTATTCTAGCCATAACTATTATCACAACAGTTTTAGAATTAATAGTGTCGTACTGTTTTCATCGTTTAAATATAGATGATGCAATAGTGCATCAATGTGGATCGTAAGATTAATTTTTTTATTATTATTTCATTTTTTATTGGCTCGTTTTATTTTCTCTTCAACTATTTCATTTTTTACTCAATTATTTCATTTTTTAACTCAATTATTTCATTTTTTTTTAAATTATTTTATTTTTTAACTCAATTATTTTATTTTTTAACTCAATTATTTTATTTTTTAACTCAATAGTCAATTATTTCATTTTTTACTAAATTATTTTATTTTTTAATAAATTATTTCACTTTTTACTCAAATTATTTCATTTTTTACTCAATTATTTCATTTTTTAACTCAATTATTTCACTTTTAACTCAATTATTTCACTTTTTACTCAAATTATTTCATTTTTTAACTCAATTATTTCATTTTTTTTAAATTATTTTATTTTTTAACTCAATTATTTCATTTTTTAACTCAATTATTTCATTTTTTAACTCAATTATTTCATTTTTTAACTCAATTATTTCATTTTTTAACTCAATTATTTCATTTTTTAACTCAATTATTTCATTTTTTAATAAATTATTTCACTTATCACTCAAACTATTTCATTTTTTACTCAATTATTTCATTTTTGATTAAATTCTTATTATTTTTTTAGCTATGGTTTTATTTTCCCAATGTTTGTCAATTATTTCTTCGATATTCCCCGAGTTGCACAAACATCCATCGTGGGAGTGCCGGTTACCGGGAAAACTTTGGTGTATCTATTGGGATTACAAGTATAAAAAAAAAAAAAAAATTAACTCGACATCCCCTAAATCTTAATTTTCTAAATCCAGATGACAAGTTGCTCGAAATCATCCGCCATATCTGGATTTTGCGGCTTAGTAAGATCAACCAAACCCAAAAAAACCTCAAAAAACCTCTAAAACCTCAATTTTTAAATCTTATTTCACAGTTGGCTGGTTTTATTTACCGTTACAACATCCTCAAAGTCCAATCCTTCATATACATTCCCAAATACATCGCCCGCGTGTCGAATTTCCTCTTCAACTGGCTCCTGAAAACATCCCCACCGCAGGACACGCGAGTCCCAATGGGCGCGACCCTGGAAATCCAGCGCCAGCAACAGATAGAAATTCTAGAACAACAAATGTACCTCAACCACGCGAGGAATATGCAAAATCAGGATCAGCAATATTTCATTCCCGACGTAACAACAGCGGGAACCGCGAACAACAACGATTATATCTACCAGACGATGCAATCTGCGCTAAGACACCGGATAACGCCGGCCGCACGATCCGGGGGTCACTAAATCCCACACAAATAGCCCGAATTTAATAAATAATAAATAATTTTTGATTTTATTTAGACAGCGACGGTGAAAGACCACGAGCCGAGGCAGGACCTTCGGTGAAGGAAGATCAGGTAACGAAAATATCGAAAAATATCGAAAAATATTGAAAAATATTGAAAAATGTGGGAAATATTTAAATATTTGTTGGAATTTTGCGTTGTTTTAAGGTACAACAACTCGTGGAGATGGGTTTTGAAAGACATAACGTTCTGGATGCTCTGCGCAGGTCGAATAACGATATTAATGTGGCGACAAACATGTTGATACCAGAAGTGAACGAGTCGTTACCTGAAGTGAGGCACAGATGATGTGCAAAGATTGAGTGACGTATTGGATGTTATCGCCGTCTGGTGTTATTATTTGTCGATTATGACGACGGAAGAGAGTCGAGTGTCGACGGAAAAGTTTATTTTCTCACATTTTTAAAGGAATTTCTTGTTATTCCGAGCAAATTTATGTTGAAACACGTAAATAAATACCGAATTCGTTGTGTTATTCGGTGTATTCAACTGAAATGATTAAAATTTGGTAATTTTTTGGGTTATTTTAATCAAGAAATGCTAAATAAATAGTCCGTTGTTGGTATTTCGAGGTTGCAAACGTTGTTTTTGCATTCTTGCAGCTTGAAGACCAAAATGTGACCATCACAAATAATTCGCATTCTACCGAAGGATTTTTAAGTTAGTATTAACTAAATCAAGAAATAACTCCAGAAAATTCAGTAGAAATTGTTAGTGAAACTTTGAATCGCACAAATGCGAAATGACGAGATTGAATTTGCGGCTGATTAATATAAAATCACAAAATTTAATAAGAAATAACACGGGTGTCCAAACATCCGATAATACACGTTAATAATACATCACGTATTTATTTATCAAGTTAAAATACGAAAAACACAATTCAAATCAAAAGCGTCGTTACTTTTAATGCATTTTCTAATCTGTCCATCAATTGCGACACTTTATAGAGCACCGGTTGAACAATTTCGCCATTAGAGTACGAAATGAGGTCTTTAAGTGCGTAAACTCCGGCGATTATAGCGTGAAAAAGCCCACTGGTGACCTTTCTCACCTGGCAAGAAAAGAGAATTAAATTAAGGTCGAAATTAAGCCGACAAAAATTGAACCGTTAATTCAACGTCGAGTAGAGTGTTGAGTGTTTTTCCTTTTACGTAATTAAATATGGCGAATGTGGATTTTTGGAACTCTTTAATGCTCCTGATGGCAAGTGCGAATACGTTCATAGAGTAGACATCGACAAATTCCATAAACCTGGTGTACATTTCTTGCAAAGCTCTTATCCATTGATCAGTGATCGATCTTTCTAGTGGAGCATTGATCACGATGTTGAGTTCATGGTTGTAGGAAAGGTTGAATAAGAGGAAGAAAATTGAGGTGAAGAGATATTTCAATATTTCATTCATATATTTCGGGAGGTTTTGGGTGTGTTTGGTGTTCGGAGAAGGCGGATTTGATTTGGAATTTTGATTTTTGTCACAACCATTGTGTTCTGTTAGGGAAAGGGTTTTGTAAATATTGGTGCATGACACAGCGCCATGAGGAATGGTGGTGGAAAGTAGAATCACGATGGCGAGAATGAGGAAATCTGTCGGAAATTAATTTAGATTTGCTGGGATTTGTCGGGAAATTTATCAAAATTGCTGGGATTTGTCGGAAAATTTATCAAAATCGTTGTGATTTTTCGGAAAATAGTTAAAATTTGGTCAAATTTGTTAAAAATTGGTTAAATTTGTCGGAAAATGCATCAAATTAGGTTAAATTTGTCGGAAAATGTATCAAATTAGTCGAAAATTTGATGAAATTTGATGAAATTAGTCGAAAATTTATCAAATTTTGTTGAAATTAGTCGAAAATTTATCAAATTTTGTTGAAATTAGTCGAAAATTTATCAAATTTTGTTGAAATTAGTCGAAAATTTATCAAATTTTGTTGAAATTCGGAGAAAGTTGATCAAATATGCTCAAATTTATCAAATACGTTTTTACAAATTTCAAAAAATGTAAAAAAAAATCATCAGTGGGTCCCACTTTAGCATAGCGAACACCCATTGATCAAACTAGATCATATTGCTTTATGCATTTATTCTTTTGACGAATGAATTTCGTTTCCCTATTCCAAACTAGTCGTGAAATGACTCAATTTATTACACTGACTTTACACCAACCTTACGACAAAAAAAAAATGACAACAACAAATATTAAAAGAAATCATATAACATTTCAAAACGAAAATCATTTCTACAACGTTTTATTCGTATTCACAACATCTTCAAGTTTTTTCGCGGCAAATTCCTGAGGATCGAAAGTAATCGTTGCCAACAGAGCCGATCCAAGTTTATCCATCACACTCAACAGTTTCTTATACAATTTCGTCTGCTTCCCGCCCGACAAATCCACCGTCGCTTGCACTCCGCAGCGAATGGATTTCGACAGCCCGGAAAAAATCCGTTTAACCTAAAAAATAACAACAAAAATTAATAAAAACAAATTTAAAAATAATAAAAACAATTTTAAAACAATTTAAAAATTTTATATTTATATATTTATTATTTTACTGTATCGTCTAAAATGTCCGTGTTGTTATAGTCCTTTCCCCGCATTAAATCGAAGCATTCCGTCGTCACCATTTGAAATTCCTTAATCGTGCGATATCCCAACCCGACACTGTTGTTTGCTAATTCGACAAAAAATGCTAGATACTGTGAATAGGCGTCCTGCATCGTTTTGATCCAAAAAACGGCTAATCTTTTATCGATTGGTGCGTTTATCCTCAGACCCAAATCTTCGGCTTTAGAAATGCCGTAAATTATAAAGCTCAATGAAACGAGTGTGTAAATCAGATTCTTCATGTTTTCACTTCGTTTAATTTCGTAATTTTTTGCGTCCAGTCATTTCAATTGCATATGGCCGACAAAGGAAGCCTAACAAATGCAATTGTTGTGCTTCTAGTCCCAAATGTTGTCACCATAAAAGGAGATAATCAAAGGTGCCATCTTTTATTCCTAGTGTGACATACTTTAAATATCCAGGACATTAGGGGAAAGGTTTTTTTTTCCTCTAGTTTTTTTTTGTTTCTATTGGTTTTAGTCACTTCCTGGGTCTTGTTTGTGTCGAGTTGTTTAAGACAATGGTTTTATCACCTATGGGAGTGTCACTTGGTTCGGACCAAGCGAAAAGCTGATTTTTCTCTAGGTGCGTCCAAAGTTTTTGTTTTTACAGTTTACGGAGTTTCTATAAACAGAATGAACATCAAAAGCTGCAAAAGCAACGACTGGGAGTGGTTTTAGAAGTGGTTTATGTCGGGTTTTGCTTTTACAACCAAATTTAAAATGGCTGCCACGAAAGGTAGATCGAAGGGTGAACTTACAAGCGTTATGCTAGGTTCCCACTCGACTGAAACAGAGCAGAAAATCCAGTTTTCTGCCCAGTATATTTTCTGCTATGACGTCACTTCCTCTTATTTGGGCAGAAAATAGGGAGCCGAAAAAATAGACTCGTATTTCCAAGCGTTATAGTGCTTATAGGTGAATCCTCCAACTCTTATATCGTAAGTTAATGCATAATTGCGTTCGATATACATTCAAATAAGCGAACCCTATAACCACAATTCGTTTATTGAATGAAAATAAAGGATTTTTTAATTGCCATTTACAATATAATCTTTACATCATATTTACTTGACTTTCCGGTAAAGTAAATATGAAATTTCAAGCAGTGCTATAAATAGGCCTAATAACGAAAACAAACATTCACAGTTAAGCGTGTTTTTGCAAACTATTTTGGCTAGTGTATACAGAAACACGTGCCTAATGTTTCCTCATTTCATTATCCTAATTCAAAAAGTAGAGTAAATAAATTAAAGTATTGGGTGGGAAATACTTCGACTTCTCACTCTGTATTTGTTGGGGAAAAAATACTCATGACATGTTTATGATGGGGATAATGGTAAAAAATGGAAATTTTATTGCCTCGTTTTTGTTTGCAGGAAAGATAGATGTAATTGTTTGGAAAGGAAGACTTCCTTCCCTTTCCTTAGAATGTCTTCCAGCTGACCTCGTTTGGTGGTACAGTTATGCCCCCAAGGGTGGGTTTTTATACCATGGTCATAAGGTCAGTTTTTTTGAAAAGCAACTTTCACTTTTCCTAGTTTTAATCAAATGTCCTCAAACTGATGCATTGACCTCACCTCAATTTTTCCCTCTACCAACCTTCGCCTTTGCATTAACGCCGGCCTCAATCTTAAACTGACATTGTGGCAGGGTCATAAGAAAGAAATGGCCTATTTTATCTAAGAAAAACTAAAACCGAAACTGAATTTGGTGCTGTGCGTAAAGCCTAGAAACTTGTTTAATGCCCTGCACGTCAGTTTTGTGATGAAATGGTGAAAGTTTTAAGTTTGTACTTCATATACTGTACAGTTCTTCCTCGATTTGTGCGATATTGCAATTGCGCAGTCTGTTTTGCATGAAAATGCAATTTTTTTCAACTCAAAATGAATTTATTTACCATAAAAATTAATTTTTTCACCTGCAAATGCATTTTTTCATCTACAAATGCATTTTTCCATTTACTATAAATTCATTTCTCTAAGTGAAAATGCATTTTTCCACCTGAAAATGCATTTTTCCACCTAAAATTGCATTTTTTTTTCACCCAAAAATGCATTTTCCCACCAAAAAATGAATCTTTCCATCTAAAAATGCATTTTTCCACCTAAAAATGCATTTTTCTATCTGCAACAGCATTTTTTTTCTTAAAAATGTTGCAAAGACATCAATTCTGAATATTCATGGCAGACGTGAATTTCTGGTCTGGGTGCTTTTCAGCCATTTTTGGAGACCCCTTATTAAAAAAAATATTTAAAATAATTTTTTTTTTAAATTCTTCTTGAACATAAATTTTTCTTTTGGAATTCAGGGGCCCCGCAGACCCATGGGCCCTTTCTCCCTCAAGAACTGCGCGAAGCTATAAATCTATTAAACCCGCTCCTGAAATACTAAATAGGCCTAACAATGAATTCACCGCACTTCGTATCGTGCATTGGCATAGCGCGATGGTGATAAACAATGGTTGACTGTTAAAAATCTAATTCGGAATATGTTTTCGCCATGTTCTTGTTATGGTACTGCTTACAGCTATAGGACAATTCGAGATAAAGGTAAAAAAAAAAAAGCGAAAGTTGTTTTAATATACGCGGCCTCAAGTTCAGGGGAAAACCAAAACCACTTTCGTTTATGACGCGGTAAAAGCGTCAAAAAAAAGATACATCTCGTGCATAATGTGATAATAAATTGTGCGTGGGTTTATTACAGAAACCCAATTCCTAGAAATGAGGCTGATTTCTCCGTTTTGCTTCTACCTATGGAGGTTAATGCATCGGCGCGTAATCAAACGAAAGAATTTATCGGGGAATTGAAAGGTATCTCGAGATAAAATTAACCTTAGCCCACTTGCAGCTAAATATCTAAAACATTTATTAGATAGATTTGTATGTGTAAGATGGGAGATAGAGTGAATTTTAATGCTTGGAATTAATAAATTATCAGGTTTTTCGTGTTAACCTTGAAAGCTGCTAATTCAAATTGCAGTTTATTGACCTGAATAGCTGGCATTTTGCCGACTGTTTCCACTTTATATATAAATTATTCTAAATATTATGACACAAAAAAAAAATTCTATATATATATATTTGGAATAATCTTTATTACAAAACTTTTCATAAAAAGAAATTTGATATTTACATTAAAAACGAGAAAAAGACACGAAAATCAGCACCGAATGCTCAATTTTACTTATTTACAACATTGCATTGACATATTTGTACTTAATTTACAGTAAAGTGAAAAACAAGACAGAAAAATAAAAAAAACAAAAAAAAAACACATTTTTCACAAAAAAAATTATGACTCATAAAAATATCTCGAAATATCTCGAACATAAACTTTGATTTCAACGTTGTGTTGATATTAACTTATTTCTCCGCGCCACCGTCTCCCTCGCAGTCACTGAACTCAAAAAACTGTCTATGTCATCATCTTCCTCCATGTTTTTCACCTTATCACCATCCAAAGTCGAAAACTGCCAATACTTGTCGTCGGAAATCGAATACGCCGGCCACTCGTCCCCCGCATCCAACATCGGATTCGGCGATCTATTCATCCAAAAACAATAAAAAATAAATAAAAAACACCAAAAACAATCGCTTAAACACTAAAACGACTGATTAAACACTAAAACGAGCGATTAAACAGCAAAACCTACCCGAATTTGACGAAATTCGTCCAGGCAGTCATCATTTGATCGCTCAATCGTCTCTCGGCGGCCGTGGACTTTCGACTTTCCCGGACAAGTCCAAACGTGAAGAGAACGTCGTCGCCGTGCGCTCCGCGTACGAATTCCGGATGGATCGACTCCTCGGGTCGGTGCACGAATTCGTAGAGATAAACTCTGGAGCCGTGGATGGACAGCTGTCGTGCGAACGTCTTGATTTTGTGCTTGACGTAAACGTCGCCGCACATCTTCACGTATCGGTCTCGCCACGTCCCGCTGGATTTGGCGTACTCTTCGACCGCGTCGCGCGCCACTTGCTCCGAATTTTCGTCCGCCGCCATGTACTCTTTGAAGAACCCTTTAGCCAAGATGGCGAAGGCGTCCCGGTCCAAATTATCGTCCACCAACTGTCCGAAAAAGGGACTTTTCATCAACTTCTGCGTCAAAACGCACAGCGAGCCCTCGTCGTTCGTGTAGCCCAAAATGACCGGCACCGGAAGGTGTTTGCCGGCCCGGATGCTCTTCAGAGGTTCCACGGGGACCACCTGGTCGTCCAAAACGAGTCTCCACGAATGCAGGTACGCCGACGCGCGGTTGAGCGTCTCGGCGTCGATTTTCCGCAGACATTTGACCATCTCCGACGCGCTTTCGCTCTTGCAGCCGACTTTTCGCGCCAGTTTCCGCGCCCCCTTGATCGGATTGCGGTCGAAGATCCACTCGCCACCGTCGGCGACCCCGCTCTGGATGACGGCGCGTTGGAAGAGCGGCGAGCCGTCGTGCATCGCCATCGGAGACGCGATCAACGCGGTGATGCTCATGGCCCCCGTGAATCGTCCGACCAAAGTCACTTTCTCCGCGTCGGCGCCGAACGCACGTGCGTTCTGCTTGACCCAGCGAAGAGCGGCGACCTGGTCCAGCAAGCCCAAGTTGCCCGGCGCGTCCGCGGACCCCGTGCTCAAGAAGCCGAAGGCCGACACGCGGTAGTTGACGGTGACGACCGCGACGTTGCCGAAACTCGCCAGCGTTGACCCGTCGAATTGGCGCGAACTTGCGTAATTGTAGCCCTCGCCCGGCACCCACAAGAGGACGGCCAACCCGTCGTCCCGTTCGCGGGCCCCGCTCGGCAGATACACGTTGAGATAGAGGCAGTCTTCGCTGTTCGGACGGGCGGATTCGTTGCGGTTGATCTGCGGGTACATGGCGGCCTCGAGGTGCGGCGGTTGCATGCACGAGGCGGCGTACGCGCTCGTTTGGACGTGTTTTTTCGACGTGTACGACTGGGGCGGCGAGAATCGTAAGTTTTTTACCGGTGGTTTGGCGTAAGGGACCCCGAGGAAGAGGTCGACGGAGCCGAGGGGCGTGGAAATGCGCCGTCCGTGCAGGATTCCGGTCGTGGTGGCCGCGGTCGGTTGGGTTTGGCGCGGCTGGCCCGTTGAAAATGGCGGGCGTGAGAGTGAGAGGACGAGAAGGAACATGCAAAGTGGAGTCATTGTGGTTGGTTGGGGCGCTCGGGAGCATCTGGAGAATGAGTGCTGAAGGGGCGAGTTTTATAGACGTGCAGGGTGGCAATTGCAGATGGTAATCACGTCGAGAGAAGAATGTAAACGATCCCGGCTGCCACTGACCCCAATGATGACGTCGCATCAATAACGAGGGAGGGGCGACAGGGAGGGACTTGTGCGAGTGGTCGGTCGTCTCGCTTCTCGTTAACCTTGGCTTCCGTACTAGCGCATGTGTAGTGGACGTGGAGAGGAGAGGAGAGGTTGGGGTGGGGAATTGGAGCTTTTTTCAGGGGGGTTTGGGTTTGCTCTACTGAAATAGTTTTGGAAAGAGGTGAAGGAATTTTTAATGGGTTTTGGGGTTTTTTTTGGGGGTTTTTTTTTTTGGGTTTTTTTTTTGGTTGATGGGGGTAGGGGAAGGTGAAGGAGGACATTCCTGTTGGTTTTTTTTTGGTTTACTCTTTTTTTGGGGGGGTTTTTTTTGGTGTTGTTATTATTGGTAATCAGGTTGGGTTTTTGTTTTTATCAGGTTGTTGGGTGGGTTTTTTTTTTTTTTTTTTTTTGGGGTGAGGGGGGGGGGGTGGGGGGGGGGTTGTTTGGGGGATGGTTTTTGTTGTTGTGGTGGTTTGGTGTGCGGTTTTACTTTTGTTTGGGGACGTTTTGGAAATTGGGAATGTGTTATGTAAGTGAGTTTTGGGTGTTTTGTTGATATTTTTGGGTGGTTTGTTTTATGGTTTTCGGTGTTTTGTTTAGGTTTTGGGTGTTTTATTTCGGTTTTGGGTGTTTTATGAGGATTTTTGGGTGTTTTGTTAATATTTCAGGTGTTTTATTCATATTTTTGGTGTTTCATTCATATTTTGGGTGTCTTATTCATATTTTGGATGTTTTATTGATATTTTGGGTGTTTTATTTGAATTGTTGGGTGTTTTGTTCAGAATATTGGGTGTTTTATGTTGATTTTGGCTGTTTTATAGACATTTTTGGGTGTTTTATTGACATTTTGGGTATTTATTGACATTTTTGGGTATTTATTGACATTTTTGAGTGTTTTATTGACATTTTTGGGTGTTTTATTGACATTTTTGGATGTTTTATTGACATTTTTGGGTGTTTTATTGACATTTTTGGGTATTTTATTGACATTTTTGGGTGTTTTATTGACATTTTTGGGTGTTTTATAGACATTTTTGACTTTTGAGTGTTTTATTGACATTTTTGGGTGTTTTATTGACATTTTTGACTTTTGAGTGTTTTATAGACATTTTTGGGTGTTTTATAGACATTTTTGGGTGTTTTATAGACATTTTTGGGTGTTTTATAGACATTTTTGGGTGTTTTATAGACATTTTTGGGTGTTTTATTGACATTTTTGGATTGTCTTCCTATAATTTTTAATTATTTTATCACAATGAAATTTGATTTTAATTTAGGGTGATTTTTTTAAAACATTTACATTATTAATACTACAATTTTTAATTTATTTTATTTTTAATTTGTTTCAATTTCTTCCAGCAGCATTTCGAATTCTTTCAAAATTGGGAAATGACTATTTATAGAGGAAAAATTGATTCAGAATGTCTAGTGATAAGAAAAAGCATCCTGGTTCAAAATTCCTACAAACAAAAGGTTTTTATCAATTTCTAAAGGGTTTATTGGCAATGTTTAAGACCGAATAGGACTAGTTAGCACTGATTAGATTAGCATACACCAGATGTTACCTTCCAAGAACCAAGGGCCCCCATAAACGTCATAAAATTAAATTGCACACAACCACAAATAAAAATTTACATTTTTCAAAACAAAAAAATTTCATTTTTCTAAAACAAAAAATTCCATTTTTCCAAAATATTTTTCAAAACAAAAAATTTTTTTTTTTCCAAAACATTTTCTTACAAAATTTCTTACAAAAATTTGTATCTTTTTAACAATTTTTTTTTTTAATCTTTAAATAATTTTATCCTCATAATTTTTTTTTCTCTTTCTTTAGTTTAGTAGTGTCTTCATAAAAAACCCCCTATGTACTTGTTCTTCCTCCTCGGAGCCCCAATCTTTTCCCAGTCCACTCAACTCAAGACCAAAAAAAAAATTTTAACCAAAAAAAAAAATTATATAAAAAAAAAAAAATTTTTTTTCTAAATAAAATTTTAAATTTAAAAAAAAAAAATAGGGAACAAGAACTAAGACAATCTAAATTCTCGTTGCAAAAAATGTTAATCTTTTCTAAAATAAATCTAATCAAAAAAACATTCCCAAAAATTTCATTTTTCTTCGAAATCGAAAGAAAAAAAACAAAAAAAATCTTTTCTTTTCCTTTTCATCGTCGAAAAACTTTCCAGAAAAGAGTTCACTCGTGTTTTTTCCACTAATTAATGATTCAACAGTTTAATAACCCGAAATTAAAAATTAAAATTAAAAATAAAAAAATCAAATGGATTTTGGCCCTAACCATTCCATCAACCAATGAGATTTCTCTAGTCCAATTGCTGTTTTCTAACCTTTTCGACATTGATACGACGAACGGCGGCAAAAGGGTTATTGAGTTTAATTTGAAGGACACCGCTGCGAGCGAAAAAAACCCACGAACTTGATGAATCTTCCTCTGATACTGGTTGGTTCCAACCCAAACCAGAAGGAAGTGATTAAACATCAGCTACTGTATAAACGACTTGCTCATCCTTGACATTTAAAACAACGAGAGAATCTAAAAAACAGTTAAAACAAATTACAAAATCGCAAACTGTTTTTTTTTTTTTTTTTTAATATTTATAAAATAAATTTTTATTTTTTTTTTATTTAGTTATTTTATTTTTGACATTTTATCAGTTTTTGGACATTATTATTGTACGTTTTGCAATTTCGTCCGGGTCATTTATTATTTTAAAACAAACTTATTGCTTCAGATATTAATTTTCCATAGGGTTCATCACACCGTGGTTACTATAGTTACTTAATACGAATCGGCAACCATGACCTAGTAACGCAGGATAAACTTTTCTTTAAGTCATGACTTTTGCTCTTTTGATCTTGCCTTGTCCAATGGAAATTTTAATTTTATTTTTTTTAATTTTATTTTTTTTAATTTTATTTTTTTTAATTTTATTTTTTTTAGTCCCAAATCACATTTAAATTCTTTAAAGACTAAAATTAATAAATTTTGGTTAGTTTTTCTTAATTTTTTCAACAGTTTTATGACTTAAATTAGAATTTTTCTAAATTTTTGGTTTAGCTGCCCCTTGACTTTGCTGCAGTGATTCTGTGAAAAATACAAATTTCCACCTGTCGTCTTCTTAATTGAACAAATGATAAAAAAAAATTTTTTTAGAGAGAAAATTTATTGATTAATTTTATTAAGTCTGTTGTGTAACGTATTGTAATTTTATTTTTTTGTCTCTGAAATTTTTTCACTGAATAACCTTGAAAAAAGGGTTGAGAGGTCATTTTTGTAGTCGCCATTATCAACTTCCTATTGAATTGTTCCGTATCAGATTTTAGATTTATTTCTTTTAAATCCGGAATTCAGATCCGGATCAATATTTTAAAAAACATGCAAATTACATCTCGGACTGATTCCACGCGATAAATAACTAAAAATTAATTTTAAAACGCAAAATTAAATAGTTTTATTACACAAAAAAAAATTATTTAAATTTAATTTATTTATTTTTACTCCAAACACGATTTTGGTGCATTACCTCGCTTTGCAGCTGCAAAATTGTTTTTCCAACCTTAAAAAAATATAGAAAATGCTATAAAAGTTGCTATTTCTAACCTCATTTGCATTTAAATTAACTAAATATTTAAACACGACCTTATTTGAATTATGTAACATCAATGCAATTTGATTTGTCGAGAAGAAAAACATGGAATTTAAATATATTAAATTCTTTAGAATCTCCATTCAACTCGTCACAGTCGTTTAAAAACATTTTTTTTAATGAGCGGAATTTAATTTATTCGTAATGAATAAGTTGTAGGTCACAGAAAAGCGAAAACACTTTCGCTGATTCTGAATGAATTAATGTTGTTTTGAGTTTGGTTCACGCACGTGTATGACATAACGTGTAAACATGCCACTACGTATGACATAACCGGCATTTGATAGCGTGTCATTACTAAGCAAGACACGAGAATAATTTGTGAATTAAATGTCATCAAGTGCAAGTGCAATATCCCAAATTACATAATAAACGAGAAAATTTGAATTTTTCAAAAAAAATTATTTTTTTTTAAAAAATCTTAAATAAGGTCTTGAAGTTATCTTTTAAAAAAATTGTTTTTTATTCCAATTTTGATTTATTTCGTAAAAACAACAACATTTTATTCGTTGAATATCAATTATTCAGTCCAATTAACTCCAAAAACTGCCGGTAGTGAGCAGTCATGCATGAGGCGTTTTTAAAACACTCGAATTCCCAAAATATTTGGCCTGATTACAAACCGACTTGTGTCATAATAAAGTTTTGTTTAATCATATACTATAAATGGCGCTAACACAAATAAACAAAAACAAAAAAGATGATCTCTAATCTTTTCCTTATTTGTTATTTCACGTTCAGTGCATGTCCTCCTTATAGTTTTTTTCGTTTTCGCTACGTTCGATTCAGATACGTTACGTATACGTCTTTTTTCAATCTTTCTATACATAAACATCTCATCTCATTTGGATCGTCATTCATCTCTTGTAGTTCGCAACATGCCAGTGAGGAAGTCAACATCGAGTCTCGAGCAATTGTGTTTGCAAATGGTTTGCAATAATTTCGATACTTTTCAAACTCAATTGGTAAATCAACCTTCGATATTCATTTCCAATATACATCAATATCTCGCTGAGAAAGGTAAGTTTACAACCATTCGAAGCGTGGATTCAAACGTTTTCATTAATCCTCACACTGTTTCGTTTCATCATTTCGATATGTTTCGCCTGCCCATCTATCCTTCTCTATTGGATAAAATAGGAGAAGTTTGCAAGAACCTTTTACGTTTAGACATAGATTATTATCCTAAGCCAGGTTGTGCGACAAGTCGATCTAAGTGCATAGTCAAATTGCTGCAACAATTGCCACAACTTCAATGGTTCAAAGTCAAATATCCTTGGATCGACGGATGCATGGATGAAGTTCTAGTTGTAATTGCTAAAAATTGTCAACAATTACGTCACCTAGACTTAAGCACTTGCGGTAATTTTACTGATCGTGGGCTCTGTTCATTAAGCAATTGCAAGAAATTGGAGTATGTGGACCTTGGCAGTAATTGGAGATGCACATCCAAAAGCAGGTTTTTCATTCTAAACCGACTGCCTGTTTTAAAAACGTTTCTATGTACTCTCTGCAAAGATTTATTTGATCTGTTAAAACAGCAATGCAAATCAGAGAAAGCCTTGCCTACTTATTCCATTGAACAAACAAATATGGATATTAACAACACTGAAGATACCATTATCGCAACTAGTATATTCCCTAATTTATCTAGGTTAGATTTATATTTTAATGAAGGCTTAGCTAATCTGGATTTGAATACTGCCTTGGTGCAAGCACAACGATTAACCTATCTACACCTCAATCGTTTCCCATTGGTTAATCTTCGACTTATTGATTGCTATTGCCCATTGTTACAACATTTACATTTTGAGAATTGTACTTTTTTGAATACTGAAAACGAACATGATTTAGCTAAGCATGTTTTGTTAAAAAACCTGCGTCAAATAAGCTTGTTGTGTTATCGTACTATCATTACTGAATCTCAATTGAAAACATTGATTGTAAGTAAGAATTTAGAATGTATCAGTATTCTAAATTGTCAAACCATTACTGACAAGTTAATTTCAGACCTAGATGAGTTGAACGCACTTAGAAATCTAAAATCTTTAACATTTAGTTTCTGCAACTCAATTACCTATCGCATGGTTAAAAAGATTTTAAGAATGCAAAATCTATTGAATGAGTTAAAGTTGTGTGGTTGCAATCAGATAACGTTGAATGCTTGCAATCACATTAAATCTTATGTTAAAAATGAAAACCTGGATTTGCATTTTCAATGGACCATCCGTTAATCCTTTTGTGAGAGCTTCTCGTCATCTTTCCAAACCATCAACGATTTGCTTTTTATTCATTTCGTCCATTGTTTCCGTCCTTCACTAGTTGATTTTGTTGCTGTAGAATTAAAGTAATGTTTTTTTAATTTGTTGCGTTCCTGCGCGTACGACGACTTTTAACCGCGTGCCGGTTGAACGGGCGACACTTGAACGCGTCCACTTAAACGGACGACATTTAAACAGGGCGACACTTGAACGGGTTGCCAGTTAAACGGGGCGACACTTGAACGGGTGAAATTTGAACGGGTGACATTTGAACGGGTGTTTTTAGAAATATTTTCAAAAAATGTTATTTATAATGAAATTTTTTATTCAAGAATGCTAATTACTGATGCGATAAGTGTGCAATAGAACGAAGGTATGTCAAAATTTCAGTCCGCCCAAATGCAGCAACAGCCAGTTTCACACGGTCGTTCAAAGTACGATATTTTTTTGAGGATGGGTGTGTAACACCTGTTGCTCCATGCAGAAGTTTAGTTTTCTGTAGCTGCATGTCTTTTTGGAGCCCCGAAAAGAAAGTCCACATTGTCGGGTGATGGCACGAAAATAATGATGACAAGGAATGGTGCCAGCCTTCCACAGAATTTGTCGTCCGCGCAATTCCATCTTCACCACCAGCATAATGATTCCACAACTCGATCTCGAACATTGGTGCTGCGTACCCATTCCCTCGTCGGCGTCCTCTAACATACGTGTGCTCGAAATACGTTACGACATCGGCTAAATGATCGATATTGTTCGGCATTGTTTCTGCCAACAAATCGAAAGCCTCCACTACATCATCTGGCGGGACAAATGCTAAAGCTGGAAGACATCGAATGAATCGTTGGACAGTAAGATTATTTTCATATTCCGTTTTCAGTCCAACTTCGTTGACCTTCCGTATTACGCTTTGACAGAGATGAAAATAGCAACCGGTGACCGCTGCTTCAGGAAACTCTGCGATAAAAGAGTTTATTGCCGCCTTCTCGAATAAAACTAACTTGTAAGGTGTTTTGAATGCAAATATAAAGTGATATGTTTATTTCAATTAATTACACGGATAAAATAGATTTGAGTGGTAAAGAGAATAGGCTCAAAGAGCAAGATGTCATCCACGTAGAATGCGGCGTGCTCAAGGCAGCGTGGGATTCCAGTGGGCGGGAAAAAGCAGTGCAGAAATGGCAACTCGACGCCGCGCAAACTTTGCGAAGTAGGAAAAGAGAAGTGAAGTCGTAGGACTTCACGAAAGGGTCCGGTTTACGGTTTTGTGTAGTACATGAACATGTTTATTAATCAATACAACTGGCTTTTATTGGCTTGTGACGTTTTCAATTGTCATTTGTCTAGATTTAAACAGGTGATCGATTAAGTCATAGTTAAATTAGTTTCGTGCATACCATTAGAAAATTTTAGATATTTTTGTATAAATAGCTCGACTATTAATGCTGGATCAGTGCAGATAATGGCAGGACCATCGCCGCCCGTTAGGCAGCTGTTTCGCCAAATCCAAAAAAAATGTGGACGATTTAACGATAACGGGAGAATGGCTCTTAAAAGAGCTAAAAATTTATGAAGACCATACCACCGTGCTTAAAGCTGTCCTAAATATCCTGTTTTCCGAAATCGTTTTTGAGGACGAGATGGTTGGCCGCGTCATTTTAGAAGTGTGTCTTTATGTGTCTAGAAATATCCTCACCAACTCGGATAACAAAAACACTTTGAGCAACTTAGATGCCGTTATGGAAAAAATAAGGCGAGGAGACATTGCGGCCGAAGCTAACAACACTTTTCAGCAGGTTGTCGTGGGTCATTTTGGCGATGTCAGCAAATATCAACAATAGTCAACAACCGATCAACCGCGATTCCGAGATGTAGTGAGATTTTTCAAAAACTGTTTCATCTATTCGAGCGCCATGAATTTTTTTAGTGTTCCTCGTCAAATCGACATCTGTAAGTTATTCTCATGTTTATTAGTGTCACCTTGCACCGATGACAATTTGTATTGCCTTCAATTGGCTCTGCGTGCTAGTAGTAAATGGTTTCTCTCCAATTTAAGATGTCACGAAAGAGATGAGCAAATGTTGAAATTGGTAATCGATAATGTGTTTAACGATTTTATTTGTACAGACCGGTTGACTGGACTTTTGTGTGTTAACGTGTGTGGTTATATTTCGAAAAATATTGGCGTGTCAAGTAATCCAATTGTGAAAATTAATCTAAATGAACTTTTGCGACTAATTAAGCGGGGTGAATACGTAGATAAAACTAATGATTTAAATAGAACTTTTCAGAACGTTTTGCGAACGAAATTCAGAGACTTAACTAAAAAATTCAAACTGTCGCAAAATTCGAATCAAGCTGAGTTTCGCGACTATGTGCGATTTGTAAAAACATTTTTTGTTTACTCCGTTGGAAAGTACTCAATCACTATGCCTTATGGGCAGGAGCTGTGCGAGTTATATGGATCTTTACTTGATGGTGACCCCGAAGAGGCAAATCTGTATTGTTTTGAAATTGTTTTAGGAGATTCTTATTTTTTAATCCAAGATATCACAAATCTTGAGGAATTGTTAATCAAATTGGATGATTGCTTACGTAAAGGACCGGTAATCGAATATCGAAAGAAAGGGCTGCAACGCCTGTACAAAGCGGCGACCGAGTATGTGTCGGAATCGGAAGCACGAAGGATGAAAAATAACGAATGATTGTCTTATGTCAATATGTTAATGTCGGTATTTGTAATATTTTTTTTGTTTTTTTTTCTCACATTTTGATGTTTATAAATTTAATTTTTTGAATTTTTATAGGTTAATAAAAGAATAATTTACCTAATTGAATGCAGCATTTGATTCTTTTTTAGTCGGTTTTACGATTAAATTTCGTTGTTTGGTCCGTTTTACGTTTTTGGCTAGTTTTTAATTTTAAAAAAATGTACAGTATATCTAAAAATTTCTTTAAAAAACTATGACGGTTTACAATGGCTATAAATGCCTATTTTCTATCAAGAAAGCGCTGTTGCGCCAATATGATGGTATTTTTACAATATTCTGTGTAAAACTGATAAATGTCTAGAATAAAGTCATTTATGATGTTTCAAATACAAAGATGTTCGTTTATTAAGAATAAACACTAATTTCCACATGATACTAAAGTATCACGGCATAATTACGAAGATTCGTCTGCTAAAACCCGCATTTGTCAATGCTCCATATTGCCACTAGATGGCGCGATCGCAATTAGCGATAAATTCGAATACGAACTTGAAAACCTCATGATTAAATATAAACGTATATTTAATCAAGTGAATAAATTGTGTTAAATATTAATATAAATATATATTAAATATCTGACATTGTTAAATACAATGTAACTTCCATTTCTGCGGGACAGAATGTTTAGCGATCAATCGGTCAACCGATCAATCTGATTGGTGGAACCCATTTCCGGTCCTGGGTATCCAGTTCCGGTTGTAACAAGGATTAGCATAATTTGCATAAATGCTCCTCCGTATCCACTTCCGGTGATACGGGATTGGAGGGATTCGTGGAACCCATGTTCCAATTGGATGACTGGATTAATCCTTAAATCCAGTCAGGTTATATAAACCCAAACAATCGGCCATTCCGCAGCTCTGTTTGATTATTTTCTGTTTGGTATTGTTACTTATGAAATATGATTCGTTGTTCACGTAAAAAACCTTTTGGTTCTTTGTTGATTTATTCGCAAAGAACCGTTGCATGATTCTACAGAATCATGCCACCGCCGGCAATTGAAGTCGAAGTGCTGGGATTATTATGTTGCATAAATGTTACAGTCTACGGTTGCGACGCCGAAGGAGAACCCGCCGTTGTGCAATTCAGTATCCTCCGGACAGGACCAAGTTGTCTTTTTCGGTATGAACGTATTCCGTTACCACGAGTAGCATCGGTATTGTTGAGAATCGGTTCCTTCACCTGATGGTGCCAAAGCAGTCTGTTTTACAGTAACCACGAGTAGCACCAAGTGTTTGGCAAGCTGATTCTCATGGTATTCGATGCCAAAGCAGTCGGTCTATTATTAGTACCGCGAGAGATAAAACTGCTGTGCGGAGCCGCGAGCTATCGACCCCTGTGTACGTGGTACCGTCAACCACTCGATGGACGACCGTGCTGCGACGCCGGGGACGCTTGATACCGTTCTGCATGGCAAGGCGTATATTCTAATCGATGGCAATTGTGTGTTGCGACGGGAAGCTTAATCTTCATTTTATTTATAACAGCAAAACTTAAACTCGACAACCAGTTGGACCAAAATCAAGTCAGAAGACTTAATCTCATATTGAACTCAATATAACCGATAAGTTGACGACAACTTATTCCCGAAATATCTAAATAAGAATTCACAACGATATGAATTAAATATAATTCATAAGTGGAATATTGATAAGTAAATGAATACATTTACTTACACCAATATCCTCCCAAAGTTGTGGCGGTGCAGACAAAGTCAACCGCAATGCTCAGATCATTCGATTTATCGACGTGCGATAGTTTACACAGCGAACCAAGGAAACCAGCGAAGCCGTATCGGACTCCAGGACACAGCCATCCGGCTTAAGATGACATCTATAATCAGGTCGAGCGATGGGGAAACCGCTCCCATATTCCAGACCCGTAGTGATATTATTCTAGGGCCAGTTGGCCAATTCTTTGTATAGTTTAATAGCTGATTTAACTTGCCAAATGTCGGCATTAGTCCTATGTATAATTTAGCCTTGATATTATTGTTTACCAACAATAAACTGTCTTGTATTTATCTCGTATTGTATTCACTGTTTATTTATTGCGATCTCTTCCCGGTACCATTGTTAAATGGGAGTTGTGGTCGTCACCGTCACACGTGGAGGTCCCACCGAGATTAGGTTGCAATTAATTCGATTGAATTGTAAAAGTGAATTTTTTTGAGATAAATAAGGCTAAAAAATTTGTAAATAAATTTTACAAATTGCAGTTTTAGAAAGTACATTCTGTTTTCTCGAAGAAAATGAATAATACAATTCTGGACGAAGGAATTGCAACCAGGAATTCTAAATCTATCACACGATGGTTGAGATAGATTTAATCGAAGTATTTAAAAACTAAAGCTTCGGAGAATTTGATGGATATAAAACACAGAATAGTTATATTTTGATATTTACTTTATTTTTCCGTGAAAAAGTAAAAGTAAGACAAGTTTAAACATGTTTAACGAATCGCAAGACAAAGAAAACTTGCAGAATATGGAACTTCAAAGTAAAATCCAGTATTAAGGAGAAGATATAATAATTGGAAACAATTGACAAAGGTTGAAAGTGAATTTATTTTATTTTTATGAAATATATAATTTTGGAAATATTTACAAGAAATTAAGTTTCTTGTAACTGTACGTCGACACCGATAGCCAGCGACCACGCGCCATAGCAATACGCGTCGATCTCCGTATCAAACGCAGCAGGGAAGCTACTCAAACCTTCAACGCAAGGTGCGAACGAATGCTTGGAAATTATGGCGGACAACAGATAAAAGACAGCGGAGAAATGTTACAGAAGGTTCGTAGAGATTTATTTAAGTGTCGCGAACTAATTTTTCCACTGCCATCGGTACCAAAGATAATTTAGTTGTTGGAGAAAAACAACACACTCCATTTCGCAGAAAAGATTTGCAAATCGAAATGAATATTACCTTTATTTGAAGGAATTAACTATTTTCACAAAAAGTACATTTTTTCCTTCGGGACAATGGAAATTAAGAAAATATAAAATGGCGGCGAATGAAGTTGCCGACCACATAGAATAGTATTTTTTACATTGAAAGTTACGAATCACGATAAACGCTTTCCCTCGGAAAAGTAAAAGGATTTCATTCAATCTTTCCTTTCGGAAATTTAACAGTGTTTTAAGTTTCCAACGATATTTGGGTCTCCCAAATTTTGAGAATTTCTAAATGAAATTTAGCTGTTTGAAAAACAACGAATATTTTTAGTAATCTAATCGGACATTTTCCCACATGATTTCTTAAAAACCGGAATAACAAATCCATTTGTGGCTATGAACTTTGCCACATGAAATATTTACGGAGCGAATATTTTTTGATTGGATTGAAGCTTTAAAATCAGATAGCTGATTTAAACGAAGAAAATAAGTTTCAAAGTAATTATTTTTCTTTCGGAAAAATCAAATAAATCACCGCTGATGAAAAGTTGTATTTTTCCATTCGAAAAAACTAAGAATTGCACAAGATTTATCTTCTATTTTGAACATAGATTTTATTCGGAAAAGGAAAGATTCTAGATACATTATTTTTCTCTAAAAATTAAGAATTTAGTCAATTTTCCTAAAGGTTAATGGAATGTCATCATATATTTCGTTCGTAATTTACGTGTTAAAGTTTAATCAGAAAAACGATTGAATATGTTTTATTTGCGATAAGTAAAAGAAAGGTTCTTTAAAAATGGAATTTCGATGCAAATCCCACAGTAAAGGGAATGTTATGTGTGAGCAATTAACGAAAAGTTGGAATAACTTCATTTTATTTCATTCAAAAGTAGTTGTGAAAAATCAATTTCAAATATTTTTCAAAGAAAAATTATTTTTATCGGAAAAAAGTAATTTACATGTCCTCGCGCGGACCGAGTAGTAAACTGCTTAATTGTGACATCGATACTGTTATTGTGTCACGTGTTATACGGAATTCCAAACCAGTGAATTACGAATTTTGGCGCGATAGGAATAGAAGTTTGACAGTGAAAGTTCTCCAGATTTGTCTTTTCATTTGAAAAGTTCAAATTGAGGAAATGCTGCAGCAGATGAAGGTATTTACGACAATTGAGATTTAAATATTCTTTCATTCAAAAGATAAAAGATCTCTGCAAAAACATCTCGTTATTAGAGATAAGGGGGACGAAAATTATTAAAACGAATAATCAAAGACACGTCCTTCGTAAATATCGCAAAGGAATAACTAATTGTGAAAACAATTGTCCGCTCAGGAAAAGTGGAATTTAGCTAGATATTTTCTTTCGAAAAATCAAAGCAATTGTCATCAAAAAAGAAAGATTTGATGAATAATTTTTACCCAAAAGTCTAAAGGATTGTCGAATAGTTTTCTCCCGAAAAACAAGTACACATTTGTACCAATAACTTTATCGTTTAAAGTAAAATTTCGAATATTTTCTTTTGGAAGATTAGAGAATTAGATAATTTTTCTCGCAAAACAAATTTAAAGAATTTTAACGAATTTTTATTTGTTAAAAAAATTTGTTAAAAAAGGGGGAGATGGATGGTGAAAATTTATTTTTTCACACTCGAAAAATGGAATTTAAACCCGAAAAAGTAAAGACTTGGTCAAATTATTCTTCCTATTGGAAATGAATACACAATGTTGGGAATCGAAAATAGATTTCAATTACAAAGGAATGATTATTTGAACGATAATTGAATAAGAATAAGAAAAATTGAGAGTTTGAGAAAACTTTATTAAAGTTGTGGTTGTAACGATATCACACACTAACGGAATAATTAAAAGAAAAATATTTTTTGAAGAAAAGTTATTTAATTATTTGGATTGGTAAAAATCCCAAAGTTCAAGAAGATTGAAGTAAGTTTATTTTATTTTCATTTGAAAAATACAATATTTTACGAATGTCTTCCCGAAGGAATTTTATTTTATCGGTAAAATTGAATCTCGAAGGGAACGGACTTAGTAGAGAACTACTAAATAGATGTAACGTCCTTTATACCATTGGCCGACACTAACATCCGCCAATCAGAAGTTGGGAGATCTAGGGATCCCCAGCCCCCTGCTATTAAAGGAGGACCAGATCAGATACTGATCATTCGCATCCAGACCAGACCAGAAGACGTGTTCCAGAGTCATCTTGACCACGCCGTCCCGATTTCAGTCACGATTCGAATTTTGTGTGCCGTGTAACCTGCAAAAGCTAACACGTGTCAAACAAACGCGAAGTTTAATTTTATTTTGTCAAAAGTAAAGTTTAGAAGTGTTTCTTGTTGAAAAGTGTATTATATTCGTCTTCTTTATAAATTAAAGAATTAAAATCGTCAGATTTTGAATTTTTTTATGGCTCAAAAACCATTGAATATGATCGATCCAAAAGGAAATAATAAGCAGACAAACTTAAATTTAAGTTCTGTACCACTTGGCGATCAAACAGAAAAGATTCCCGATCATTTTACTCTGTATTGTAATCGTCATGGACTGGATAAAACCAAGTTTAAAAATATAATCGAAGCTTCAGACTATGTAAAAGCTAGGAACTGGCGAGATCGTACCCAATCTCAATCTTCACATCAAGATCCAGTACGGAATCCACAAACATACAGCCGAAACTTAGTGAATCAAGATTCTCATACTATGTTTCAAACATCCAGTAGGGGATCTAAGTTAGAAAAGTTTAAACCACCTAATTCGGTAGATAAGGGGGAAGAGAATTATAAACCTAATAATTCTCGTCCAGAGAGTTCGTTAACTAACCAGTCGGTTGTTCAGAACAAATTAAAACTCGTTTACAATCGAGATCAGCTAATTTCAGTTCGATATGCTAATCCAGCTGAAGCACAACGATATGTGGCTAGCCTTAATCTGTCGATTAACCTACCGCTATCAAAAGAATTGGGAACCGTAAACAAAAGTTTTGGGCCACCAATATCAACGCAAAGGAAAGATATTCGGACTCCAAACAAACATTTGCAGTCAAATAACGTACAACAACGTGCCCGATCGCCGATCACAAACTCATGTTTGCGGACGTATGATTTGTCTACCAAGAAGAGTCCCCAGCCAAGACAATTCTACCTAACGCCCATTTCAAATCGAAAAAAAGGTCAAGCAAACTTTTCCCTTGAAAAAGTATTACCAACACGATAATGAGAATGATTTTAAACCTAAAAAAGAAAGTTTTTTGACTAACCCACGGGAGATCCGGTATCAATTCGAACAGTATTGTAAACAATACCAGTTAAATTCAGCTGAATTTAAAAATATAAACGAAGCGCAACAATTCGTATTTCGAAATCAATACCGTAACCAACGACTAAAACCCGTCCCAGTCGTCAATCTGACGGAGATACAACAATTTGCGTCTGGAAAGCAACCCTGCAATATCCAGAATAATTCATCTCAACGAGAGGAATTAAGAACTTCAAAAAAGCGTTTTCGGTCACCAAGTCCAGCTGGTGATGAAGAAACTTCAAGTACAAACCAACATGTTCAAAAACTGACTGAAAACCCAGGTTTCCAATCATCAGTTCCACGACTTAGAGTCAAATATAGATCCCCTCGTTTGTTGCGGGATTTCACAATTCCAAATATGGGTCCTTTCCACGTATGGTTTTCCAATGAGGGTCCCATTCATGTATGGTTTTCCAGAGATGACCTAAAACAAAAAGTTGGGTCGTCACGGTCATTTACACTGCCAAGTCAGTACACTGTATGTAACTGCCCAAAGGAAAAACGTCGAAAGAAATCAGTACAGCAGGCTGAGAGATCTCGGAAATTCGCAAATATGCGAGCTCAATATTTAGCAAAGAATCATGTTGATTAACATGATATGATACACAAAGATTCCCCGATTATAGTGTAAACAGAAAATCCTCTTCTAAAAATCATGACCTCTCTTCTAAAGAAAAGGGGGACAAAATATAAAGTTAAAATTAACAATTCTCGAAAAGTAATATTACAGTATTAAAAGACAACTAGTTTAAATTAAAATTAGTCAATTGTACAAAGAATACCAAGTGACTCCGGTCATGACAATTAAGGAGGACATTTTGATTCTTAAATTGTCAACTCTTATCATCTAAAAGCTATTTATTGTATATTTATAGCGATACATCTGACTAGGCATATGAAATAAATATTTTGTGATAACACAAATGATGATTTTATGTATGACGAAAGTTTCTTCAAAAAGAAGACTTGGAAATAAATTCTGGACTTGAATTTAGGCTATTAGAAAAGATTATTTCGGCAGAAATCCAGAACTTAGATAATTCAAGTTAGTTTATGTAAACTCAAATTCGAAATTGGAAGTCACGGTATCTCCAAGATACATCAAGTCCGAAAATAGCATTTATGCTAATTAGGAGAATAACGAAAACTCTATAAAATATTATATAGTTGTGTTATTAAGGGGGATGTATGACGGTTTACAATGGCTATAAATGCCTATTTTCTATCAAGAAAGCGCTGTTGCGCCAATATGATGGTATTTTTACAATATTCTGTGTAAAACTGATAAATGTCTAGAATAAAGTCATTTATGATGTTTCAAATACAAAGATGTTCGTTTATTAAGAATAAACACTAATTTCCACATGATACTAAAGTATCACGGCATAATTACGAAGATTCGTCTGCTAAAACCCGCATTTGTCAATGCTCCATATTGCCACTAGATGGCGCGATCGCAATTAGCGATAAATTCGAATACGAACTTGAAAACCTCATGATTAAATATAAACGTATATTTAATCAAGTGAATAAATTGTGTTAAATATTAATATAAATATATATTAAATATCTGACATTGTTAAATACAATGTAACTTCCATTTCTGCGGGACAGAATGTTTAGCGATCAATCGGTCAACCGATCAATCTGATTGGTGGAACCCATTTCCGGTCCTGGGTATCCAGTTCCGGTTGTAACAAGGATTAGCATAATTTGCATAAATGCTCCTCCGTATCCACTTCCGGTGATACGGGATTGGAGGGATTCGTGGAACCCATGTTCCAATTGGATGACTGGATTAATCCTTAAATCCAGTCAGGTTATATAAACCCAAACAATCGGCCATTCCGCAGCTCTGTTTGATTATTTTCTGTTTGGTATTGTTACTTATGAAATATGATTCGTTGTTCACGTAAAAAACCTTTTGGTTCTTTGTTGATTTATTCGCAAAGAACCGTTGCATGATTCTACAGAATCATGCCACCGCCGGCAATTGAAGTCGAAGTGCTGGGATTATTATGTTGCATAAATGTTACAGTCTACGGTTGCGACGCCGAAGGAGAACCCGCCGTTGTGCAATTCAGTATCCTCCGGACAGGACCAAGTTGTCTTTTTCGGTATGAACGTATTCCGTTACCACGAGTAGCATCGGTATTGTTGAGAATCGGTTCCTTCACCTGATGGTGCCAAAGCAGTCTGTTTTACAGTAACCACGAGTAGCACCAAGTGTTTGGCAAGCTGATTCTCATGGTATTCGATGCCAAAGCAGTCGGTCTATTATTAGTACCGCGAGAGATAAAACTGCTGTGCGGAGCCGCGAGCTATCGACCCCTGTGTACGTGGTACCGTCAACCACTCGATGGACGACCGTGCTGCGACGCCGGGGACGCTTGATACCGTTCTGCATGGCAAGGCGTATATTCTAATCGATGGCAATTGTGTGTTGCGACGGGAAGCTTAATCTTCATTTTATTTATAACAGCAAAACTTAAACTCGACAACCAGTTGGACCAAAATCAAGTCAGAAGACTTAATCTCATATTGAACTCAATATAACCGATAAGTTGACGACAACTTATTCCCGAAATATCTAAATAAGAATTCACAACGATATGAATTAAATATAATTCATAAGTGGAATATTGATAAGTAAATGAATACATTTACTTACACCAATATCCTCCCAAAGTTGTGGCGGTGCAGACAAAGTCAACCGCAATGCTCAGATCATTCGATTTATCGACGTGCGATAGTTTACACAGCGAACCAAGGAAACCAGCGAAGCCGTATCGGACTCCAGGACACAGCCATCCGGCTTAAGATGACATCTATAATCAGGTCGAGCGATGGGGAAACCGCTCCCATATTCCAGACCCGTAGTGATATTATTCTAGGGCCAGTTGGCCAATTCTTTGTATAGTTTAATAGCTGATTTAACTTGCCAAATGTCGGCATTAGTCCTATGTATAATTTAGCCTTGATATTATTGTTTACCAACAATAAACTGTCTTGTATTTATCTCGTATTGTATTCACTGTTTATTTATTGCGATCTCTTCCCGGTACCATTGTTAAATGGGAGTTGTGGTCGTCACCGTCACAAAACATACAAATTTGTAATTTGTCGATGATTTATGCAAGATTTTACCCCCAAATCATTTAATTATGCACCACGTGACAATTAAAAACCAATCACAAATAAAACCCAAATAACTTCCAACACCAACACCTTTCCTCACGACTGCTTCCACCATCCACACAACCGCAAATCAACCGAGTTTTTATTTAAAAAATGGCCGAAAATAACATTCCTTTTATCCACTAGCTATGGGAGATGCATTGGACGTTGTCCCGCTAACTCCACGCCACATTTTAAGACGTAGGAGAAAAAATCGTCCACAAGCATCAATAACTCACACGTTTCGTGGTACCGGTAATGAAAAGCATGACGAAAAACCTAACATCAAATCAGGCACTATTCAATCAATACAAATCAGTGTGGTTGCTGATTGTGGAAATGTAACTGAGGACGTGGAATTGTAGGTGAAAACACTGACAAGTGAAAATTGAGATATATTGAGTTAAAGTAGTATTTTTTTTATTATGAGATTTTATTTTATTTTATTTTATTGGTGTTGTATTACATTTTTAAAATTGTTTCTGTAATTACTATGATAAAATAAAAATAAATATGGTATTTATTTGAGGTAAAGCTATTGAGAAGTCATTTTTGTTTTCTATTTTTTAAATCGATAGAAAACACCAATTTTACGTTTTTAGAAGATAATAATTGACCGATTATGCGTGCGCACAATTAATTCTGATTTCATAAAAAAAAGATGATGATTCGTCTTTTTGTTTTGAAGATTGAAGCGGACGACCATTTGTGTTTTATTTAGTCCCTTTGTTATGTTTCTTTTTTGTGCATTCACTGTTATGATGTCAGTATGGTATTAGTGATATGATCTCACAACTCTGTATCGAGTTTGAGGTTTTGGTTGTTGTTTGTAAAGATGGCGGATTACGCGCATCATGTTTGATGCACAGGGTATTAATTAATTTGTGATACTTTTCTATATTAAATCGTTAATATTTAAAATAAAATTTTGATTTGCTAGATCGATGAAAGCGAAATGTTGAGAGGCATATGGGCATGTGTTTGGGGGAAGAAATCCAAGGTTTGACTGAACTGAACTGAACTTTGCATATTTATTGAAATGTAGTTTTCAGTTTTACCACAGACCAGCAACAGTTGCTCGCGATTTGAAACGTTGAAAACCTACCGATGGATTTGGTTTTTAGACCAACGCTTAAGTTGCATAAGAATTATCTTATAAATTCACTTTGTCACAAAACCACCTTCCCGGATTTCCTTCAATGTAAACAATACCAATTCAAGAAACTGAAAGAAGAATGTTACATTGTAAACAATACCAATCCAAGAAACTGAAAGAAGAATATGTCTTGTGAGAGTCAGCCAAAATTCTGTTCCCAATTTTAGGTCGGAGAAACATTTTCAATTTGAATAAGTTAGAACATGTTGCGCAGGCCTAATTCAAATCAAAATACTCCATGTTAAGCTTCTTCATTCTTATTTATTTATCTTACTTACAAAAATACAATAAATTTTCTTAGTAACTAGTCTCGGTATCATATCGACATTAAATTGTCCAACCTAATTTAGTGAACTTTAGGATAGTTAGAATTGCTCATAATTTCTGTTGAATTGAATAAAAACAATTTTTCTTTCAGTTCAAAATTGCATGTTTTGTGAATTGGTTCTTTATATCGGAAACCAGTTGTAGGATTAGCTTAAATTCTTAGATAAGCAAGGTTTTAATGCTGCACAGTAATAATCACAACAGCAAACGAAAGTAGGAAAAAAAACTAGTATAAAACGTTATTTAAAAATTGAAGTAAACAAACACAGGAATTTCAGATTATTGGTGCGAACAAAATCACAAATTAATTCCACAAGACGAGCGCTAACTTTCTTTAGGAACACAACAGAGAAACTCACACCAAATTGCAAAGAAACCAGCAGTGAGTAATTAGATAAAATATTTATTTAAAAATAATTATTCAGAATAATCAAAAACGCATCACAAGTCATCGTGATTTCTAAAGAAATTACTGAAACCTGGATTGAAAACACTTTGAATCAAATTAAAAAACATTACTTTAATTCTACAGAAACAAAATCAACTAGTGAAGGACGGAAACAATAGACGAAATGAATAAAAAGCAAATCGTTGATGGTTTGGAAAGATGACGAGAAGCTCTTACAAAAGGATTAAAAAGAAGTCCATTGTAAATGCAAATCCAGGTTTTCATTTTTAATATAAGATTTAATGTGATTGCAAGTCATCAACTTTATCTTATTACAACTAATAAACGTTAACTCATTCAATAGATTTGGAATTCTTAAAATCTTTTTGACCATGCGGTGGGTAATTGAGTTGCAGCGAGCACATCTTAAAGATTTTAGATTTCTAAGTGCGTTCAACTCTTCTAGGTCTGAAATTAACTTGTCAGTAATGGTTTGACAATTTTGAATACTTAAACATTCCAGATTCTTACTTATAATCAATGTTTTCAATTGAGATTCAGTAATGATAGTACGATAACACAACAAGCTTATTTGACGCAGGTTTTTGAACAAAACATGCTTAGCTAAATCATGTTCGTTTTCTGTGTTCAAAATAGTACAATTCTTTAAATGTAAATGTTGTAACAATGGACAATAATTATCAATAAGTCTAAGATTAACCAATGTAAAAGAACCAAGGTACAGAAAGGTTAATCGTTGTGCCTGCACCAAGGCAATATTCAAATCCAGACTAGTTAAGCTTTCAGTTAAATCTAAATATAACCAAGATAAATTGGGAAATATTCTGGTTGCCATGATGGTATCTTCAGTGTTGTTAATATTTGTATCCGTTCCTTCAATGGAATAAGTACGCAATGCTTTTTCCGATTTTAATTGCTGTGTTAACAGATCCAATAAACCTTTCCAGTACATATGTCGAAACGTTTTTAAAACAGGCAGTTGGTTTAGAATGTAAAAACAGCCCTTGGGTGTGCATCTCCAATTTCCATGAAGGTTCACATACTCCAGTTTCTTGCAATTGCTTAATGAACAGAGCCCATGATCAGTAAAATTACTGTAATCAATTAAGTCTAGGTGACGTAACTGTTGACAATTTTTAGCAATTACAGCTAGAACTTCATCCATGCATTCGTAGCTGCAAGGATGTTTGTATTTAAACCATTGAAGTTGTGGCAATTGTTGCAGCAATTTGACTACGCATTTAGATTCACTTTTCCCATAACCATCTTCTACTGGATCACCATAATAATTCATGTCTAAGCGTAAAAGGTTCTTGCAAACTTCTCCTATTGTATCCAATATAGAAGGAATCATGGGCTGGCAAAACATTTCGAAATGTCGAAACGATGTGGTGTAAGGATTAATGAAAACGTTTGCATCCAGGCTTCGACATTTTTATATTTAGCTTTCTCACCGAGACATTGATGTATATTGGAAATGAATATCGGAGGTTGATTTACCAATTGTGTTTGAAAAGTGTCGAAATTATTGCAAACCATTTGCAAACACAATTGCTCGAGACTCGATGTTGACTTCCTCACTGGCATGTTGCGAACTACAAGAGATGAATGACGATCCAAATGAGATGGGATGTTTATGTATAGAAGGATTGATAGAGGACGTATACATAACGTGCCTGAATCGAACGTAGCGAAAACGAACAAACCGACGACTTTCAAAACATCGCCGAAGCATTTTAAATTCTCCTCGGTCGGTATATCGAGCAATAAAGTGAGCAAATGGCACACGGAGCTGCCAAATAACTCCGGCTGATGACGAACCACAGCGAAACCGACGAAAAGTTCCCCGATAAAATAACAGTTAAAATATTTTCCACTTTTTTATTTAAAAAATCATCTAAATCTTTTTTCAAATCCCATCCGAATCCTATGAAAGATTCGAATCTCTGACACTCACTTGTCAGATTCTGATTGTCGTACCCCCTGTGATGGGCGGTATTTATTACAGTATTGTTTCGTTCACTTGTCTCTAGATGGCAGGAGCGATCAGAGACTGTTTGCGATAGGAAAACAGTGGCGCCATCTATGTTTCCAAGTGGCTATTAATTTGGAGTTACAATTATGCTTTGAAAAAGACCCGAATTATCGCTCATGAAAGGAATGCAATACGGTATGATTATGATTACTCACCGTCCAGTTTCAATATGTATTGCACGGTGGGCTATAAATTCAAATACGTTTTGTGTATTTGCAGTTCACTTTCAACATGTTTTGCAAAGTGGGTGATAAATTCGGATGCTTTTTTGGATTTATTATACGGATTGAAGCTAGTTTTGATCGCGTGCGATAAATTCGGATGCGTTTATTGGTTTTACTGTGTAGTTTCAACAAGTTTTGCACTGTGGGCAAAAAATTCGGATGTATTTTTTGAATTTGCAGTGAAGTTTTGTACGGTTGGCGATAAAATCAGATGTGTTTTGTGAATTTGCAGTGAAGTTCAAACAAGTTTAGTACGGTTGGCGATAAATTCGGATGGATTTTGTGAATTTGTAGTGAAGTTTCAGCAGGTTTTGCACGGTGGCTGATAAATTCAGATACATTTTTTGGTTTTGTTGTGTAGTTTCAGCAAGTTTTTCACGGTGGGCGATAAATTCGGATGCTTTTTTGGATTTATTATACGGATTGAAGCTAGTTTTGATCCTGTGCGATTATTTCGGATGTGTTTATTGGTTTTGCTGTTTAGTTTCAACAAGTTTTGCACTGTGGGCGATAAATTCGATTGGATTTTGTGAATTTGTACTGAAGTTTCAACAAGTTTAGCATGGTAGGCGATAAATTCGGATACATTTTATGAGTTTTGCTGTTTAGTTTCTACAAGTTTTGCACGGTGGGCGATAAATTCGTATGTGTTTTGTGGATTTCTAGTGAAGTTCAAACAAGTGTGATTGGTTTTTGGCATCGCGACGAATCGTTCTGATTTTTCATTGGTTTTCAGAACCAGTTTACGCAAAAGTCATTTAACTTGGTCATGCATCGCTCACGTGGTTAAATCTAGACGAGTGTACAGGTATAAATCAATCAATTAAGTGCCCATAATTCCTCAGTCCACCAGTCGACATCCGTGAAGGAAAACTTGCTTCTCTTCTGCAAAATGGCAGAAAAACGCGATCCACCATCCGCAATAGCCCAACAATTAGTTCCTGGTCCACGACTAACCATGCAGGAACGTCGCGAGCAGAAAATGCGCACGGAAATACACGAAATGATGGCAAGTTTAGGATCGGATCCAACGAAATTTGCAACCAACAAGAAAGTGAAATTTAGCGATATGAACCAGCAGCAATACAGCAGAGAAGAAATAATATCCGCCGTGTCTATTATTTTCGAAAAATGCGTCGTCCAGCAGTCTTCTTTGTTATTATTTTTTTCAAACCGCTTAGAACCAAGATTCTATCCTATATTAAGCGCGAGGTGTAATGAGAAGCTAAGTAACAGTGAAGCGACCTTGAACTTGGACATTGTTCGATACCACAGACTCTGCTACTTCTTTGGGGAACTTTTCGTCGTTTTTGCTGTGTTTCGTCATCAGCCAGTGTTCTTTGGCAGCTGCGTGTACGATTTGCTGGATTTATTGCTCGGTACACCGACCGAGGACAATTTAAAATGCTTCGGAAATGTTTTGAAACTCGTCGGTGGAGATATGATGGATAATTTCGTATCGAGAACGAATATTGATAATTGTTTAGACCTTTTACTTCAGAAATTGATGAAAGTTTTAAGCGATACGAGCAACGATATCGGTGAGCTTCGCAGGGAAGTTTTGTCTGAGATGTGACACTAATTGGGGACGGAAAGAGAGGAGAGTGAGCGTGTAAAATAAAAAAGTGAAAATTATTTGTAAATTTATATTGGATTGTGATGGTGGTTTGTGATTATTGTTTATTTTTTTGTCTAACTTGTAAGAAAATTCATTGATTTTTTTTTAACTGGCTAAAAACTATTTTTTCTCCTGATTAAAATCTTAATGTTAAAATTTTTAAATTTAATTGGTCCAAATTGTTCTGTGTCGTAACAAATAAAGATCCGTATCAATAGAAACATGCAAATTACACCCATGACCGATTCCACGTGATAAATAAATAAAAAGTAATTTTAAAACGCAAAATTAAATTGTTTTATTACAAAAAAAATAAAATTATTTTAATTTTATTTATATTTTTACTCCAAACACGATTTTGGTGAAGCTAGACATTTGTCTGAGCGTTTTCTACGTTTGCTGGAAGTTCGAAGTGCGTGATTTGTTTGGATTTTAAATGAATGGGGATAGTTTGGATTGATTTTTTTGTGATTTAATTTGTCAAAATGTTCATTTTATTTGTGAATAATTTTTTGCTTATTAATAATATTTTTGGTTATTTTATTTGTGAATTATTTTTTTGCTTTTTTTTTCATATTTTCATGTGTTTTTGATTTTTTTTCGTTTAATAAAAAGATGGAAAAAGTTTGATTTTAATTCTATTTTTTTTCGCGTCTAAATTTATTTTTTTCATAATTTAAGAAAATTTATTGAATTTTTTGGATATTAATTAATAAAATTATGAAAAAATGTCATGTTTTTTCGTCTGTTTTTCATTTAAATTTTTTTATTTTTTATACAGTATATATTAATCTAGAAAATCGAAAAATTGATGTTTTTCACATATTTTAAGTTCTCATTAACGCTTTTAATCCAAAAATAAATTTTTATTTAAATTTTTATTTTAAAAGTTTATATCTATGTTTAAAAATATTTTTAAAAGAAATAAATTCACATTTAATTTTTTTTTTACACAGAAATAAATTTTTAATTTTCAAAATATTTTAACTTTACCACCTATGCAAATTTATACCGCTAAATCATTTATCTATCAACCACGTCACAACTAAAAACCAATCACAACTTCATCCATCGACGTCCCGCATTGCTCATACGTCTCCCGAACACACACAACTCCGAAGCGGATCAAAAATGGCCGAAAAACTGCAAACTTCGCCTCCAAAAGAGCGTTTACCGGCGCAAAAGCGCCCGAGACCTATTGCCGAGCAGGAACTCCCGTTTGCAGTAGTCAAACCACGTCGTATTACGCCGACAGAACAATTTCGGCGGAACACGCTACTCCAAATCGAGAAAATGATGAACATCTTATCGTTGGAAGCGGTACAATTCAACAAATTTAAATTTGTATGTTTGATCAAGTTATTGGACTACAAAAACGACGACGAAATGCTCGAATCCGCCGCGTGCATAATAGTCGATAAATCCGTCGCGCTACCGAAAACGGCGTTAATCGGTGCACGTTTGTGTTTCTACCTGTCGCAAAACGTGTGCGACGACGCAATGCCGACTTTCCAACAGGTTTTGCTGGCCAAATGCGAGCGGGACGTGCAGAGAGGCAAAATTACGCTGCGCTGGAATCCCGCGCGGTTCCGCGGACTCGTTTACTTCATCGGCCTGCTTTTTGGCAGTTTCAGCACGCGTGTCGGCAATACCATCAACCTCGAGAATGCCGTGTGCCATTTGTTGAGTTTGTTGCTCGATTTACCGGACGATGAGAACTTGAGATGTTTCGGAGAGGTTTTAAATCTCACCGGCGGGTTGTTTATGTCGGGTGAAAAGTGTTTTGTGGACGTTTTGGGTAAATTGAAGGAGGTTTTGGGGGATGAGAGTAAGGAAATTGACGCGTTGAAGAAGGAAAGGTTGACGTATTTGCTGGAAAAGCATCAGGGTAAGCGGGCGAGAAAAGAAGAAGCGTCGAGTCGGGAGTTATCGCCGGAAAGGATTGAACGTGAAGCTAGACAATTGGCTGAGCGTTTTCTACGTTTGCTGGAAACTCCAATTTATGATAATGCGAGAATGAACGAACGTAATGCGGGTTTGGCACGACTTAGGGGATTTATTGCAAGTACACCGTGATTTGTTTGGATTTTAAATGAATGGGGATAGTTTAGATTGATTTTTTTGTGATTTAATTTGTCAAAATGTTTATTTTATCTGTGAATAATATTTTTGGTTATTTTATTTGTGAATTATTTTTTTTTGCTTATTTTTTTTTTTTTATATTTTAATAATGTGTTTTTGATTTTTTTTCGTTTTAATAAAAGGATGGAAAAGTTTGATTTTTATTCTATTTTTTTCATAATTTCAGAAAATTTATTAAAATTTTTATTTTTTTTGGATATTTTGAATAAATATGTTGAAAAATGTCACGTTTTTTCGTCTTTTTTATTTAATTTAAGTTTTTTTTTAATATTTTAATTTAGAAGGATCGAAAATTTGATGTTTTTCGCATATTTTAAGTTCTCATTAACGCTTTTTATCCAAAAATAAATTTTTATTTAAATTTTTATTTTAAAAGAATATATCCATGTTTAAAAAAATTTTTAAAAGAAAAAAAATTATCTTTAAAATTTTTTTTAAAAGAAATAAATTCATATTTAAATAAATAAATAAATAAATAAATTTTTAATTTCCAAAACATTTTAACTTTACCACCTACGCAAATTTATACCGCTAAATCATTTATCTATCAACCACGTCACAACTAAAAACCAATCACAACTTCATCCATCGACGTCCCGCATTGCTCATACGTCTCCCGAACACACACAACTCCGAACCGGATCAAAAATGGCCGAAAAACTGCAAACTTCGCCTCCAAAAGAGCGTTTACCGGCGCAAAAGCGCCCGAGACCTATTGCCGAGCAGGAACTCCCGTTTGCAGTAGTCAAACCACGTCGTATTACGCCGAGAGAACAAATTCGGCGCAACACGTTACTCGAAATTGAGGAATTGATGAACATCTTATCGTCGGAACAGGAACAATTCAACAAATTTAAAACTGTATGTTTGGACAAGTTATTGGACTACAAAGACGACGACGAAATGCTCGAATCCGCCGCGTGCATAATGGTCGATAAATCTGTCTCGCTACCGAAAACGGCGTTAGTCGGTTCACGTTTGTGTTTCTACCTGTCGCAAAACGTGTGCGACGACGCAATGCCGACTTTCCAACAGGCTTTGCTGGCCAAATGCGAGCGGGACGTGCAGAAAGGCAAAACCACGCTGCGCTGGAATCCCGCGCGGTTCCGCGGACTCGTTTACTTCATCGGCCTGCTTTTTGGCAGTTTCAGCACGCGTGTCGGCAATACCATCAACCTCGAGAATGCCGTGTGCCGTTTGTTGAGTTTGTTGCTCGATTTACCGGACGATGAGAACTTGAAATGTTTCGGACAGGTTTTAAATCTCACCGGCGGGTTGTTTATGTCGGATGAAAAGTGTTTTGTGGACGTCTTGGGTAAATTGAAGGAGGTTTTGGGGGATGAGAGTAATGAAATTGACGCGTTGAAGAAGGAAATGTTGACGTATTTGCTGGAAAAGCATCAGGGTAAGCGGGCGAGAAAAGAAGAAGCGTCGAGTCGGGAGTTATCGCCGGAAAGGACTGAACGTGAAGCTAGACAATTGTCTGAGCGTTTATTACGTTTGTTTGAAGTTTCAAATTATGATGATGCGAGAATGAACGAATATAGTACGGGTTTGCAACGACTTATGGCAAGAGCGTGATTTGTTTGGATTTTAAATGAATGGGGATATTTCGATTGATTTTTTTGATTTAATTTGTCAAAATGTTCGTTTTATTTGTGAATTATTTTTTTTTGCTGATTTTTTTTTTCATATTTTAATGTGTTTTTGATCTTTTTTTTTCGTTTTAATAAAAAAATGGAAAAGTTTGATTTTAATTCTATTTTTTTTCGCGTCTAAATTAATTTTTTTCATAATTTAAGAAAATTTATTAAATTTTTTTTTTTTTGGATATTTTGAATAAATATATGGAAAAATGTCATGTTTTTTCGTCTTTTTTATTTAAATTAAGTTTTTTTTAATATTTTAATTTAGAAGAATCGAAAATTTGAGGTTTTTCGCATATTTTAAGTTCTCATTAACGCTTTTTATCCAAAAATAAATTTTTATTTAAATTTTTATTTTAAAAGAATATATCCATGTTTAAAAAAAATTTTTAAAAGAAAAAAATTTATCTTTAAAATTTTTTTTAAAAGAAATAAATTCATATTTAATTTTTTTTTTTTTAAAAGAAATAAATTTTTAATTTCTAAAACATTTTAACTTTACCACCTATGCAAATTTATACCGTCAAATCATTTATCTTGTGGTGATCTCAAAATATTCACCAACTTAGAAGATTAAATTAATTATCTTCTAATTAATTTGACTGTGGCACACGCCAAGTCAGATCATGTGACCGAGGGGAGAAATCCTCTCTAGGCACATATCACCCCAGGTTGTCCGGGGTGAAAACGGTTATTAGCCGTTATGGTGCAATATGGTGTAATAACCACTAGTTGCACCCATTTGAGCTAAGTGCGCAGGTTTTCTGCGCAATATTGAAGCGTGCTGGGCTCGCGTCTTGGCTCAAATCGGGACTCTGAAAAATACAACAACAACCTCAACATCACTGCGATATCTGCTCCGACAATACGTATTGATAGAGGACCGTTGTAACTCAGTTTCACCTGCTATCTTTGTGCCACCCAAAGCACAAAGCCAGCAATTCTGCTTGAATTAGCCGTAGCTAATTCCAGCAAACGAGAAGAAGAAGTTTCCCGACGATCGTGAACCATCGCCGTCGCTGCCGCGCGAACGACAGCCACCGCCATCGTACGAGAGCCGGACGCCTACAGCCGTCAACCACCGCCGCCGAGCCGTCGCACGAGCCGTAGAAGGAGCCCACGAGAACCATCGTCTTCGACCATCGTTCGTGAGTTCAGCAAACGAAGACAATTCGCCTTCGCCTAACAACTGTGTGTTGTTTAAGCGCCATTTTAGCGCTTTGTAGCTTGCAACAGTCGTTGCAAGCCCTTCCATTGTTCCCGCTCATTTCATTTCGCGACTTGTCGCCATTGTGATATTTTTAACTAGTCATTGTAATTTAAACGAATAAATACATATTTGTGATTTTTATTAATAAAACTGTCTTTTTATTTCTTTTCCTTAAACTTAACCCCTAGATAATTTAAGGCCGCCGATTGTAAGTCTTTTATAGCATTCACCTGCGGTTTCTGCTTAATTTATTAGAAATTAAGTGGATAAAAACCCGGATCGCAGCACGTGGGGGCCCGTCCGGGATAGTCATTGTATAACTTTGTTAGTTAAAATTTACCCGCCATTTTTATCTTGCTTATCTTTCTTCTCTATCCTTTCTTTATCCTCATTGAAAAATGGCGACTCCTTCAGAGAAGAGACCGAGAGGAAGGCCGGCGAAGAGACGAGTGGCGATCGATCTACCAGTCGTGGATCAAGAAGTGACTGAGTCACAAGAATTGTTTGAAGCCATGGATCAAACAGCTAACTGTAACTCGGCACAGTTAATCGTGAATGAATTCACGCAAGCGTTGGAGCGACAACAGCCATCCCCGCCCAGCGGCCAGTTGGACTTAAACAATCCAACTGGAAGTGGCCGTTCCAAGTCGCAAAACGATGATTTGAATTTACGAATTCAATCGTCAAGTGCAGAGCACTCGCTGAATTCATCACCGGTTCAAGGTGCAGCACAACAAGATTCTGAGAACTCCAATATGGAAGTTTCTCATTCTCCCGTGCGTGTTACCATGATGGACGCACTCCGTGAGCAAGCTAGGCTCGAGGGAGTAATAGTCACTAGCGAAATGACTGTGGAACAAATCCACAAAGCTATGGTTCGCAAACAAAGTCAAAAAGACGTTGAAATCGTCAGAACAAGCTTGCAAGCAGAGTTCGAGCGAATGCGTGCAGAAATGCATCAGCAAAATGCCGAACTAAAACAACAACGTGCGAATGACCATGTTAAGTTGTTACAATTAGAGCAGGAAAAAGCTTCCTGGCTAATTACTGACGAAGAGCAACAACAAAGGCTCGAGCAACTAAATCAAGCCCAAAAAGATTTAGAAATTGCTAATGAAAATTTGAGATTGGCCAACGCAAATTTGCGAGAAGCCAACACGAATTTAATGACTGCCGAACTAACCGCCCCAGTTCGAGCGAGGGAAGAAATTCCCTCCACTTCTCGAAATTACGAGAATCATGCTGCAGAGCAAGCAGCAAGAGCTAAGAGATTAGCACAACGAGAAAACGAAGTATTTCTCGCTCGACAGCAGTCCGTAATTGATGCTGGTCAAGCCGCCAAAAGTCAAAGTACTGCAGAGCAGTTATTACGTGCCGACTTAGCTGCGCAAGCTCGTGAAAACGAAATTCTTCGCGCAGATCTGTTGACGGTACAAGAGAACTTTGCAGTAGTCGTACAAAAGGTACAAGACGTTTGCGGCGAAGATAATTTTGCAAAGCCAGCCCCAGTTTTGCAAAAAGGTGCTTCCAAATCACCTGAGTTGATTGATTTAACATCAGCTAAACCAAAAGTCAGTCGACAATCAAGTTGGACTGACAGTGATGACTCACGCAGTAGTCGTGGAAGCCGCAATAGTCATCACAGTCGCAAAAAGCGAAAGCGACAACCAGACCCGACCGAATATCATTCCCCAAACGTTCCGCAAAATTCGGATAGATTCTTTAGCAATAGTGACCAATTAATTGGATTGCTGGCGAAAAAGAATAAAGAACGTGAGAGACCACACGATCGTGGACGGTCACACGATAATCCGCGAGAAGGCTCACCAAAACGAGATTGTCACAACGACATCCGTGATGGGCCGAGATACCGTGGAAATCCGCCAGGTGGTGACCCACCAGGTGGAGACAGTTCAGATGGACATGGAGGTGGCCACTCACGTGACCACAATTCGAATGGCAATCGAAATGGAAGGGGACCACCAAATGGAGACCGTCGTCCGCCAGATGGCGACGATCCTCCGGACCCTGATCCGCCGCCAAATCCGAATCATGAATCTGCGTCAGATACAGATTCCTCACGTCCCAGTGTGAGAGGGCGATCTCGTCACAGAACACGTAGTAGAACTCAAAGACCCGATTTTTACACGAAAGATGAGATTGACCAGTTGTTGAGGCAAAATGCTCAACAACAGCGAAAAAGCAGAAGGGATAAAATTATTTTGCAAAAAATAAGTGAATTTACTTCTGATAAATGGACTCATCAAACAACAGATGAAAAGTTCATTAGATGGGATCGAGTTATCCCACATGCCTATAATGGAAATTGGCAAGCAGGGTCAAACCTCTTGCTGGAAATATTCGAACTAGGCAAAGTTCACAGTTTTAGCTGTGAAGGTGCATTGGCCCATCTAGTACCAAGAATACTAGTTGGCGGTGTCAAGGAGTGGTTTCGCAGGAAAGACTTCACGAAGTGGGATGACTTCGTTAAACAATTTATGTTTAAATTTGGTGAATCGAGCGAAGACATCAAGACGCTCTGGAGATGTCTTAAGCAACGAAAAGGCGAAAGCTTACATTCGTACATGCTAAGAGCAGAGAATCTGCTTGGCAGAATGCCACACGCTGTTACTGATGCAACAGCAGATGATCAGTTTAGAGCTGGCCTCACAGAATATAGTAAAAATATTCTGATGATGTCGGACGCTCCCGACCCGGGGAAATTCTCCGAGTTAAACGAGTTCATGGAGGTCAATCAATTGCGCATTGACGAAAAGTACAAAGCTTACCTTACAGAAGCCGAAAGGTCAGCGTACTTAAAGCGAGAGAAAAGACTCGCTGAGCAAAACAATGAAACCTTTAATGGTTTGAAATTGTTGCAGCCACCTAGTTACGAAGACTTTCTAGACGAGGTGGAAGGGAAGAGTTCGAAAAAAGAATCTTCAAAAAAGGACGTCAAAAATCCTCATTCAGTTCCTAAGTTACACGCAAATATAACTGGAGCTGAAACTCCGTCGTCTGAAGCTGAAGAAGCTGAAGAGGAGGAGGAAACAGGAGACGAGACGATGGCTTTATTGGCCAAAGCAGCGGCGTTGTTAGCAAAAAATAACCCCGTTGCGGGCAAATGGAAGCCAAGGATGAAACCAAAAAATGTTTCATTTGACGCATCAAAGGTGAATACCGAAAGGAATTCAAAGTCACCTGCGGTGTCGCCTGAGCGCCGGTCTGACGCTCGTTCTCGTTCTGCCTCACCAGCAGCAACAAAAAAGAAATCGCCTGCCACTGATCCATGCAATTTATGCAAAAAATTAGGGCATTGGCAAAAAGACTGCCCATCCTCTAAAAAGGACAAACCAGTGTCAACAGCTGAGTTTGAAAAAGCAGTCAAGATCATAACTGACATGTTTCGAAAAAACTTGTAGACGCAGATCCATCAGGTCTAGTGGACGCTGCGTCACCTCCGAAATCGGAATCAGAGAATGAAAATCTGAAGATAATGGAAGATGTTGGAGAAGTTATTGATGAATTAATTCGTCAAACAGAACTAAAAGAAAAAGGATCTCTTGATGTAAAAAAGGAGATTGTCGGCGAAACCCCGACTGAAGAAGACACTTCCAATATTCAAGATAAAGTCGAAGTTAAAGACGATAGACCAAGCTCAGTTCCAGAGACACCTGGAATTGAGGAGTGCATTAAGTTATTTGCAGCTACAACTCTTGATACCAATGAGTTATTAGATGAATTGCCTTTGGAGCCTCCAATTACAGTTCCTCGTAAATTGCGCAAGTTTGAGTGCAAAGTGGCTGGGATACCAAACAGCCATGACCTTCCAACGTTAAAGTTAGAAACGTTAAAAGGTGTAATAACTGGAATGTTGGACTCAGGAGCAAATAAAAGCTTCCTAGCCACTTCAGTTATTAATCAATTAGGTCTAGAAAAATATCTACGACCTATCGGACCTGGTGTCAGAGTCACGACGGCAAGTGAAGAAGTCACTCCAGATGGAACCATTCATCTTTCATTTCGATGGACACATGGCACGTTACGTCATCCGTTCATCGTAATACCAAATAAGTATCCAATGGTACTATTGGGTTGCGATTTTATGAATAAATTAAAAATCCAACCTAATCCACAGACGATGTCTTGGAATTTCACGCAACCTGTGGATGCAGATTTACCCTACATTCCACAAGCGTTGCTGGATCGTTATTTGGAGAAAATAGAGGAACCCGATTCCTCATTTGTGACCTTTGCAAAAGCTTACGCTGCAAGTGTAACTCAAAGCAAAATTGATGAAGAGAATTTCATCCAAAAGTTAGTCAAAGAAGCTAACTTAAATTTGGAGCAATCCAAATTATTAGAAAAGATGTTATCCAAACATAAAAGGATTATTTCTAAAGATCCAGGTAAAACACACCTGGTTAAGCACAAAATTGAGCTTGACACGGAGAAACCCATCCGTGTCCCCTTTAAGAGCATAAACCCTCAAAAAAGGGAAATAATCAGACAACTTTGTCAAGACATGATTGACAAAGGCGTAGTCGTCAAAGCTGAAGGCGATTACGGAATGAGGCCAGTCCTAGTCATGCGACCAGGAAACGACCCACGCTTGTGCATTGATTTTCGCCCCATCAATACACATACTAAGTACAACCCACCTCAAATGCCAACAATTGAGGAAATTCTGCGAGAAATCGGAGAATTCGAGTGGGTCAGTACTATAGATCTGACCAAGGGATATTGGCAGATAGAATTGCGCCCTGAAGACAGAGAAAAAACTGCCTTCTGGAGCCCAATGGGAAGACTAATGTTTTTAGTCATGCCTTTCGGATTAGTAAACGCACCAACTACCTTCCAAGAATTAATGGAAAAAGTTTTGGGTGACGTTTACAGAAAATTTGCATGGGCATATTTGGATGACATAATTGTTGTATCCAAATCGTTCGAAGAACACATTAAACATTTAGATATAGTGTTTAAAAAATTGGCAGAAGCTAATTTACATGCGCACCCTGGCAAGACGCATCTCTGTAGAAAGGAATTAATTTTTCTAGGCTACAAAGTAGGAGTAGAAGGACTTGCAGTAGACCCTAAAAAAGTCGCTGCAATTACGCAATTTCCTGCTCCTACCAATCTTAAGGAATTACAAAGATTTCTAGGCATGGTGAATTTCTTTCACCGCCTAATCAAGAATTTGGCCACAGTGGCAGAACCACTAAGGCCACTCTTGAAGAAAGATGCGGAGTTCGATTGGGAACTGCATCATCAAGCAGCATTCGACGCAATAAAAGACCTGCTTACGAATGCTGAAACAATGAAGATGCCTGACTTGTACATGCCATTTATTGTTCATACTGACGCCAGTAAACAAGGGTTGGGTGCAGCCCTTACACAAAAGAAAATTGTGGATGGCCAAGAAGTCGAAATGCCATGCGTGTATGCAAGCAGAAGCTTGCAACCCGCTGAAAAGAATTATACTGTGACAGAATTAGAATGTCTCGCAGTAGTATGGGGATTACGCAAATTTCGCCCATACTTAGAGTACACTACATTCACTGTACAAACGGATCACCAAGCACTTAAGTGGTTGATGTCGTTATCTGACCCGTCGGGCAGATTAGCTCGTTGGCAAATGGAGCTAATGGCGTATTCGTTCGAAATACAATACGTCAAAGGTCCGCTGAATGTAATAGCAGACGCATTGTCACGTGCACCTGTCAGCGCACCTGACGAACCAGAAGACGATGGCGATAATGATGATTTATTATCATATTGTCCATCTCCTTGCCGAAGTTGGCAAATGGGAAAATTGAACGAATTACCCAAGTCAATAATAGTTAATGACGACGATCAAGCATTAATTAATTTTTGTATTAACATGCATGATCCGTCAGGAACCCCTGACGTCGAATTAAGAGCTATGATGGCTAAAAAATTCGAGCTGCCAACAACAAATGTTTTAATTAAAGCATTTGCAGCTAAAATTGCGAAGCAATTAGAATGTGATCCTCCAACGAGAGATGACATTATTGCAGCGCAAAAAGCAGACGAATTTTGCCAACATATTCGCAATTACTTGCTAAACAAGCAATATCCAAGTTACATAGTAACTCGTCTTCAAAGAAGAAACTTTGAAAGACACGCGAGTACTTATCTCATTGAAGAAGATATGCTACTCCATTATCATCCTACCTCCACCGATGAATTGGGAGAGGATGGTAGGGCACTTAAAGTTGTTGTGCCAAGAAAATTGATTTATAAAATCATTTGGTTGATGCACGGACATCCACTGTCCGGCCACCCAGGCATTGCGAGGACAATGTACCGAACTCGAAGAGTTTATACCTGGAAAGGTATGAAACGTGATATTACACGTTTTATTCAACATTGTCAAGGATGTCAGGCATGTAAGCCGAGATCAAAGACCGAAATTGAAGGCGCTCAAATTGGACCATTTGGACCATTTGACTGCCTCAGTGTGGATTTGTCTGGTCCCAAACCAAGAACCAGAAAAAACAATACCCACATTTGCGTCATCGTAGATGTCGCTACACATTGGCCCGAATTATTTCCAATGTGTAATCCAACGGCAATAAAAGTTGCCAACACAATTTATCACTTATCAATGACTTTCGGATTTCCGAGACAAATCATAAGTGATAATGGACCACAATTTCGATCACAGGTCTATAAAGAATTTTGCAAAAAATTCGACATGTCGCGAACACCGACATCGATTTATCATCCACAAAGCAATCCTGTGGAGAGAACCAATCGAGATATTAAATATTTAGTTTCGATTTATTTAGATATTCATGACCAATGGGATGAGTATCTACGCGAATTTGCATTCAGTTTGAGAACAACTGTAACAAGAGGCAGAGATTATTCTCCTGCTTTCTTAAATTTTTTCCGAGAATTAAGAATTCCTTGGGATCCAAGAATTCCGGAAGGAATTTTAGTCATTGATCCAAAAAATCCGCATTTATATGTTCAGAAATTAGAAACAATAATTGCAGAGACGTATCAGCATATGATGTCTCACGTCTTAGATTTGAGACGCCGTGTCGAAGCTGAAAAATCAGATAAGAAATTCGACAACTTCAGACAAAATGATTTAGTCTGGCGAGAGTCTCATATTCTCTCAAATGCCGCTAAAGGAATAGCAGCAGGCATTTCACCGAAAAGGAATGGGCCTTATGTAATTATCAAAAGGTTACAAGGAGGCGCCTTTCAACTTCGACGGCTGAGTGATAATAAAATTTATCCAGCTGTTCACGGCACTGAATTAATGCCGTACTTTCCCGTTTTCAACCAAGAAATTTGGCTGGAAGGGGAGGAAGTGGGTCAAAAAACAAAGAATATTGTTAATACCTTGGATGATGCTAAATTATCCAAAATTCCTGTCGAAAACACGGAATCGAGTAAAAAATCGAAACTCAAAAATAACGAAGTCGATGAAATAAACCAGCGACTTGAAAATGTTTCTCTTGATGAAAATCTAGAAAAGGAAATGTTTTTAGAAAAAGAGAAAATTTCAAACAATGAAGTATATAACTCATCTGACATTGGAGACGATGCTGATGACAATCTAAACAAGTTGGATTGTACTTCGCGAAAGTCAAAGTACAACTTGAGATCTCGCGTTCCGCGAGCCAAGACATAGTGTTGTCTTTCACCTTTTGGGTTTACCCAAAAGATCCGAGAAAGCAATCTCGTGACGTCATTCGTAGTACCCGCTCGAATGACAACGTTAATCATACGTTATAATTAGTGACGTCACAAAGCGTCTCTAATCCAAGTTCGTGTTTGCAATCAACGAACTTAGTCACTTTTTCAAAAGTTTCGAGAGTGTATGCATCGCATCGCCTACGTTACGACCCGAATAGTTCGACAACCTGATCGTAAGTAATTTTTCTGTATGAAAAATTTGATAAAACATAAGATTTATGTATTATTTCTCTTTCAAGACGAAAGAATTTCCGAAATTACCGGAAAACGAAAGAGAATGGACGAGGAAGCGATCCAACTCCAGGCGGACGGAGAAATGCCCATGGAAGGGGCAAATGAAGACGTTCAATTGACGCTTCAACAACGGGTAAATTATTAGAATAAATTTTTACCAAGTGTTTAAGTCAGAAAAATTGAGTAATTTCACTTTTCCTGACTTCAAACACAAGCCGCTAAAAAATAAAAATGGCGGCTATAAAAGTCACGTGCTTCAAGCATGTGCGAAGGGAGTTGCCATGACAACCAACATCCCTTAGTGACTCACAGCCACAAGCGCTAAGCTTAAAAAATATTTCAAATAAGAAATTATTTGTTTATTTTTAAATAAACTAATTTATTTATTTTTCTTCGAATATAGATCGAGAGGGATCGAGAAACACCATTCGCGCTTCCCGATCACGTGCCGACTCAGCACCCGCTGATTTTTCGAGCGGCATTGCCCGAAAAAATCAGAAGACTGAAGACGGCAAACAATACCTGGTGGAAGTTGCGCCACGACTTCAGCAGATCAGCGCTGCAAGGATTTGGTGCAAAAGGAAGATTCATCGAGCGCCTTCACGTGGACGGTGTCGACGAAATCGAGTGGACGCTCGACGAGAGCCCCCCAGGACCGCTTGCAGCAGAGTTGCTGCACAACCAGTGGCCAGTGACGCCACGAGAGCGTCACGAGCGCAGAAGAGCGCTAAAGAGTACCGGAATTAATTACGGTGCTCTAACCCAATTGAGGAAGAACCTCAAGACGACACAACGCGAAGTCGTTAAACGGTATCGCAAATCCGTTCGTGACGGGAACCCACAACTTCCCGTCACACAAACCGAGCTCCACCAGTTGGCGCTCGCCGGGTGTTTTAACGATTTTCCGGGATTTTTCCCGTCCAAAGCACTCCGAGCTGCCGCGGTGCAGCTTCGCGTCGACGAAAATCGACAACTGGCTCGAGAACACGAGGCAGAGGAGCAAGCGCGTTGCGCTCTCCCTTTTTATCAAGAAGATGAAATTCCGGCCCCAGCGGCCGTCAATCCTCCGCCGCAAGACGAGGATTTGAGGGTGGGGCAACTCCCTCCGCCGGTTCCAGTCCGACCGATGTTCCGCGAATCAAGCCGCGATCGAGAGGAACGTCAGAGGCGATCACGCCCATATTCGACTGACGCGCAGCCATCACGCCCGCAGTCGCGACGAGGACGGACACCAGAGTCGTTTGGCTCGTCGTCTTCGCTGAGTTTCGAATCGGACTCCACAATTAAGTCCGCCCGAAGTAGCCGAACCGCCTCCACGTTCAAAGTGGACAACCCGGCTACTCCATACGCCATGAGACGTGTCGTCGGTGATATTTCTCCCGACTGTAGTGTGCCTGTACCTGGACACGCTAGCCGCTTGCCCGAACAAGGTTATGTTTCCCGCTTGCCGGCTGGAGTTAGCAACCTGCAACTCCGGCCATTTTTCAGTGAGTCGTTCGGCCCACAATGGACCTGCTACGAGCAGCAACCCATTAGAGCGCAGCAGGAAGTGCTCCAGAAGCTGGACGCATACCAAAGCGCCCAGATCGCCGAGTCGCAGAAGGACTGGCAGAGACTAGCTGAAAGGCTAGAAGTCTCCGACATCAATACCATTGATGATCCCCGTCTGATGGATTTTCAGCGTCAGCTAATTCCGGGGATGACTAGGGTGTTGTACCCTGGTGTTCTTCCTTCGCCAGGACAGGCGTTAGCGGCCATTACGTACCTTTGGACCGCGCCGATGGGCCTGTCGGAGAAGAAAGTCGAGCTGTGGTACCACCTCAGGCTCGACCCGCCTACGATCTTAGCCGAGCTAATAAAGCAAGTCGTAGCAAACGGTGAGACCGAAGAAGAGGCCGCCGTTCGGTTGCGAACCGAGTGGTCCTTTGCGAAGGCCACGGCGCGAATGACCGGAAGACCACCGCTTCCAGTTACAAGCGCCACAGCAGCTGCGTCACTGGCTGTTTTCCAGTCGGCCCAAGAGGGCGCTGGATGTTCATTTTGGCCAGAGAACGCCGGAAGTTCTCAAACTCCAGCCGGAGTTCAACGGGTAGTCGAAACCCGTCAGCTCCCCGGTGTGGGTCGAGCACCGGGACGAGGCGTCACACCCTCGTCAACCTCCGCACCCGCGTTGGTTTTCTTGGGCCCGCAGTGCCATTTTGACGATGCCACGACGGAAGACTCACGTCCGCCGCCGCCGCCGCCAGCCAAGCCGGAGACGAAGGTCAAGCCGCTGAAAAAAGAGTCGGCTTTCAAGACCCTGATGCGCCTGTATCCGCACTTCTATTTGACGCCGGATACGCGAACACTGCTTAGCAACAACCACAAGTTGTCGAGGCAGGTGTTTATGTGGCTCGAGGACCACATCCGGGTGTTAAGCCCACCATCAGTGCTCCACGATCGACTCCTGAGAGCACGATTGGCGCCAGAGGATCCCATAGAGTTTGCGGCGCTAGGATTTTTCAACCGAGCGAACTCGGCGAGAATCATCCAGGTTTGGCTTCATGTCAACCCTGGAATGGTCTCCGGACCAAACGCAGGTCGCGACCTGTGTACGGTTAACGAGCGGTCCAACCCGAGGGACGACACCACGGATATGATGCGCCCGTTGACGCCTGAGCGAACTCAGACCATGGACGAATCATAAATTGGTTCGTTCATTTTCTCTCCATGTAAGATTCGTCTTAAATGGGGGGATGTGTGGTGATCTCAAAATATTCACCAACTTAGAAGATTAAATTAATTATCTTCTAATTAATTTGACTGTGGCACACGCCAAGTCAGATCATGTGACCGAGGGGAGAAATCCTCTCTAGGCACATATCACCCCAGGTTGTCCGGGGTGAAAACGGTTATTAGCCGTTATGGTGCAATATGGTGTAATAACCACTAGTTGCACCCATTTGAGCTAAGTGCGCAGGTTTTCTGCGCAATATTGAAGCGTGCTGGGCTCGCGTCTTGGCTCAAATCGGGACTCTGAAAAATACAACAACAACCTCAACATCACTGCGATATCTGCTCCGACAATACGTATTGATAGAGGACCGTTGTAACTCAGTTTCACCTGCTATCTTTGTGCCACCCAAAGCACAAAGCCAGCAATTCTGCTTGAATTAGCCGTAGCTAATTCCAGCAAACGAGAAGAAGAAGTTTCCCGACGATCGTGAACCATCGCCGTCGCTGCCGCGCGAACGACAGCCACCGCCATCGTACGAGAGCCGGACGCCTACAGCCGTCAACCACCGCCGCCGAGCCGTCGCACGAGCCGTAGAAGGAGCCCACGAGAACCATCGTCTTCGACCATCGTTCGTGAGTTCAGCAAACGAAGACAATTCGCCTTCGCCTAACAACTGTGTGTTGTTTAAGCGCCATTTTAGCGCTTTGTAGCTTGCAACAGTCGTTGCAAGCCCTTCCATTGTTCCCGCTCATTTCATTTCGCGACTTGTCGCCATTGTGATATTTTTAACTAGTCATTGTAATTTAAACGAATAAATACATATTTGTGATTTTTATTAATAAAACTGTCTTTTTATTTCTTTTCCTTAAACTTAACCCCTAGATAATTTAAGGCCGCCGATTGTAAGTCTTTTATAGCATTCACCTGCGGTTTCTGCTTAATTTATTAGAAATTAAGTGGATAAAAACCCGGATCGCAGCAATCTATCAACCACGTCACAACTAAAAACCAATCACAACTTCATCAATCGACGTCCCGCATTGCTCATACGACTCCCGAACACCCACAACTCCGAACCGGATCAAAAATGGCCGAAAAACTGCAAACTTCGCTTCCAAAAGAGCGTTTACCGGCGCAAAAGCGCCCGAGACCTGTTACCGAGCAGGAATTACCGTTTGCAGTGGTCAAACCACGTCGTATTACACCGAGAGAACGAATCCGGCGCGACACGTTACTCCAAATCCAGAGAATGATGAACATCTTATCGTCGGAACCGGGACAATTCAACAAACTTAAATCGGCGTGTTTGAACCATTTATTGGACTACAAAAACGACGACGAAATGCTCGAATCCGCCGCGTGCATAATGGTCGATAAATCCGTCGTGCTCCCGAAAATGGCGTTCATCGGTGCACGTTTGTGTTTCTACCTGTCGCAAAACGTGTGCGACGACGCAATGGCGACTTTCCAACAGGTTTTGCTGGCCAAATGCGAGCGGGACTTGCAGAGAGGGAAAACCACTCTGCGCTGGAATCCCGCGCGGTTCCGCGGACTCACTCACTTCATCAGCGTGCTTTTTATCAGCTTCAGCGCGCGTGTCGGCAATACCATGAACCTCGAGAATGCCGTGTGCCGTTTGATGAGTTTGTTGCTCGATTTACCGGACGATGAGAACTTGAAATGTTTCGGAGAGGTTTTAAATTTCACCGGCGGGTTGGTTGTGTCGGATGAAAAGTGTTTTGTGGACGTCTTGGGTAAATTGAAGGAGGTTTTAGGTGATGAGAGTAATGAAATTGACGCGTTGAGGAAGGAAATGTTGACGGACTTGCTGGAAACGTATCAGGGTAAGCGGGCGAGAAAGGAAGAAGCGTCGAGTCGGGATTTACCGCCGTGTGAAGCTGGACATAATTCGTCTGACCGTTTTCTACGTTTGGTGGAAGTTCCAATTTATGATAATGCGAGAATGAAAGATCGTAGTACCGGTTTGGCACGACTTGTGGAATTTATTGCAAGTGCGTGATTTGTTTGGATTTTAAATGAATGGGGATAGTTTAGATTGATTTTTTTTGTCATTTAATTTGTCAAAATGTTCATTTTAATTTTTTAATTTTTTTGCTTATTTTTTTTCGTATTTTCATATGTTTTGATTTTTTTTTCCTTTTAATAAAAGAATGAAGAAGTTTGATATTTATTCTATTTTTTTCGCGACTAAATTTATTTTTTTCAAAAGTTATTAAAATTTGGGTTATTAATTTTTTTGGATATTTTTAATAAAATTATTGAAAAATTTCATGTTTTCTCGTCTGTTTTCCATTTAAATAAAGTTTTTTTTTAATATTTTAATTTATAAGCGAAAATTTGATGTTTTTTGCTTATTTAGCCAAAAACAAATTTTTATTTAAAAAAAATATATCTACATAAATTTTTTTTTAAAGAAATAAATTTATCTTCAAAATTTTCTTTTAAAGAAATAAATTCGAAAAATGTTTTTAAAAATAAATTATTTTTTAATTTACATAAAATCATTGCAAGTTTACCACCTATGCAAATTTATACCGCCAATAAATCATTTATCTATCAACCACGTCACAACTAAAAACCAATCACAAACAAACCCAAAAAATCCCAATTAATCACAACCACAACTCCTCATTACTGCTCCCACCATCCACAAACCCACACAACTCCAAACCAACCCAGTTTTAATTCACAAAATGGCCGAACACAACATCCCTTTTATCGAGCCTTTAATCCAAGCACTATGGGAGATGACATTGGAGGTCGTTCCGATAACTCCACGCCACATTCTAAGACGTACGAGAGAAAACCGTCCACCATCCTCCATAACCCACACGTTTCGTCGCGAGTACAAATTACAACAAGAACTGAAAAACATAATGAAAAACTTAACAATATGTCCGGCGCAATACAATCAATACAAGTCGGTGTGTTTGGGCAAACTAATTGAGTATAAATACGACGAACCAACGCTCATATCCGCAATTGCCGTCATCTGTGACGAATCCATCCAGGAGCCGAAATTGAGGCGCAACGGCGCCCATTTATGCTACTTCTTGTCGCACAAGATCGGCGACAAGTCCGAAGCGATTTTCCTACAACTTTTGCTGACAAAATGCCGAGAAGAATTCGAGATAAGCGAAATGACGTTGCGGACTGATGCGGCCAAGTTTTACGGACTCGTGTATTTCTTTAGCGAACTTTTGGTCGTTTCGAGCACTTGTTCGTCGATGTCGACGTTTTTCGGCAAAGCCGTGTGTTATTTCCTCCGTTTGCTAATTAAATCGCCGAGCGATGAGAGTTTGAAATGTGTTGGAGACGTTATGACAATGACGGAAGCAGTTATGAGGGAGTTATTTACGTCGGTGGATAGTTATTACGAGAAAGTTGTGGAGAAATTGGAGGAATTGTTGAGCGATGCGGGCTGCGAGATCGAGGCGCAGTGCAGGGTGGTTTTGTTGGGCGTAATCGAAATGCAAAAATGGGGACGAAGAATTGTGGTTGAAACTAGCGTGTAAGAATTGAAAATTGAAATATGTTGATTTCAGGAAGCAGTAGTATTTTTTATATAAGATTTTATTTTATTGTAAATTTCGTTTATTGATCGTGTTTATTTTATTGTAAATTTTGATTATCGATCGTGTTTATTTTATTGTAAATTTTGGTTATTGATCGTGTTTATTTTATTGTAGATTTTGTTTATTTATGTGTTTTTTAAATTTTTTTAAATGTGTTTGTAATTATTGCGGCAAAATAAAAAATATATTTGAAGTAATAAGTTGTAGAGAAGCCATTTTTATTTTCTGTACGTCAGAGTGACGTAAGATAAAATCCGGGGTTTGAAATTTGAAGTGAAGATATTCGGAAAAACCATTCTTATTTTTCATTAAACTTGTCGAAGTGGCGTAAAATAATGCCGGGGTTTAAATTTTTTACAAATTTTGAATTTTATTCGTTCTTAAAATCTACAAAATTATGACGATTCCTATTTATTTACAGCAATTATTACGTCAAACATTCTCAACGAATCGAAAGACGACGTTTCCCGCCGTTACAACAATCCATCTCTGCATCCGCCATTTGCACCATTTGCACAGCAATGGCGGAAAAACGCGACGAAAAATCTCCACGAGGAACAAACGGCGACAAAGTCGTCTCAACTTTATTAACAATAATAGAAAATACAATGAACATGTCAGTATTGGAACTGAAACTAATCGATCAAGTCAAATTCGAGTTGTTACGCGGTTTATACCACTTTCAACACGACGAAAAAATGCTTAAAAGTGTGCTCGACATAATCGTCAACAAATCCACAACGGAGCCGATTCTAGTCTATCCCGGTGCTCATTTATGCGTTTATTTCTCAACTATGCAGGGAATTTTTCCAAATCTTTTGATCGGGAGATGTTGGGAGGAGGTTCAGAAAGTGCAACGTGGATGTCGTGAGGTTTGGGTCCACGGATTGATTTATTTTCTGTGCGAAATCTTTATTAGTGAGTTTATGGCTGATGATAGAAGACATGGCAATAGATTTGACGTTCTCGGAGCGCCGTTGTGTTGGTTGCTGTGTCGTTTACTCGATTTGCCGACAGAGGTGAAGTTACATTGTGTTGCGGATGTTTTACGATCGGTTGCTCCGGTCCCAGTTGAATATTTTGGCGAGAATTGGATGAAGTTAGTGCTGAGTAAATTGATGAAAGTTGTGAGTGATCAGAACGCCATCTTGGAGTCTGGTTTAAAAGGGAAATTACTTCGTGAACTCGGACGACGGACGGTGGTGAAGCCAAGTTGCGTGGGGAAGCGATTTTCCGAGGATAATAGGTGAGGAAAAAATGGAAAATTATTTATTTTAATTGTATATTTTGTTTGTAATTTCGATTTATTTTTTGTGAAGATTACATTGCGAAGTGCCGTTGATTCGTCCGTTCGCACCAAGCGGCGAGAAACGCAGCAAATCGCCACCAGTCGAAGCTGTGGTCGCTCTAGTGTTGAAATCCAAACCGCGGCCACCAGCGGAAAACATAAACCGGATTCCGGTAAAATCTAGCATTCCGGCAGCGACATTTTGTTTTCCGGTTCCGGCAAATGGTGGAAAATCCGCGCAATTACCTGCTGCAACCGAGTCAACACCAGCGGAAAACATAAACCGGATTCCGGTAAAATCTATCATTCGGGCAGCGACATTTTGTTTTCCGGTTCCAGCAAATGGCGGAAAACCCGCGCAATCACCTGCAGCAACCGAGTCAACACCAGCGGAAAACATAAACCGGATTCCGGTAAAATCTAGCATTCGGGCAGCGACATTTTGTTTTCCGGTTCCGGCAAATGGCGGAAAATTCGCTCAGTTACCAGCAACAACCGAGCCAATACCAGCAGAAAATATAACTCGGATTCCGGGAAAATCAAGCATTACGGCAGCGACATTTTGTTTTCCGGTTCCGGCAAATGGCGGAAAACCCGCGCAATCACCTGCAGCAACCGAGTCAACACCAGCGGAAAACATAAACCGGATTCCGGTAAAATCTATCATTCGGGCAGCGACATTTTGTTTTCCGGTTCCGGCAAATGGCGGAAAATCCGCGCAGTTACCAGCAACAACCGAGCCAATACCAGCAGAAAATATAACTCGGATTCCGGGAAAATCAAGCATTCCGGCTGAAACATATTGTAGAAAGCGGGATAGGAGTCGATCAGAATTTAGAATAAAGCGGGAAAAGAGTCAGAATCCCGGAATATGTCGACCAGAATCTGGAATAAGGCGGGACAGGAGTCGATCAGGATCTAGAAGTAGGCGGGACAGTAGTCGATCAGGATCTAGAAGTAGGCGGGACAATAGTCGATCAGGATCTAGAAGTATGCGGGACAGGAGTCGATCAGGATCTAGAAGTAGGCGGGACAGTAGTCGATCAGGATCTAGAAGTATGCGGGACAGGAGTCCGAGTCCCGGAAAACGACGATCAGAATGCAGAAGTGAAAGGGATGAAAGTCGTGTATGTTCGCCTCGCCAAAATGGCAATGGCAGTGGTTGTCGGAATTCTTCCGGTACATTGTATTATCCTATGTTTCGCGGTGGTGCTGCAAGTGGGGCTCGAAATATTCGTTCCGGGAGCCGAGGGAGAAGTCGACCTAGTCCAAGTCGTCGAAACATTCGAAGTTAAAGCATGTATTTTTAATATTTTTCGTGTTAGTGTTTTCTTTCTTTATTTTTTTTTATTAATTAATTTCACAATTTGTTTTTAAATCTATTTTTAATCGATAATGTTGGATGTTTCAGAAAGTTTGTTTATATTTTTTAGTACTCCGTATTTGGTTCAGTGGCGCCGTCTGTGATCAAGAAAAGCATTTGTCGTTTAGTTTCTAGAGTTTCACACATTATCAAATCATGCAGGCTTCATTTGGTCTAAAATTTAATAAATTTACAATTGAATTTTCATTGGTTTACAACTTAAATTGAATAACGACAACTGTCTATAGTCTTAAGTCAAATAATGTAGTTTCTGCTCAACAGATGGCGCGTGCGGTCCAAAACTCATATTTTTTTTAAATAGTAGTAATAATAATAATAATACCGTAAGGAGATAAACGTTTTTATTTTCCCAATTTTCCTTGCGTCTCCCAAAATTTCTTCATTTAAATTTGCCGGAAAAAAAAAAAAAATTCTAGTGTTTTTAGTATACGGTATTTTACTGATTAAGAGCCACGGCTCTTATTCAAAACTGCCATTTTTGTCAGCAATTACAATTTGGGTTTTTCGTTTGTTACATTTGTTTAATGTAACAAACAAAGTCTGAACATTACGAACGAAGCCTACGTTCATCGTTCGTGAGGTTAAATACGGAAACAATACCGTACTTTTGCAAAAATACGGTATTTTTGGTGTCTCAGCCGCGGCTACGATTCGAGGGCGATTCTTAATCGGTAAAATATGGTATTTGATCCGAGCATGATCCGGGTCCCGTAGAACACTCACCAGGCGCTGAATCCAAGCTTAATCTGACCAAAACGGGCCAGGTTAAACTTATAACTTAAAATGAATAATGTAAAAAGGTCTTAAATGTGTTTTTCGTAGCATTTGACACGTTTCCTGGACCGATGTTTTACTGCTGTCCGCATCCGCCCCTGAACCCAAGAGGAAACGTATCGGTTCCGATTCGGATTACTGTAGTAATAATAAACATTCCAGAGTTATGATTGACTTCCTCATTATGGAACACTTGAGATAATACACAGACTGGGTGTCACCATCGCCAACCATCTTCAATTTCCCAAATTTCAAAGTCGATTGAGGTTGATGTATGGAAATTGATAAAGAATGCAATAATAATAAATCGTACATCAGTTTTATTATTACACAAAAAAAAAAACTCATTATCATCAAATAAATATATTACAGAAAATAATCATCACACACGAGGGAATGTTATGGCACACCAAAGAATTCATGAAATTTTTTTCTTTTCTTTTTATTTATGTAAACGATTGTGTGAACTGCCAAATGAAGACGGGGTCATTTCGTCACCGATCATTTCGTCACATCGGTCAATTAAAATGTTGCGCGAAGTTTCTGTTCACTTTCTAAAAGTCACAACTTCTACATAAGTGGTTCAAGTGTGAACAAATTTTTAGAGATGTTTACCGTTAAGCTTCAAATTGGCGCCGGGTCTGAATAAGTGGTGGTGGGTTTAGAAAAAAAATCAGTAAACCCTGCCTGGATTCAAAAAGGTGCCGGAGTCTGGTCCGAAGAATAAATAAATGCCCGGGCCACAATTTGAAGCTTTACGAGAGATGTTTATATGGGAAAAAAGTGCGTCTTATACTGCGTTTACATGCACGGAACATTTCGAGCGAGATGACATATTCCGTGCCGCAAATGTCATGTAAACAGGGATGACGAGGATTATTCAAGTAGTGAATAATCCCTCGCAGAAGGTTGTTTAATTCGAGTGAACTCAAACTATGTGGCGCATGTAAACGTAGTTTTAGAATCGAAGAAATGCTGTAATAAGCATTTCGTTGTGACAAATGACGGCGAGAAAATGATGAGACCCCGTCAAATGAATGAGTAAAAATCAAGTGCTATAGTTGCCCTTTGTTTCTTATTTACAAAATGTAATAACAGGACTAGCAATAAATTAGTTTTAAATATTCTAAAACAGTGCAAATGGGGGAGTGTTGTCCACATAATATGTATATCTAGTTGATTTACACAGAGAGTTTATACACAATCGATTTTTGTGTAATTGTATTTGTTTTTCTTGCTTGTTTTCAGTGGTTCAGGACTGGTATCATCTGGCATACATCGCGGCACACAGTCGCAATTGGAAGTCTTTGTAGAGCAGTTTTCCTCCGAGTGGAACTCGTTGCACAAACATATCAACATTCATCAAACACAACGCCTTGCCATTCATTTGGAATCTATCCAATGGGATTGTTGGAAGGCCGTGATCCGATGAAATGTGTTGCAGCCAGCATGCCACGTCGTCTCTGCTCCAAAATCGTGGATCTGTAACGATAAGTTAAACCGGATTTTAGTAAATAATCACAAAAACGTGCGAAAAAGAACTGAAATTTTGACTTGAAACAATAAGAGGTAAAAATACATTTTTATGGAAAGTAAATTCATTTTGAACTGAAATAATTGCATTTTACAGTAAAATAATGCATTTTACAGTAAAATAATTGCATTTTACAGTAAAATAATTGCATTTTACAGTAAAATAACGCATTTTACAGTAAAATAATGCAGTTTACAGTAAAATAATGCAGTTTACAGTCATGCATTTTACAGTAAAATAATGCATTTTACAGTAAAACAATGCATTTTACAGTAAAACGATGCATTTTCTTGAAAATCAATGCATTTCCATGCAAGACGATGTATTTTAATGCAAAACAATGCATTTTAATGCAAAATAATGCATTTCCCAGTGAAAAATGCAGTTTACAGTCATGCATTTTACAGTAAAATAACCCATTTTACAATAAAATAACGCATTTTACAGAAAAATAATGCATTTTACAGTAAAATAATGGATTTTCTTGAAAGACAATGCATTTTTATGCAAAACAATGCATTTTAATGCAAAATAATGCATTTCCCAGTGAAAAATTAATTTTTAGACCAAAAGAAATGCATTTATGGACTAAAAACATGCATTTTTATCTGAAGAAATGCATTTTTTTATGTGTATTATGTACCACTGCTGGTAACTTGAAGGTGATCCAAGGACGAAGGATCGAAAGACCTAGTTTTGTTAGTAAACGTGTTTTCCACTACAAACTTCAACATGTATTGAATTGAAAAACACGTAGAAAGTAATAATTATGTTTTGAGAAAAGTCTGCAATAACAATTTGAGACAGGCTAAGCCATAATTTATGGGACTGTAGGGTGGGTCTTTTAAGTAATTTGCGCCCTCTGGTAGAGGGCATCTTCCACTTCTCCTTATAACTTGCGGAAGTGACTCGTCTTGGGTCAGTCACCATAAAAACCGCGTTGCAAATCACATTCCACAACGTTTTTTTTCTTTCCTTTCCTTTCCTCCCCTCGACTCAACCCACAAATTACCAAACGAAACAATCCAAACAAACCCTTCGAATTCCCGATGCAATATTTGCACAAAATGTCGTTCGGAACTCGATTTTGCAAATCTATTAGTCAGAATTCCCCGAAATTCGATCGGGGTGTCTACAAACGTGGTTCGCTAACACGTTACAAAAGATCAGGTTTTAGTTGTACCCGCGCGGGCGAGGCGAGGCTGCATAAAGGGGTGGAAATGCGATTAGAAAGTTTTGAATTTCATGCGAAAATAAGTTCGTTTTTTCTCTCTTTTTCCGTTTCTTTTTCTCCTTTTTTCCCGTGGTATGTGTTTAATTTGTTTTTGCACACATCCGTTTCTCTTTTACCCCCTCCTCGTGTGATGAGTTGGAAACGGAAATGGCGAATACAGATGTTTCACTGAAATGTATTGACTGGGTTGTAGGCTAGGCCTAAATTAAAGTCGCACCGTTTATCACTGTGTTGGGGTCGCGGCAAAACAGGAAGTGACCTATTAGGGCAAGCTAAATGCTTTTACAAAATCCTTATGAAAAATTAGTGAGGGAGCGGCGGCCATCTTGGAAGATGGAGAAAAAAAAATTGGAAATATTTTTTATTTATTTTTTTTTAAATAAATAAATTTGTTATTGTTGTGCGTGAGTTTGTTGCGTTACATTGAGGATATTGATTTTTGTTTTTCGTTGGAAGAAGTGGTGATTCTATGGAAGAAACTGATCCTTGCACTGATGCAATAAAACGTGCATTTTTTGTGTTGGTTTTGGTTGAATGTTGTTTTTTTATTTTTATTTTTGGGGAAATTGAATTGAATGGAAAAAATGTTGGCTTGGGTTTTGGTTTGTGTGTATGCGGGTATGGGGGATTGTGTGGGTAGAATTTATCAATGCACCTGGGCTGGAAAGGTGTTTAAACTGGCTTCAAGGCGATTTTTTTTACTATCAAAATCCATGCCAAACTGAAGTGTTTTTTTTTTTGTTTTTTTATTTTATATTTATTTTTTGTTAGACTACAGAAAAATATGTAAGAAGAATGTCATTTTTGGAAGGTTTGGATCAAAATGTGGATAATAATTGGCTTTTTGTGGACTTTTTTGATGAAAATAGAGAATTTGGCATTTTGTGAGTATTTATTTTGTATTAAAAATGGACATTAACTGCAATTTTGTGCACTTTTTACTGAAAATAGTGTTATAAAATGACGATTTATGCACTTTTTACTGAAAATAGTGTTGTAAAGTGACAATTTATGCCCTTTTTACTGAAAATAGTGTTGTAAAGTGACAATTTATGCACTTTTTAATTAAAACAGAGACCCAAGCTGCTGTATTTGTGGACTGTTAAATCAAAACAAACACAAAAAAGCCAATTTGTGCACTTTTTAATCCAAATAGAGGCATAAACTGCAATTGTATGGTCATAAACTCCCATTTTGTGCTCATTTTAATCAAAATACAAGCATAAACTGTCAATTTGTGCACATTGTAATCAAAATACAAGCATAAACTGTCAATTTGTGCACATTGTAATCAAAATACAAGCATAAACTGTCAATTTGTGCACATTGTAATCAAAATACAAGCATAAACTGTCAATTTGTGCACATTTTAATCAAAATAGAGGCATAAACTCCAATTGTATGGTCATAAACTGCCATTTTGTGCACATTTTAATCAAAATACAAACATAAACTGTCAATTTGTGCACATTTTAATCAAAATACAGGCATAAACTGTCAATTTGTGCACATTTTGATCAAAATACAAGCATAAACTGTCAATTTGGGCAATTATTAATCAAAATTCAAGCATCAACTGCCAATTTGGGCAATTATTAATCAAAATTCAAGCATAAACTGCCAATTTGGGCAATTATTAATCAAAATTCAAGCATAAACTGCCAATTTACGCGCATTTTAATTCAAATACAGGCGTAAACTGCATTTGTACGATCACAAACTGAAATTTGTGTGCATTTTAATCAAAACAAACGATCCAAATTAACTTTACTACTATTTTTAAATGAAAATTTAAGAAAAAAGTGTATATTTACCTTTAGGAAGTGAATAATCACTCGTCTGATGTCTGTGTGGCGAGGATACAGGTACAAAACAACCGGTTATGGAATCGCAGTGAAAGCTCGATCCAGGTGAAGGAAACACGACAGCAGGCATTCTGAAAGGTACGGAGCACAAACCCATTTTGAGACACACACAGGCAGGGACAGACAAGTCAATGTGATAAAAGAGAGAGAGCGACCCTCCGCGGCAAAACGCTCAACCCAATACAACTTTCTCGCCTCATTCTTCTATTTTGTATAGAAGCGAACCAACAGTGGCGCCCTCGCTCGCATTATCTTTTCTCCAGACCATGCGAGACCGAGACAGACTGGGAACTTCCTGTCTAATAACTCTTTTTTTTCTAAGATTGATTTTTATTTTTTCAGAGATCAGTGTGGGCTCGGAATAAAACGCAGGAAGTTGAAATTGTGCGTTGTGTGGAAAGAAACAGGAAATATATATGAAAATGGACGGCCCGACGTCGTGTATATTTACTATAGTTGATGATTATTCGGTGGCAATACAATGTACTATTTCAATGCAATAAAGCCTGCATGAATTTTAGTCCGAGAAAAGACGCGGTTGTGATATTAAATCCGTCGAAACAGATCGAGGAATGGAATTTTGTACGGCGTCTGGTTTTGCAGCTGCAAAATGTGCGAATTCGCCGGTATAAATAATAAAAGGCTTAAATATAGATCTATTTTTCCGTATTTTTTCATTTCCTGCTACGTATACTGTTGAGCCTCGCTTGTTTTTTTGTCAGGGGTCACTTGGAGAGAATAGTAAAGCGCTTGTTTAATTATCTGTGTCAGAAACTTTCTGTTCCGTTGACTCCATTAAATAATAGGAAGAAAATTAAAATTAAAAAAATGTATGTATAAAACAAATTGTGCTTTTGTTTCGTGAAATATAATCGGAAAGGTCATTGTGCACGAGTTTTACGTCGTTTTTTTCAGGTTTGGAAACTCAAAATCGGTGTTTTTAGAAGCTAAAATAGACCCGATTCGGTTCAAACTGCTTTTCTACGTGAATTGACAAAAATAACAAAAATGACGTCATCGATTCGCATCTTCGCGCGTCAAAAGAAGCTCGAATGACGTCATTTGGATGTCAGATTACATCCTCGATTAAATATCATTTGTTTTTGGAATATTTCGAAAGTTTCGTGATATTTTATCGCGTTGTGGGCGCAGTTTCCTCGATTTTATCGTGATTTTTTTTTACCTTTTGGCTGCAAGAGATGTGGATCCATGTTGCATGGTGGAAGCTCAATGAGTGTTGGAGCCGGCAGCTGGGGCTGGGGTCTGGGGTCTGCGTTTGTGAGCAGCCACCTGCCCTTGTAGCGCGACAAACAATACAAATTTTGGCTGGGGCTTTTGGCGCTTTTGTGCTTGTGCTTATTCCCCGTGCAAGTCCACCTGCCTGGGGAAGATCCACTTGGAGTTTTGGGGGTAAAATGAGGGAGAAGCAGAAGGGGAAGAAAGAAGATTGAGTGGAATTGGGGAAAGAGAGAGAGAGAGAGAGACTCTTGTTCGTGTTTTCCCCCTCGGTTCTCTATCTCTTCACCTTTGAATAACTGGAAAGTAATGTAGTCAAGGTGCTTGGTTTTAGGATGTTGCACCCTGTCTAGTTTGTGTGGGGTTATTTGGGGTTGGTTTTTTGATTTTTGGAAATTATGCGGGGTTTTTGGTTGGGAATTTTGGATTTTTTTAATTTTTGTGAATTTTTTGGGTTGAATTTTTGTTTTGATGGATTTTTTGGGTTGGAAATTTGGATTTTATTGTTTTTTTTTGGATTTTTGATGAATTTTTGAACTTTTGGGTTGAGAATTTTGGATTTTTTGAGGTTTTGAGAATTTTTTGTGTTGAAATTTCTTTATTTTGATGAAATTTTAAGTTGAAAATTTTAATTTTATAGTTTTTTTTCTGGGGTTTTGAGGTTTAAAATGTGAGTTTTTGAAATTTTGTTTATTTTTGTTGAATTTTTGAACTTTTTGGTTGGGAATTTAGAATTTTATGAGTTTTTGAGATATTTTTGGATTGGAATTTTGAATTTTATCAATTTTTGTGCATTTTTGTTGGATTTTCGAACTTTTTTTTCTATTATTTATTTATTTTTTTAGTAAAAATTTCGAATTTTTGGATTATTTTATAAAAAAAAAATTAGAATTTTCGAATATTTATATATATATTTTTTTTTAATTACAAATTTTCAATATTTTAATCTCTAATTACTTTTTCCTGTGAATAAATCCTATTTTATTGCACTTTTCCTCCCAAAAAAACTCCAAACTTTTACAAATTAAAAAAAAAAAAAAAAAAATTGATTGGAATTTCAAAAATTAAAAAAAAAAAAAAAAAATTCCAATCTTTTACTTGATGAGTTATTCAGTGCTCCAAGCAAGGTCACATACAGAAAACCTTTGCCAAAAACACAGTAATTGGCCTGTTTGACAGGTGAGAGATGAGTGAGCCACACTAATTACCCAGGTATGCATCCCTTAAAGCTTTTTCTCCCCCAACCAAACACAACAACCAAAAACCTCCACAAAAACACCAAAAAAAAATCACCAAAAAATAAAAATCCCCAAAAATTCACTTTCCACAACCAAAAACATCAATCACCATTTTTTCCCAACTCTCTTCAATCACCACTCAAAGAATGAGCTCCAAGAGGGGGCTGTGTTGTCCACCGGAAGTGCAATCGCCTGCTAGGCATGAATACCGTTGTAAAACACTTGGTTTTCAAGTGGAAAGTCTAAGAAACCCCGTCTAGCCAACTCCATTCAAAGACTCGCTTCTTTGTGTTAAAATTTTTTTAAAAAAGAAAATTTTTTTTTTTTTTTTAAAAATTTAAAAATCCAAAAAAAGTTTTATATAAATTTAGAATAATAATAAAAAATGTGTGGATTTAATTTGCAGCGCCGAGAGACGAAAAAAGCGGCAACTTCCTGACGATTTTCAATTTGCGTGGTGTGCACGTTCACGTGAGTTCGGCATTGCGAGTTAAGACGCATTTGTGTTGAGTTCCCCGGATGTAGGGGAAGAAACCCTTGAACGCATTCATTCGAAGGTGTTTCCTGAGCAACTCGTGTACAGACACGAGCCGCAGTCATCCATTACGCACGGGGTCTCGGTTTGTGCGTTTCCGTCTTGCAAAACTTTCTTTTCCAACGCGTTTCGCTTTTCCTCGTTGCGGAAATACGCTCGTGTGACAAACGATTTAAATCTATGCTTCTGTGCTTTGCATTTTTAATGGTTTTTAATTTTGGAAAATTTTGCAAAATTTTGAAAAAAATTTGAAAAATTTTCCAAAAAATTAAAAATTATTTTTGTTAAATATTTTTTATTTTTTGTTTTGTTTTTGGAGGGTTTGTTGGTTCCATTCACTAATTGTCGCACCCAAGAGGGCTAGGCGAGTGACATTGAGCCAATAGCGTAACAAATGATGTGCCAACCGGTCTTTTTTCTCAATTTCTTGATCTTTGTGCTGGTGTCAAAACCACTTCCGGTTTGGCTGGCCTCGGTGGCGCGCTTGTCACTCGCAAACGAACAATTCGCGAAGAATAGGGGAGGGAAAGCGATTGGGGTTTTGTGTTGGTTTGTACGATGATAAATAATAAACTAAATGTTTTTTATGGATGTTAAATGTGAATTTAAATTTAAATTTAAATTTGTGGGTAGTTTGGATTTATTTTAATATTTTTTTTTTTTAAATTTTGGTTTCAGATTTCTTTTTTTTTTATTCGATTCGTCACAACTCGCAAGTCACAACAGGAAATAAGATTTTTTTTTGCAATAAGTCATTTCTTGGCAGGATTTAAAACGAAGTGAGTTGTGGCTGTATTAAATAGATCCTGACATCTAGTGGTGCAAAAGTTAAACTTAGATTAAGTAAAAATAGAAAATCCTCTTCTATTCATAGATTTTTAATCTTCAGACATCGTTCAACTTCTTTGAGTGTCTCAGAACGTATTTATGGGCACTAAAAACCTAGTGGGAAAGTTCTGGGGCCCTAAAAAATAATTAAAGGGCCCTAAAACTGAAAACAACAATCTGAAAAACTGAAAAAAGTGAAAAGGGCCTCTAGGGGCCCTAAAAAAATTAGAAAATACACTTTAAGGGCCCAGAAATAATCAGAAAAAAAATTTAGGGGCCCAAAAAAAAATTCAGGGGCCCTCAAAAAAATGAAAAGGACTTTTAGTGGCCCTAAATAAATTCAAAAGACACTTTAAGGGCCCAGAAATAATCAGAAAAAAAATTTAGGGGCCCAAAAAAAAATTCAGGGGCCCTCAAAAAAATGAAAAGGACTTTTAGTGGCCCTAAATAAATTCAAAAGACACTTTAAGGGCCCAGAAATAATCAGAAAAAAAATTTAGGGGCCCAAAAAAAAATTCAGGGGCCCTCAAAAAAATGAAAAGGACTTTTAGTGGCCCTAAATAAATTCAAAAGACACTTTAAGGGCCCAGAAATAATCAGAAAAAGAATTTAGGGGCCCAAAAAAAAATTCAGGGGCCCTCAAAAAAATGAAAAGGACTTTTAGTGGCCCTAAATAAATTCAAAAGACACTTTAAGGGCCCAGAAATAATCAGAAAAAAAATTTAGGGGCCCAAAAAAGAATTCAGGGGCCCTCAAAAAAAGTCAGGGGCCCAAAAACGAAATCAGGGACTTTAAAAAGAATTCAGGGGTTTTAAAAAGAATTCAGGGGTTTTTAAAAGAATTCAGGGGTCCTAGAAAGAATTTTTGTTAAAACGGAAATGTCCATCAAGCAATCACGTCAACCAAAGATGAGTTTTAAATTGGAAAGCCAGTAAATTTATATTTGATGCGTCGTTGCCCGTAGTTTCTGTCTTGTCAGTCCAAAGCACGTGGGTGGAGTTTTGAGCTGGCAGGAGATTAGCAAAACCTTAGTTACACCGCATGGAGCGCTTGTTATCACTTAGCAGCAACAGCAGTGAATGAGTTGTGAGTGGCAATGCTCAAACTAACTATTTACGTATCTTCTTGTTGATGCCACTTCTGTTTCTTCGGGCCCAAACGTCACCTAACAACATTATTGCAGCAATGAGTAAAGCCAAATGCTTCCTCTACGATTCCGAAAGAATTTATTCATCCATTTCTTTATTTATCAAATTGGAATCAAATTGGAACCAAATCAAAAACTTAGACATTACGTTACACTATTTTAGTGCCATATCGTAAGGGAAAAATCTTTAGTGTATCGTTTTCAACACTAAATTAAAATATAGCGCAGCCAATCAGAATTGAAAACACTATATTGTTAGCTCCGCCCATTGCAAATGGCGATTATTTTGTTGTCCCGATCAAACACATCACAGTCATAGGTATGTAGTTTAAATGATAAGTGAGGCCCAAAATTGAATTTTAGGCCCAAAACCATACTTTATAGGCATAATAATGGAATTTTACGCAGAAATTTGCACATTTACGCCCCCAAATTAAATTTTTAGGCCCAAAATTACTAACTGTCAGTAGTTGGCTGAAATAGTGTAGTGTTAAGGGAAAAGTGCAGCCCGCAAAAACTTAATTTATCATTTTTCCCTTACACTATTTTTATACCGTATAGTGTTTAACTGTAAGGGAAAAATGCATCCCGTAAACTCTCTAATAATTAATTAATTAATTAATTAATTTATACGTCTATTAATACGTCTATAAAAACACGCGCCTATTGGAATGCAACGTTGTGTCAAAATTTCAAAGCAATCGGTGAAGAACTTTCGGAGATTTAAGATTTCGAACAAACGAACATTTTTATTTATATAAGATTTGAAATCCATGACGCTGTAAAATTTACAGTCTGGCTTGACAACTTTCAAAAAATTAGAATTAAATCAAAAAATTAATTTTTTTAAAAACAAAAAACATTTTTACTGAATCAATTTTCACAACAAATAGTTTAATAATTCATATTTACTACGTCTGACTCCTCAACAAACTCAAACGGGAGTACAAAGCCCAGTTTAGTCGACTCCATAGTCCGCTGGTGAAAATTGAAATTCAAACCCACACGACTAATAAAATCATGCCCTAACACAACATTTTCCTCACGTTTAGACACAATAATAAAAGGAAACTCAGTAACCTGATCTGCCCATTCGACATTGCAAACTATTCTTCCGATTCGACCAACAACGTCATGTCGCACGTTAAATTCCAATTTCTTAATGGTGTTTCGTGAGTAACCAGTTCTTTCAAACAAATGTTCGCCGATGATGCTTTGGGACGATCCCGTGACGAACAGAGCGTGGCAAATGAGATTTCCTATCTTAACTGTGATAAACGGACGACTATTGCTCAGTTTTTTGGGTACGCTGGCAGTTTCGCTGTCTACGGGGAGTACAGCGCTTCCGGTCGGTCTGTAGTCCGCCATTGTTCAGCTAAATGGGAGAATTTAAGGATTTTAACGTTATTTGTTAAATGAACAGTATTTATCTCTAAATTTACCTGTTTGGTGCAGGATTGAAGTGATGTTGATGGGTAGACGGTGTTTTCCTTGTTGTTTTCAACCTGTGGATGGATATTAAATTGAAAAAGGGCTAAATTTGTATTTTTTGCGCCATTGTTCATAGTTACTGTCTTGTCCGAGGGTCCTGTCAGCTCAAACCATGTGGGAGGAGTTTTCTGCAGGTTGTTATCACAGCAAGGAGCGCATGTTATCACTTGAGCAGTGAACGAGTTGATTCGCAATGCTCAAACTAACCATTTATCTTCTACTTGTTGCCACTTGTATTTCTTTTGGCCAAACTTCACCAAACAAAATTATTGCAGTTAATGGCAAAATCCAGTAAGAATTTCTTTAATCATTTTTTTTTCTCGATTAAATATGTAAAGAAAATTTTTTTATTGAATTGATTTTTCAAATTTATCAGAAGACTGGTCTAGCATTGATTTTCGTAGTGTTGAAAAATTTATAAATAATTGTGAAAATGTTGTGGAAACGTGTAGAACAGTTAGGGGGACTAGGGAATATTGGTTAACCCTAACTGGGACTTAATTCCCTTCATGTGGAGAACAGGACATTCACCTATTTTAATCCTTTCTTTGCGTCCCTTTTCTGTGCGAAATAAAACACTTTTTAGGGGGGTTTTACATGAATTTGTACTTTATTTATTTATTTAATTTTTTTGGAAGATTTCTACTGAATTTGTCGAGTCGTTCGTATGAAAATGCAACTGGTTCACACTTGCATACGCATATAGCGCCGTTGTCCTCCATTTTTTAGCTAAAATAGGAGAATTTAAGCAATTTATAGCTATTTGTTAAATTAAAAGTGTGTATTCGTCTCTACAACGACCTACAAAACAGTTTGGTACACGATTGGAGTGATTTTGGTGCGTAAACGCGAGCAAACAGAATCATGGTTGTTGGCGCGCTCTTGTGTGCGATTATGATACTTTGACTAAATATTTATCAAATTTTGTTTAAATGATTAATACTCAAAATGTTGACGTTAAAATTTCATATTACTGTGCAGTTCCAATGGACATTTTGTGTATTTATGTTAGTCACAACTACACCAGAGAAGTAATACATGTTAAAACGGATATACACCAATCTTTTCGTGTTTGTGTTCACAACTGCACTGGAATTTTATTAATTTATTTATTTTTAAACATTTACTTTAATTACAAAATAATTGCTGAAATAAACATTTCTTCTTTAACCAAGACTAATTCTATTGCCGCAGCATTTGATACTTCTCGGGAACCACAACGGACAACAGCTTTGACCTTCTTCGCAGTCGAGGTCGGTGTTGCAAATCGGACACGAGAGTGCGGGTCTTACGAACACGCCGAAACAACTTGCAGCTAAACAAATCCAAATTTTTAAACATTAAATTAAAAATCAATAATAATTATTTCAATATTTCAGACTTACGCGACGTTGTTGATGTCGTTGTCGTTGTCGATGCCAAAACAACATCGTCTTTGGTGTTAATCTCTGAAGGCGAACGTAAATCTTCACCCATTCCTGAAGATTCTTCCTGGAACACGTCTTGTTGCTCCAAATTCGAGTTCGACTCAATGTTTTGTGAGAAGATCAAAAGGCATTGCAGAAAGAAGCAAAAAAGCAGCAAATTCGTGTTATATTTGGCCATTTTGCACGTTTTTTTCAACGTGGTTTGTTCGTTGAGTCGACTGAAAAGTGTCTACACTGAGGGGGTCTTTCTGATTTGGGTCATTCTCCCCTTTCGGACAATTGTTGCCTTCTGATTGGTCACATTCTCCATACACACCTTGTTTTTAAACATGACTTTGCATTCCATAGTATAATAGAAGGGTTTTATTGCAAGTATATAGCATAATTATAGCGATTTCCACTTTCCAGTTTACTTGTGGGCTGTAAGGATCAATTCACAACTGATCTAGAATAAAAAATTTTGATGAAATAAATTGATTTTGGAGAAATAAAAAGGAGTTTAATGATCTAGAATATAAATATTTGATTTTTGCGAAGTAGAAAGGAGTTTAATGTTATTCCTTTTCAAAAATTTATAAAACAAGATTTCTTTTCTGTGTATGAAAAGATTTTTATTGCAAATAGCATAATTATAGCAGTTTTCACTTTCCAGTTCACTTGCGTGCAATAAATATCAATTCACAACTGATCTAGAGTATAAATATTTGAAGAATTAAATTGTTTTTTTTTTTGCAAAATAAAAAGGAATTTAATGTTGTTCTGTCTTTTATTTTATTTTTGTTTTAAACATTTCTTTTCTGTTTATAACTGTAAAATGATTAGCCAATGCGGTGACAGTAATGGCGCCGTTCGTGTTTGGAACCAAAATGGCGAACCTTCCATGACCGTCTATATACCGGAAATGTCTGCTCGGTTAAGCCCGTCGCCCCTGTTTCATCGGAAAATGCGCGTATGATGAGCGCGATGGCTTTCTTTCCTCTCCGTTATAAGAGTTAACGCTTGTTGCAATGAATTTAAAGTAATTATGCTACTTAAGTGGATCCGATGGCCATGCTTCGATTGCGGAGTAAGTATTACAGTTGGAAACGAATGTTTTGAATCGCGGGCTTTGTTTTCACTTGCTCTACTATAATAAGTCGAGGCCTTTGTACGATGTAAATAGTAGGCTTAATTCTATTGCACGTCGTTTCGTAATGAACAAACACACAAATTTGCCGAAAATATATCGAAATGTAACGGGAAATTCCAAAAAAAAATATTTATATTTATAAATCTAGAATTTTTAGTATTTTTAGAATTTTTTGAATTTATAAAAAAAAATTGTAAAAAAAAATTAATTTATTTGGAAATATTATCTGATTTATTTAAATACTGTTTTCTACTATTTATTTATTCATTTTAAATTTATTTTGCTTATAAATCGAATTTTATACATCCAGTTTGTTTATAAATTTTGCCGTAAGTTGTCGCTTAAAACAAAAATGGCGCTCAGAAAAAAGTGCCCGTTAACCGCTACATCGGCACAAAAAAATGATACAAAACGGTAAATACCGAGCTCTAGAGTGAACTAAAACATAAAAATCGATCCCCAACGTGTTTTTTTCTAGTAAACATAAATTATATTACAATTCTCCTCCTTTTTCCAGGTTAATTCGTGGTTAAAATTGCGACCGCCACCAAAAAACTGACTATAATGGGTTTGGATTTCGACGTGAAAGTTTTCTGCCAGAATTTGGGAGCCACGAAACCACCCTACGAGTGCCCGGTGAAAGAATGCGGTAAAATATACAAAAGTTTTTGCGGCATTCAATTTCATCTCTACAATTACGATCACGAAAACCCCGAAAACAATGTTAGCACACCGACAAAAGGCGTTGGCGGACGCAAAGGCCGTGGCCGATGGCACCACAGACAGAACCGCAGATCGCCATCGCCGCCGGAATTCCTAAAAACTCAAACCCGAGAAGGTTTATCGTACGCCGAGTCGCAGAAAATGGTGGAAGTGGACATAGACGGCAAAATCCACCGCATAAACATCAACGACCCGTTGGAAGTGGTCACCATCGACGACGGGGACAACGGAATCAGCAAAGATGTGGACGAAAAGGCGTCGAAAAAGCACAACGAGAGTCTGAAGACGCGCAAAGACGTGAACAGCAACCAGCAGAAGCTCCCGGAAGCGTCGTTTCGGGTCCTGGAGGACTACGACCGGCCGGACGCACCCCCGCGACCGAGTGCTTATTATCGGTTCATCGAGAAGTCGGCGGAGGAGATGGACGACGAGGTGGAGTACGATATGGACGAGGAGGACTACGCGTGGTTGGAGCTGATCAACGAGAAGAGGAAGACGGAGAATATTGGATCTGTGTCGCAGGACACGTTCGAATTGTTGATGGACAGGTTGGAGAAGGAGTCGTATTTCCAGAGTCAGACGGCGGGCAAGGATCCGAATCCGTCGATCGACGAGGACGCCGTTTGTTGTATTTGTATGGATGGCGAGTGCCAGAACTCGAATGTGATCTTGTTCTGCGACATGTGTAACTTAGCTGTGCACCAGGTGGATTTATTTGCGTTTCATTTATTTTGATTTGTTTCGTGTTGCTGGTTGGTTTTAGACACGAAATTTAGTTGTTTTTTTTGTGGTAAAATGTATTTTAGGCAGATAAATGAACCTTCCTATGTCTAAAATGCATTTTAGGCATCAAAATACATGTGTTAAGCCATATAAATTGACTTTCCAGTGTTTAAAATGCATTTTAGGCATCGAAATACTCGTGTTAAAGCACATTAATTGGCTTTAAAGTGTCTAAAATGCATTTTAGGCATCAAAATACTCGTGTTAAACCACATAAATTGGCTTTAAAGTGTCTAAACTGCATTTTAGGCATCAAAATACACACATTAAGCCATATAAATTGACTTTCTAGTGTCTAAAATGCATTTTAAGCATCAAAATACACATCTTAAGTCATATAAATTGACTTTCTAGTGTCTAAAATGCATTTTAGGCATTAAAATACACATCTTAAGCCATATAAATTGACTTTCTAGTGTCTAAAATGCATTTTAGGCATCAAAATACACATCTTAAGCCATATAAATTGACTTGCCAGTGTCTAAAATGCATTTTATGCATCAAAATACACATGTTAAGCCACATAAATTGACTTTCCAGCGTCTAAAATGCATTTTAGGCCACATAAATTGACTTTCCTAGACATAAATATGCTTTTATGCACGAAATTAATTCTTATTATGGGCGAAAACAAACATTTTTAGTGGAAAAATGATCGTTTTTACACGAAAAAATGCATTTTAGGTATCAAAATACACTCATTAAGCCACGTAAATTGAGTTTCCTCGACGCAAAAAAATTATTTTAGGCATAAAATGCAGAAAAAGATGAGATTTAGCGGTTAATCGAATTGAAACTGCTGGCCAAACCGACTAGTATTAAAATATTAATAGTTTTGTATTGATTGTAGGAATGTTATGGAGTCCCGTACATCCCTGAAGGACAGTGGCTTTGCCGTCGTTGCTTGCAGTCACCCTCGCGAGCCGTGGATTGTGCCCTTTGTCCGAATAAGGGCGGTGCCTTCAAGCAGACGGACGATGGCCGCTGGGCTCACGTGGTATGCGCCCTGTGGGTACCGGAAGTGTGTTTTGCCAACACTGTTTTTCTCGAGCCGATTGATAGCATCGAGAACATTCCACCGGCCAGGTGGAAGTTGAGCTGTTACATCTGCAAACAACGCGGTGTAGGCGCGTGCATTCAGTGCCATAAGGCGAATTGCTACACTGGTAAATGGATTTTTATGCGTTTTTCTCGTTTTATGAATTGTTGATTCCCCCACGAAAGTTAAGTTTGTTTTTTTGTTTTTGTTTTTTAGCGTTTCACGTGACTTGTGCACAACAAGGAGGCTTGTACATGAAAATCGAACCCGTGAGGGAGACGAGTGCGACCGGAACTTCTATTTGTGTGCGCAAAACAGCTTATTGCGATATGCACTCGCCTGCTGATTCGGATTCGGTAATTTGGTTTAATTTTTTTTCGATTTTTTTGATTTTTTAAAGTAAAATTTGATTTTTTTTTGGTTTTTTTAAAATAAAATTTGAATTTTTTTGGATTTATTTGTAAAAAATTTGAATTTTTTTGGATTTATTTGTAAAAAATTTGAATTTTTTGGATTTTTTTGGATTTTTTGAGTAAAATTTGGATTTTTTGAGTAAAATTTGGATTTTTTGAGTAAAATTGGAATTTTTTGAGTAAAATTTGGATTTTTTGAGTAAAATTTGGATTTTTTGAGTAAAATTTGGATTTTTTGAGTAAAATTTGGATTTTTTGAGTAAAATTTGGATTTTTTGAGTAAAATTTGGATTTTTTGAGTAAAATTTGGATTTTTTGAGTAAAATTTGAATTTTTTGGATTTTTTTTGGATTTTTTTGAGTAAAATTTCAATTTTTTGAGTAAAATTTGAATTTTTTGGATTTTTTTGAGTGAAATTTGAATTTTTTGGATTTTTTTGAGTAAAATTTGAATTTTTTGGATTTGTTTGAGTAAAATTTGAATTTTTTGGATTTGTTTGAGTAAAATTTGAATTTTTTGGATTTTTTTGAGTGAAATTTGAATTTATTTTGATTTTTTTTTAGATTGATGACGATGGGAAAATGGATTCGGTGAAAAAAGCCAAAGCCAAAGCGAAATCTCGTCTAAAAATGCGAAAAACGCGCAAAATCTTAGCGGAGAAGAGGTCGGCAGTGCCGGTTGTATCCATTCCCACGATCCCCAGAGATCAGCTGTCCAAGATCATCGACATGGTGTCTTTGGGGAAGAAAAATCAATTCATTCAACGGTTAATTGGTTATTGGACGTTGAAACGACAATCTAGGAATGGAGTTCCGTTGTTGAGGAGGTTACAATCGAATTATCAAGCGAGGAAAGATCAAATTCAGGTTAAAAAAAATTAAAAAAATTAAAATACTGCGAATGATGTGTTTAAATTGAGTTATTTTGTTAAATTAGAATGATGGTGACAAGTGGAGTAGTGCGGTGAAGGAACAACTCAAGTATTGGCAGCGGTTACGACAAGATTTGGAACGTGCTCGGCTGCTCATAGAACTAATTCGCAAGCGCGAAAAATTAAAACGTGAAGCTGTAGGTTCACAATAAATAATTTTTTGTTTTAAATTAATTTTTTTTTATATTTTGGTTTAAAACAAGTTGATTTTTTGATTTTCTATTGAAAAAAAATTGATTTTTATGATTTTTTTAATCTAAAGAATTAATTTTTATGATTTTCTTAATTTAAAAAATTAATTTTTATGATTTTTTTTAATTTAAAAAATTAATTTTTATGATTTTTTTAATTTAAAAAATTAATTTTTATGATTTTTCTAGTTAAAAAAATTATTTTTTCTCATTTTTCTAGTCAAAAAAATTAATTTTTCTAGTTAGAATAATTAACATTTCTCATTTTTCTAGTTAAAAAAATTAATTTTCTCATTTTTTCTACTTCAAAAAATTAATTTTTCTCATTTTTCTAGTTAAAAAATTAATTTTTCTCATTTTTCTAGTTAAAAAAATTATTTTTTCTCATTTTTCTAGTTAAAAAATTAGTTCTTATTATAAAAATATTGAGATTTTGTGATTTTTCAGCGTTTTAATTGGTTTTGTTCATTTCCTTCCCTTTTCAGTTAAAAGTTCATCAATTGGTGCTCGAACTCGAACTGAACCCACTGCGCCTCCTGCTTAAAAACGCTTTAGACATGCTGCAAGAGAAAGATACGAACAACATCTTCGCCAAACCCGTCGATCCAAAAGAGGTGCCCGATTATCTGGATCATATCAAACATCCGATGGACTTTTCAACGATGCGTAAAAAACTAAACACCCAACAGTACGGCACGATGGCCTTACTCGAGGCCGATTTCAACCTCATGATCAACAACTGTCTCACCTACAATGCAAAGGACACGGTTTTCTACCGCGCCGCTGCTAAATTACGCGATCAAGTAAATATTTCTCCTGTCAATCAAATTCCTCGACTCACACACCTTCCTTTTCAAGGGCGGCAACATTCTACGGCAGTTGAAGAGACATGCAGAGGTGATTGGTTATGATTTCGATGCGGGAACACATTTAGTTGACAAACCTCATCTTCAAGCGGAAAAAGCCGACGAAGAATTGATCGACGATTGTGAGAAAAATCATAAAAATTTTAATTTTAAAATTAAAATTTTTTTTTTTAATTTTAATTTTTTTTTTGTGAGAAAAATCATAAAAATTAAAAATTAAAAAAAAAAAATTTTAATTTTTCTTGTGAGAAAAATCATAAAAATTAAAAAAAAATTTTAATTTTTTTTTTGTGAGAAAAATCATAAAAATCATAAAAATCATAAAAATTAAAAAAAAATTTTAATTTTTTTTTTGTGAGAAAAATCATAAAAATTTAAATTTAAAAATTAAAAATTTTTTTTTATTAATTTATTTTAATTTTTTTTGTGAGAAAAATCATAAAAATTTAAATTTTAAAATTAAATTTTTTTTTATTAATTTTTTTTAATTTTTTTTTGTGAGAAAAATCATAAAAATTAAAAACTAAAAAAAAAATTTTAATTTTTCTTGTGAGAAAAATCACAAAAATTAAAAAAAAAAATTTTAATTTTTTTTGTGAGAAAAATCATAAAAATTTAAATTTAAAAATTAAAAAATTTTTTTTATTAATTTATTTTAATTTTTTTTTTGTGAGAAAAATCATAAAAATTAAAAATTAAAAAAAATTAGAATTTTTTTTGTGAGAAAAATCATAAAAATTTAAATTTTAAAATTAAAATTTTTTTTTTATTAATTTATTTTAATTTTTTTTTTTTAGTGGATAATTTTTTTAAGTCGGACGCGAGGGAAAGTTTGAGTTTGGAAAGCCATTTGCACGCGTTGTCGGAGAAAATGGACAAGGCGATGAATATTCGGCACGCGGGTGCACGAATTAAAAGGACAAAGTTGCTGAAGCAAGAGATGAGTAAAGTGAGGAGGAAGTTGGCGTTGAAAGCGAGTGGAGGCGGGCTAACGACGCGGAGACGGGAATCGGAGAGGAAGAATAAGGAGAACGAGGGTCGGGTGCTGTCGGCGTCGCCGGACGGAGGGAAGGAGACGGATGCGAAGAAGGAAGGGAAGAGTGCGCAGTGGAATCGGATGGTGACGCGGACGAGAGCGAAGCCGAATAAAAAAACATCTGCGGGTTGGTATCATTGAATTTGTTTGGTTTTTTTGGTTTTTCTTGTGAAGGAATTAATGTTTTTGGTAATAAATTGGTGATTGTTTGGTTTTGATTAAGGATTTATCTATTTGTAGTTGTGTTGTATAAAATTTTGTGGGGATTATGGATTTTTAGATGAATTTTTACTTGTTATTGACAAATTTGGATGAATTTTAGCTCAGAATTGATAAAAACTGATTAATTTCGATTGATTTTGACTAAAATTGATTAAATTTAAGCTAGATTGTGGCAAAATTTGATGAGTTTAAGCTCGAAATTGAAAACATGATGAATTGTTGCTTGAAATTGACTAAAACTGATGAATTTTTGCTTGAAATCGATCATAATTGATGAATTTTAACTTGAAATCGACTAAAATTGATGAATTTTAACATGAAATCGACTAAAATTGATGAATTTTAACTTGAAATCGATCATAATTGATGAATTTTAACTTGAAATTGACTAAAATTGATGAATTTTAACATGAAATCGACTAAAATTGATGAATTTTAACTTGAAATCGACTAAAATTGATGAATTTTAACTTGAAATTGACCAAAATCGTTGAATTTCAACTTGAAATTGACTAAAATTGATGAGTTTTAAACTTTATATCGTCTAAAACTGATGAATTTTTGCTTGAAATCCATCAAAATTGATGAATTTTAACTTGAAATCGACTAAAACTGATAAAATTTAACTTGAAATCCCCCAAAATTGATTGATTTTAGCTCGCAATTAATGAAATTTAGCTCAAAATTCACCAAAACCGACAATTTATCTGGAAAACTGTCGAAATTAACATCTCCCTTTATTGATTGCAGGTTCTTCTAGTTCATCAAGCAACGATTCAACCGACGAACTGTCCGAATCGGGCTCTTCGAGCGACGACAGTGCATCTTCGGTTTGTGAATCGCGTGTAACAACCACAGAACTCGCGGCCCCGGTGAGCGGCAAAAACCTCCGCACCCGCACCCGCAAACGCCCGACCCTCGAGAAAAAAAAGCAAAAAACAAACAAACCCAAGAAAAAAAGCAAAAAAAGCAAAAATAAAGAGTTAAAACGGACAAAACCGCCGCGCAACGTCGGCGCCAAAGTGCAACCAACGAACCTCAACACAAAGAACCCGACGACGCCCCTCAAGAGGCCCGGCGCCACGCCCGGCTCGCCCAAAACCACCGACACGGCGTCCGGCGCTCCGAACAACCCGCCCCGCTCACCATCCTCCTCCTCGTCCAGCTCCTCGTCCAGTTCCTCGTCCACCTGCTCCTCGTCATCATCCTCCTCCTCGTCGTCCAGTTCCTCGTCGTCGTCGTCCTCTTCGGCCACTTCGTCGTCATCGCGCTCCTCCTCGCGATCCTCGAAATCGTCCACGTCGTCGTCGTCGTCGTCGTCGTGCCGCGGAGCCGCCGATTCCACCGGACCCGCGGCCAAACCCCGCGGAAGGAAACCCAGCGCGGCGACTGCACGGGAACAGAGGCTGCGGACGCTCAAGCGCACTCGCTCTGAAAGTGACACTGTTTTGCCGGCTAAGAAAAGTAAGTTGGAAGATGATCTGGGGGAACAAGTGATGACTAGTGACTAATTTTTTTTTTTTTTTATTAAATTAATTAATTTAAAAAAATCGACGTTTTTAATTTTCATTTTTTAATTTTTTAATTTTTTTTTTAACATTGTAACAATTTTTTTTTTCTAGTCGAGAAATTTTTTCTGTACCTGATTTAGTTAGTTAGCATTGACTAATCAGTCAGTGTTCTTTATTAATTTTGAAAAAAAGAATTAATTTCTTGAATTTGGTATTTTTTTTTTTAATATTATTATTATTAGTGGAAAAAAAAATATCGGACAATTTTTTAATTTTATTTTTTTTTTAAAGTAAAAAAAAGTAAATATTTTTTGGGAAATTATTTTAAATTAGTTAATTATTATTATTTTTTTTTTTTTTTTTTGTATACAAAATGGTGAAATTTGTTGATTTACAATATACATACAAATATATACATATATAATTGATATTTATTTTTTTTTTCCGTACCAGTTTTGTGATATTCTAAGATGTAATTTAATGACGATTAATAAAAAAAATGTATTATTTCAAAAAATATGGCGTTATTTTTTTGATGGAAAATATAATTTATTATTAAGGAGAACACTGACTGATTTGATTTTTAAGAAAAAAAGAAAAGAAAAAGAAAGAAAAAGGAAAGAAAAATTGATGTTTTATTATTTTTGGTTTTTTAATTTTACGCTTGTAGAGAAACAACCTGGAAGTTGGTCGGGAAGTAGCACCGGCGAAGCGGAGTCGCTGGGACCGAGCGGGTGCACGGGATCGCCGTCAGGCGTTAATAGAAGAACCGCGGTGTTGTTCACCAAGAAGAAAGTGGCTGCCGGCTTCAAGAAACCGCCGACGCCGAGTCCGCCTTGTCAAAGACGAAGTGTCGGGCGACCGCGCAAGGGATCTGAGGGCAGTTCGACTGGTCCGCCAGGAATTAAGGATGCCAAAGAGAAAAGTTCAGGTGTTTATTTGCATTTGTTATACATATTTTCAAAACTATTTCAGATTTTTCAGAATTTGATTAATCCAATCCTTTATCTCTAATATCAGATTGAAATGTGTTTTTGTTCATAAATGCAATTTTATTCACACGAAAATACATTTTATTTCACTGGAAAATGCATTATTTTGCATAAAAAAGGATTTTTTTCGGCTCAAAATGAATTTATTTCTCATAAAAATGCATTGTTTTGCGTGAAAAACCAATTTTTTCGGCTCAAAATGAATTTATTTCTTATAAAAATGCATTTTTTTGGGCCAAAACCCAATTTTTTTCCTATCAGAATGAATTTATTTCTCATAAAAATGCATTTTTTTGCGTTTTCTATTTTTTTATCTTCAGGAAAATGCATTATTTTATCGAAAAATGCATTGTTTTGCGTGAAAAAGAATTTTTTTCGGCTCAAACGAATTTATTTCTCATAAAAATGCATTGTTTTGCATGAAAAAGCAATTTTTTTCCTGCCTAAGTTTTCTATTTTTTGATTTTGATTTTTTTTATTGCTAGGTTCAAGGAAACGGTCTAGGTCTTTGAGTACTGGAAGTGCTGGTGACCCCGGAAGTCCACGCTCGAAGCATCCGCCGAATGTATTGAACGCGCCGGTGCTGTCCACGTCCCCGTCCGCATCCGAGCCTTTGCCCATGCAGAATGACAGTTTTAAGATTTATCGCTCCGCGGGTGGTCAGTTTTGATTTTATTAAAAAAATTTCCTATAGAAATGTCTTGAGATTAATTTATTTTCCAGGCTGGCATCATTCGGACACGGACAACCACACGGATTCGACCAGCGAGTCCGGCAGCAGCAGCGCCACAAGTTCCCTTTCATCGGACGAGAACAGCGACCCGAGCTCGACGGCGAGCGAAGACGACGACGACGACGCGGCGGGAGATGATTCGAGCGGGAAAGCGAAGAAAGCCAAAACACGCCCACCTTCTCGCCCAGAAGAAGAAGTCATTCCACTCGAACCGCTGGATTTAGTGTGGGCTAAGTGTCGCGGTTATCCATGGTATCCAGCCCTGGTAAGACAGAGCGAGAGAATAAAATATAAATGTGAAATTTGAATTTCCCGCTCATTTAATTTAGATTATCAATCCCAAAATGCCAAAAACTGGCTACTTCCACAATGGTGTCCCCATCCCTGTGCCTCCAGATGATGTTTTAGCACTTCAAACAAATTATGATGAATTGGTTTATCTTATTTTGTTCTTCGATACTAAAAGAACATGGTAAAAAGATATATTTGTACGGTAAAGGTGGAAACGCGATGGAGCGGGTAAAATTCCAAGGTTTGCTAGTACAAGTTTAAAGAGGGAGTCATTTACGAGCTCACTCGAGCCGCTTTTGGCTTACCAGCCTGGCAAACTCGAGCTAGCTAGGTAGCTAGCCAGAAATTCCCGCTAAAATCTCCTCCAAGAATTTCTTCACGATTCTGATTGGCTGTCGAAGTCACATGACCAAAACACAAGCAAGCTTGAAGCTGGTAAATCAAACTCAGTTTGATCGGAGTGGGCGAGTACAAGCTCGCTTCAAAACAAAGCTTTGAATAAAATCGCGAGCTTGTGTTTGCTCAAGCGGGCGAGTTTTTAGTCGCTTTTTCAAGTAAAAGCAAGCTTTTAAATTTTACCCATTCCCTCGTGTTTCCATTAGTCCCCGAAATACGAGAACACTTTCGCAAGTTGAATTTTTCGTAAATCGTAAGTCCAGCAAAGGTGGAAAAATTGTTAATCCTAATTAAAGTAAACGTTTTTAATCTTATTTTTTAATCTTATTTTTTAATATTTTTTTATTAGAAATTAATAAAAGTACATATACCGTACTGCCTTGAACAATGGTCCGGGCGTTTAATTTTTTTTTCGACTCGCCCGCCAGGCGCTTATTCAAAACCAGGTGATTATTTAAGCCAGGCCTCTATCCAGGCGCTTATTGGTTTTTCGGCTGGCGGTTGCCAGGCGCTTAATCAAGAGTCGGCGCTTAATTGCGCCCGGCCATTGTTCAAGGCAGTACGGTAATTTAAATGTGGTTCTTAATTGTGGAAATATAATATGAAGTTCATATCTCTGAAAGTTCGTAACTTGGATGTTCGTATTTAGGGGACTCGCTGTATTGTTTTATATGGATTTAATGTTTTTTTTTAAACATTTCTTTTGGTTGTTTTAAGGCAATGGCTTCCTCGAAACAAACTAGAACCTCTTGGCGGAGATCCTGAATTAGATCAATCAAAATTGGTGGAGGCTAAGAAACCGGCCGAGCGGAAAGCGGTGAAAAAAGCTTACGAAAAAGCTATTTTGCATCGATACCGAGTGAGCGGCGAATCGCCGGGTCTTTCCGGGGAGTCTAGTACCGGTGATTGAACAAAGTGTACAGAAATTTAAGTGTAATTTAGACGTTTTTAATAATGCTATTTTTTAGAGGATTTGAAAAATTTACAATTTTTATTTTATTTTTATTTTTCCTTTTTACAAATTTCTAAATTCAATTCAATCGTGGATTTTTTTTTTTGTTAAATTTGGATTTTGTATTTTTTAAACGGTGTCAAGAATAGGGTAATTTTTATTTACTTATATACATATACATAAAATATTCTATTATATATTTCTTTCCCAGTATATTTTTTAAGTATTTGCTCATGTGAATGTCTTAAAATTCACTTATTACGGTATTATTATTATTATTATTGTTTATATAATTGTGAAAAGAGTTGTGATAAATTGCAATTAAAACGCACTGAAAACATGAGGAGTTTACATTGATTTTTTTATTTCCAGAAATACACGAGTTATTTAATGATCAGTCGATTTTTATGCGAATATTCGGTAACGCCGCAGTGTTATCTCGAAAAAAATCAACTTTGTCTTCCAAATAGAACAATTTGTTCGTCATCTGACGCAGTAATGGCGATAATTCCTATTAAATTATTAAAATTCAATAAGAAAAACGATTTTAAAACGATTTAAAACCAAAAACAAATTTCACACTTGAACTGCTATCTGTGTTTTTGTCAACTGCTGAGTCACATTCGATATCCCGTCGATTGCAGAATGGAAAGGTCGGTTGACTAAATATGACAAATTCCTATGCAGATTAATATTTTTCTCTCCTATTAAATCAAATAAAAAAATTATTCAAAACGTTTTTTATATTAATTAACATCATTACTTAATTTCTTGTGAAGTAATCTATAAAAATAATGAAAAATATTATGAAATTCGTTTTAAAAAATAAACAATCTTATACGTATTATATTTAATGGGTTCCCGTTTCTCTGGCACGTTGAAATCGACCGTTTCAGCCGATGCAAAATCTTTGATTAAAACACGTTTTAATCGTCTGGAATCGGTGTCAAACGACGGAACTGTTAAGAGTGCATAAACAAATAATGTACACGATGTTTAGAATTGTGAGAGAAGGTTTAAAATATGGGTACAACGCAGATTTTCGCAATTTTCTTATGGATCTCGGTGTCATGTGTCCGGAAAAAACATAAAATTGATTGGGAAGCGAATATTTAGCGAAATATCTGCGATCAAACATTGCGAATTAACATTGGCGTGTCTTTTGCGAAAGTCTACATTGGACCCACATCTCGTAAACAAATTCCTAATGACTTTGATTTGTTGAATTGATTTCTTCTTCTTCCGATTCTGATGCTTCTCCAGTCACGACAATTCCCGAATTTGTCTGTTTTGACTGAAAAACAACAAAACGTGAGTGAAATAAACAAAAATATTTTTTTTTTTAAAAAAATCAATTTACGTCAGAGTCATCTATGTCGACCATGATCGCCGACACTTCTCGATCCGTACCATCCAGATCCATTGTCCTTGTCACTCCTGCGACCTTATTTAGCAAAATACAGTTATAAAACTATTTATTCCACCTCCTCCTACGACGTTTCAGTCGTTGACCCAAACCAGGTTTTCCCTCTACCACAATTTCCGCTATTCTCAAACGTATCACATTTTCATCCAACTCGTAGCCATTTCCGGATCAACCGAACTTTGTTTTGTTTCCACATTTGAAAAGATGAGTAAACATCGCGAAAGACCCCCGAGTAGAAGCAGGTAATAGAAAAGAAAATAAGTGAAAAACACACTAAACGACGACCAAACATGGTAAACCTAAATTTATTCCGCTTTGTCACAGGTCCAGAGTTCGGTTCGAAAAACCGCGACACGAAACGAGAGAAAACCCGCGACGACGCTCCAGATCCGACGACAGAAAGGACGACAGAAATTTCGACAGACCCAAACCAAAATACGGCAGAAATCGCGACTCGGATCGCCACCATTCACGCACCGAAAATCCCCGCAGTCAAAATCAACGCACCAACTACTCCAAAAACAGGTTGAAACCCAAATAAATAACAAGAAAACGTCTATCTTTTACGTATTTACGTCAAATGTTCACGTATTTACATCAATTTTTACGTATTTACGTTAATTTTTTATGAATTTACGTCTATGTTTACATTTTAATGTCCCATTTTCACGTTTTATGTCCATTTTCATTTTAATGTCAATTTTTCAAGTATTTACGTCAATTATTCACGTATTTACATCAATTTTTACGTAATTACGTTAATTTTTCATGAATTTATGTCTATTATTACATTTTAATGTCCCATTTTCACGTTTTTATGTCCATTTTCATTTTTATGTCAATTTTTCAAGTATTTACGTCAATTATTCACGTATTTACATCAATTTTTACGTATTTACATCAATTTTTACGTATTTACGTCAATTTTTACGTATTTACGTCAATTTTTACGTATTTACATTAATTTTTCATGAATTTACGTCTATTTTTACATTTTAATGTCCCATTTTCACGTTTTATGTCAATTTTTCAAGTATTTACGTCAATTTTTCACGTATTTACATTAATTTTTCACGTATTTACGTCAATTTCCACGTGTTAATGTCATTTTTTCACTTAGAAATCGCACGGACAACCAGCGCCACGAATGGGGCCGTCCACAAGTGAAGGCGGAACCCCAGAGCCCCAAAGAGGAAGTGAAAAAAGAAGGTCCCAACTTCAAACTATCCGGCAAACTCGCGGAAGACACGAACATCTACAACGGCGTCGTAGTAAAATACAACGAGCCAGCCGAGGCGCGCAAACCGAAGCGTCGTTGGCGCTTGTACGCGTTCAAAGGCGACACGGAGCTGCCCATGCTCCCCATCCACCGCCAAAGCGCCTATTTGTTCGGCAGAGAGCGCAAAGTGGCCGACATTCCCATAGATCACCCGTCGTGTTCGAAACAGCACGCGGTGCTGCAGTATCGGGTCGTGAAGTACAAACGCGACGACGAAACCTTCGGCAAGAGAGTTCGGCCGTACATAATCGACTTGGAGTCGTCGAACGGGACGTTCGTCAACAACCAGAAGATCGAGTCGCGGCGTTACGTGGAACTGATGGAGAAAGACATGATCAAGTTCGGGTTCAGCACCAGGGAGTACGTGGTGCTGCACGAGGAGTCGAAAGATGACGATTTGGAGGACGACGAAGTGCCCGAAGAAGAGAATCCACAGGAAACTGAAGAAACCGAAGAAACGGCGCCGGAAAACCCGCAATGATTTTGAATGATCGAGTAAAAGGAAATTGGTTTTGTTTTTTTGGAATTTGAGGCAAAAGACTCGTTGGTTTTCGTTATTATTATGGTAGTCAACTACGATGGTGTAATTTTAATACGATAATTATAATTATAATTTTAGGGAAATGATTTGTTTATTAAAGCGACATTTCGTTGCTATTTGTCAACGTTTTTGATGAAAGATTGTGGGAAATTGAAAAGTTGAATAAAGTTTGTGTTATTATTATTTTTTATTTATAAATTCACTTTATTAGTGTTTTAAGGATATGTTTTCGAAAATTTTGAAAATTAAAATTAAAATATAATCATCGGACAATAAATTAATATTTCAAAGTCAATCATCACATTTGGAGTTGAATTGTATGCACATAGTTAATGAATTAATTAGGAGTTCAATTACAAAAAATCATTTTCTTGATAGACAAAAAAATTTTAATGAATCATTTCACTTCAGCTAAGTTGGGTTCAACACTTTATACGTTGCAGAGAATTTAAATTGACATAATGTCCTTTCCAAATGTTGGTGTTTTCGTCTTTTTTTTACTTTTGCATGTCTTCTGCAATTGGACGAGAAGAGGACACTCCAAACACAACTTTTTATCGACGATTTAACGAATTTGGAGGCATATGTCCCGCACTCCCAGATGCTGTCATGCCACGTACACAAAAATTGGTAAATTTAAACTTAAAGTATTGCTCCTTATGGTGCGTTGATTTAAATAAATAAATAAATAAATAAATAATACGCTACCACTTTAGTAATATTTCGGTTTCAATATTTATTATAGACAGGAGGGAGGTGGTACGCCATTCTAACCGGCCTTCAACCATCACAAACACTAACTAGGACCTGTGATGTTTGGGATATGTTTCTTGACAAGCAAGGAATTCTTCGCGTCTTTAGATCACTTTATGAAAATGGGTATGAAAAAAAATGCTTACGTTGATCCAAACATTGACGCTTTTGATTTAAACATTTAAACATTTTTTAGTCAATTTAAAGCAGAAATAAAAACACTAACTCCTATAACAGGGCGTAATCATGTTTACACAGTTGATATTGGTCCTGTGGATGCAAAGTGTGAGAAAATTATTTTCTCAGTAGTCGATAATTTCAAATTAAAAGAAGTTTTACTTTTCAGTTCGAGCAACATTTTACTACATGAATGACGAGTTCTTTGTGGCCGCTTTTATTGGTTGTAAAGAAAATGGGAATCATTACCGTAAGTTCAAAAAACTACTTTCCTTGGCTGATGTTTAGAAAATTCCAATTTATTATGAAATTAATAATCTCTGGGTAACATTTGGTGGGGAAAGGACTATTTTAAATTGAAAATAATGCATAAATCTAATTTTTAAAACTTGCTTTTATTTCTAGAAGCTATTGCAGTTGGCGTTCGTGATTTAAATATTGCTACCTCAAGATCTACCAAGATTAATGACACCGTTGATGATCTGCAAAGAGTAGCAAGAATTAATCCTGATAAAACTAAAATAAATCACGTGGGTTGTCATTATCCACCCCTACACTCAAATCCAACCAATGAATAACCAAAACGTAATAAATACACGATTTTTAGATTTTTAGATTTTTAGGTGGAGGAACAATTCACAATTTTAGACTTTTATGTTTTCGTGTGCAAAAAATGTATGAAATACAAATGGCCCTCGTGGCCTTTCAAATACCACATGTTAATATCAAAAAAATATCATGATAATATCACTGCAATGTTAATACCACAAGAATACAAGGACAATCCAACTTGGTATAAAAATTCAATGTCTTAAAATTCAATCAAAATCTTCCGAATACAAAAGAAAAAAGAAAATGGACACGGACACGGACGAAAACACAAGTCTAAGCCCGCTGTCGGCCGAGGAAGGAATTTCGTCTTCCGGCGCATCAATTTGCATTGTCCATCGTTCTCTTGTAAGAAACATGTCGCGTCCTACCTGGTGATAGGTTTAATGAGCTAACGTGTATTACTTTACCTGTGATCTTACTAAATATGTAAATTACCCAAATGAATACTAAGTATATGTAAATGAACAAATAGGTTTATTCAATAGGCGTAAGCCTTAAAATACACTCAGTATAAAACTAGAGTCGACTTGGTCAGAGTCGAACAAAGGATTTCTCAAGATGGCGTCGTCGGTTCCGCGTGGTTGGCGGAACAAAGGCGGCGTCTCGAGTTGTCGTAAATTCGTCACGGATTCGTCGTTCACGGACGCGGTGGAATGCTCTTTCGAGTCTTCTATCCGTGCCTGTTGTCTAGGGGTTGGTTTTAGCGTCGCAAGGCTCCGTCCAGAAACGTGGAGTTTCTTACAGGGCACTCGGACACTTCGCAATGGAAATAATCGCGGGTCGATTATTCGGTGTGAATCCACAAGGGTTATTTTCCTGCTTTCGCGGGGAAATAACACACAATGTAAATTCGTGAGAGTTACAGTTGCACTGGAATCAGCGGTCCTCGATCAATCCTAACTTTTGGTGGAGTTGGCCTGACGGTGAGGTAGTTGCTGTGTTCTTGGTGTCGTTTGTGTAAGTTCTGCTTGTAGGGCGCGAAACTCTACCTGATATAGGCCACGGTGAGGGGCCTGGTTCGGCCAATGGGGGCCGGCCACGCGTCACCTCACCCCCTCGGGGCACGCGCTTCCCAGGGGGGGAAGGCGGAGCCAACGCGAGGGAACTGACCTTTCTTAGTGACTCATGCGGATGGCACCCACTGGAGGGGCGACCACCCGCAGGGTCACCACAAACAACATCGAGCATTTCAAATCGGACACAGGCAGTTGTAGCCGCAGATTCCACGAAGCTTTCGTCAAACAATTTTTAAATTTTAATTTGTTTGTTTGATAGATGCGGCGTGAAAAATGGTTAGGGACAGAGGTCTAATTACATAGTAACGTTTACAGTTCGTCTGTTGGTTAAGTACCAAATTCGTTTGACAGTCGTAACATAACACGCCATATATAAAGAATCTCCGAATATTCACTATTACTAAATTGCGAATTGAAATGGATCCATCCTAAAGGGTTCCAGACCAAGTTTTTAAAACTTCTCCGACACATTTCAAATTCTCATCGGTCGGTAAACCGCGTATTTATCTCAGTAAATGACGCATGCAATGTCATTTCACTGTTCTCGGTGTCTTTTCGACATTTGGTCAGCAAAAGTTGTTCGAAGTTCGCATTATAATTTTCGGTAATCTCCGACGATTTAGGTGCAATTTTCGAGCAACTTCTGTTGACAAAATATCGAGAAGAATCCGAGAAAAGCGATGCGACTTTGTCGTGCGTTTTATGAGTTTCTAACACTATTTACTGTCCGAGGAAAATCTGAAATGTGTCGGAGAAGTTTTGGAGCCGTTAAAAGACAAGTGGTAATCAATTATCCGTTTGTGTATTTGGTTCATATGTTACCGAATATCGATGAACTTCCATCTGAAATAAATGCGGATGGGATCAGTATCAAAAGATTTGTGTACATTAAATTTGTCTTACGTGTCGTCACATCGTCATAAATGAAAGCTCCGCACGGTTGCTTCACTGCAATGCATTCGATGTCTTTTTTTTTTTTTTTAATCTAAAATAAATTTAATTATAATCAAATATCTAAAAAATACTTTAAATTAATCTTATTTATGCAAAAAAATCCAGCGAAATGTAGTAAAACTCATCGTCCAAACGCCATTTAGTCCTAAATTTTTATACTGAAGAAAAAATAAATAAAATATAAAATATTTTCCTTTGTAATTAAAATAAAATCGTACAGTTAACCTAGAAAGAAGGCAGGTGGTACGTCATTCTAATCGGCCTTCTACCATCTCAAGCACAAACTATGACCTGTCTTGTTTGGGATATATTTTTTGACCAGGAAGGAATTCTTCGCATCTTTACATCACTTTATGAAAATGGGTATGAAAAAAAATGCTTATTCCTGGTGATCCAAACATTGACGCTTTTAATTTAAAAAAAAAATTATTAGTCAATTTAAAACAGAAATAAAAAAACTGACTCCTGTAAAAGAGCTTAATCATGTTTACTCAGTTGATATTGGTCCTGTAGATGCAAAATGTGAGAAAATTATTTTCCCAGTGTACGGTAATTTCATATTAAAAGAATTATTACTTTTCAGTTCGAGCAACATTTTACTACCTGGATGACGAGTTCTTTGTGACCGCCTTTGTGGGTTGTAAAGAAAATGGAAATCATTACCGTAAGTTCAAAAAACTACTTTCCTTGGCTAATGTTTAGAAAATTCCAATTCATTATTAACTTAATAATCTCTGCGTAATATTTGCTTTTATTTCTAGAAGCTATTACAGTTGGTGTTCGTGATTTAAATATTGCTACCTCAAGATCTACCAAGATTAATGACACCGTTAATGATCTGCAAAGAGTAGCAGGATTGAAACCCGTTGAAACTAAAATAAATCACGTGCGTTGTCATTATCCACCCCTACACTCAAATCCAACCAATGAATAACCAAAACGTAATAAATACACGATTTTTAGATTTTTAGATTTTTAGGTGAAGGAACAATTCACAATTTTAGACTTTTATGTTTTCGTGTGCAAAAAATGTATGAAATACAAATGGCCCTCGTGGCCTTTCAGATACCACATGTTAATATCAATAAAATATCATGATAATATCACTGCAATGTTAATACCACATGAATGCAAAGACAATCCAACTTGGTAAAAAAATTCAGTGTCTTAAAATTCAATCAAAATTTTCCGAATACAAAAAAAAAAACTGGACACGGACACGGACGAACACACAAGTCCAAGCCCGCTGTCCGAGGAAGGAATTTCGTCTGTCCGCGCATTAATTTACAACGTCCGTCGTTCCCTCATCCAAAACAACATCGAGCATTTCAAATCGGACACGGGCAGTTGTAGCCGCAGATTACACAAAGCTTTCGTCAAACAATTCGTAATTTGTAATTTGTTTGTTCGTTGGATGTGGCGTGAAAAATGGTTAGGGACATAGGTCTAATTACATAGTGACGTTTACAGTTCGTTCGTTGGTTAAGTACCAAATTCGTTTGACAGTCGTGACATAACACGCCATATATAAAGAATCTGCGAACCTAAAGGGTTCCAGACCAAGTTTTTAAAACTTCTCCGACACATTTCAAATTCTCATCGGTCGGTAAACCGCGTATTTATCTCAGTAAATGACGCATGCAATTTCATTTCACTTTTCTCGGGGTTCTTTTGACTTTTGTCAGCAAAAGTTGTTCGAAGTTCGCATTTAAATTGTCGGTAATCTAAAAACTTAAACGTGCACTGTGATATCTAAAGACTGTTCGTTTTTCGAAGATGCATTTTCTCATTAACCGAACTTTAGGTAGCCTACAACGCACGTTTATGTTTTTAAATCTCCGACGATTTAGGTGCAATTTTCGTGCAACTTCTGTTGACAAAATGTCGAGAAGAATCCGAGAAAAGCGATGCGACTTTGTCGTGCGTTTTGTGAGTTTCTAACACTATTTGCTGTCCGAGGAGAATCTGGAATATGTCGGAAAAGTTTTGGAGACATTTCAAGTGGTAATCATCTAATCAATTATCCGTTTGTGTATTTGGTTCATACGTTACCGAATAACGATAAACTTCCATCTGAAATATCAATATCCATCAAAATATTTGTGTACATTAAATTTGTCTTACGTATTTTCACATAGTCATAAATGAAAGCTCCGCACGGTTGCTTCGCTGCAATGCATTCGATGTCGTTTTTTTTGTTTTTTTAATCTAAAATAAATTTAATTCTAATCAAATTCAAATATCTAAATAATACTTTATATTTATTATATTTATACTGTATATAAGGTGTTTCATATAAATGTTTTATTTTCCTTTGTAATTAAAATAAAATCGCATAGTTTTATTTCCTTTACTTGCAAAACAAAACTAAGAAATTGTCCGTTTGTTCAAAATTCAAAATTTTATCACACGCATATAATCCACTGTTTATTTCTTGCGGTATGCATAATTGGACAAAAAGTGCACGAAGGCCAAGAGGGTATCTATCGGTATCCCCTTTCTAGGTTAAAAAATTTAGAAAATTTAAGGTACCCATTTTTATCTCTAGTTTTCATTATTCTTATCAGCCAACAAATTAATGTTTCAAAGTCAATCATCATATTTGGAGTTGAATTGACTGTGCATACCTAATAAATTAATTAGGAGTTCAATTACTTTGCACCTGCCAGAAGTCATTAAAAAATCAATTAAAAATTTTCTTGATAGACAAAAAAATTTAATGAATCAATTCACTTCAGCTAAGTTGAGTTGAACTCTTTGTACGTTGCAGAGAATTTAAATTGACATAATGTCCTTTCCAAATGTTGCTGTTTTCGTCTTTTTTTACTTTTGCATGTCTTCTGCAATTAGACGAGAAGAGGACACTCCGGACACAACTTTTTATTCACGATTTTACGAATTTCTAGGCGAATGCCCCGCACTCCCAGATGCTGTTATGCCACGTACACAAAAATTGGTAAATTTTAATTTAACGTGGGATAATACGCTACCACTATAGTAATATTTCGGTTTCAATATTTATTATAGACAGAAGGCAGGTGGTACGCCATTCTAACCGGCCTTCTACCATCTCAAGCACAAACTATGACATGTGATGTTTGGGATATGTTTTTTGACAAGCAAGGAATTCTTCGCATCTTTATATCACTTTATGAAAATGGGTATGAAAAAAAATGCTTACGTTGAACCAAACATTGACGCTTTTGATTTAAACATTTAAACATTTAAACATTTTTTAGTCAATTTAAAGCAAAAATAAAAACACTAACTCCTATAACGGGGCGTAATCATGTTTACACAGCTGTAATTGGTCCTATAGATGCAAAGTGTGAGAAAATTGTTTTCTCAATAGTCGGTAATTTCAAATTAAAAGAAGTTTTACTTTTCAGTTCGAGCAACATTTTACTACATGGATGACGAGTTCTTTGTGGCCGCCTTTATTGGTTGTAAAGAAAATGGGAATCATTACCGTAAGTTCAAAAAACTACTTTCCTTGGCTAATGTTTAGGAAATTCCAATTTATTATGAAATTAATAATCTCTGCGTAATATTTGGTGGGGAAAATACTATTTTAAATTAAAAATAATGCATAAATCTAATTTTTAAAATTTGCTTTTATTTCTAGAAGCTATTGCAGTTGGCGTTCGTGATATAAATTTTGCTACCTCAAGATCTACCAAGATTAATGACACCGTTGATGATCTGCAAAGAGTAGCAGGAATTAATCCTGATAAAACTAAAATAAATCACGTGGGTTGTCATTATCCACCCCTGCACTCAAATCCAACCAATGAATAACCAAAACGTAATAAATACACGATTTTTAAATTTTTAGATTTTTAGGTTTTTAGATTTTTAGGTGGAGGAACAATTCACAATTTTAGACTTTTATGTTTTCGTGTGCAAAAAATGTATGAGGTACAAATGGCCTTGATGGTCTTTCAAATACCACATGTCAATAAAAAATCATTATAATATCAGTTGAATGTTAATACCACATGAATTCAAGGACAATCCAACTTGGTAAAAAAATTCAGTGTCTTTAAATTCAATCAAAACCTTCCGAATACAAAAGAAAAAAGAAAATGGACACGGACACGGACGAAAACACAAGTCCAAGCCCGCTGTCGGCCGAGGGAGGAATTTCGTCTTCCCGCGCATCAATTTGCAATGTCCATCGTTCTTTCATAAGAAACAACATCGAGCATTTCAAATCGGACACGGGCAGTTGTAGCCGCAGATTCCACGAAGCTTTCGTCAAACAATTTTTAATTTTTAATTTGTTTGTTTGTTGGAGGCGGCGTGAAAAATGGTTAGGGACAGAGGTCTAATTACATAGTAACGTTTACAGTTCGTTCGTTGGTTAAGTACCAAATTCGTTTGACAGTCGTGACATTACACGCCATATATAAAGAATCTCCGAATGTTCACTATTACTAAATTGCGAATTGAAATTGATCCATCGTAAAGAGTTCCAGACCAAGTGTTTAAAACTTCTCCGACACATTTCAAATTCTCATCGGTCGGTAAACGGCGTATTTATCTCAGTAGTCATTGCATTACGCATGCAATGTTATTTCACTGTTCTCGGTGTCTTTTCGACATTTGGTCAGCAAAAGTTGTTCGAAGTTCGCATTATAATTTTCGGTAATCTCCGACGATTTAGTGCAATTTTCGAGCAACTTCTGTTGACAAAATATCGAGAAGAATCCGAGAAAAGCGATGCGACTTTGTCGTGCGTTTGATGAGTTTCTAACACTATTTGCTGTCCGAGGAGAATCTGAAATGTGTCGGAGAAATTTTGGAGCCGTTAAAGAGACATTTCAAGTTGTAATCGACTATCCGTTTGTGTATTTGGTTCATATGTTCCATCTGAAATAAAAGCGGATGGGATCAGTATCAAAAGATTTGTGTACATTAAATTTTTCTTACGTAATTTCACATCGTCATAAATGAAAGCTCCGCACGATTGCTTCACTGCAATGCATTTGATGTCGTTTTTTTTGTTTATTTAATCTAAAATAAATTTAATTCTAATCAAATTCAAATATCTAAAAAATACTTTAAATTTATTATATTTATACTGTATATAAGGTGTTTCACTATTTCAATGTTTTATTTTCCTTTGTAATTAAAATAAAATCGCATAGTTTCATTTCCTTTACTTGCAAAATAAAACTAAGAAATTGTCTGTTTGTTCAAAATTCAAAATTTTATCACACGCATATAATCCACTGCTTATTATTTCTTGCGATATGCATAATTGGACAAAAAGTGCACGAAGGCCAAGAGGGTGTCTATCCCCTTCCTAGGTTAAAAATTTTTGAAAATTTAATACCCATTTTTATCTCTAGTTTTCATTATTATTATCAGCCAACAAATTAATATTTCAAAGTCAATCATCATATTTGGAGTTGAATTGACTGTGTGCATACCTAATAAATTAATTAGCAGTTCAATTACTTTGCACCTGCCAGTTGGGTTAAACTCTTTATACGTTGCAGAGAATTTAAATTGACATAATGTCCTTTCCAAATGTTGCTGTTTTCGTCATTTTTTACTTTTGCATGTCTTCTGCAATTGGACGAGAAGACAACACTCCGGACACAACTTTTTATTCACGATTTTACGAATTTCTAGGCGAATGCCCCGCACTCCCAGATGCTATTATGCCACGTACACAAAAATTGGTAAATTTTAAATTAACGTGGGATAATACGCTACCACTTTAGTAATATTTCGGTTTCAATATTTATTATAGACAGAAGGCAGGTGGTACGCCATTCTAATCGGCCTTCTACCATCTCAAGCACAAACTATCACCTGTGATGTTTGGGATATGTTTTTTGACAAGCAAGGAATTCCTCGCATCTTTAGATCACTTTATGAAAATGGGTATGACAAGAAATGCTTACGTTGATCCAAACATTGACGCTTTAGATTTAAACATTTAAACATTTTTTAGTCAATTTAAAGCAGAAATAAAAACACTAACTCCTATAACAGGGCGTAATCATGTTTACACAGTTGATATTATTGGTCCTGTGGATGCAAAATGTGAGAAAATTATTTTCTCAGTATACGGTAATTTCATATTAAAAGAATTATTACTTTTTAGTTCGAGCAACATTTTACTACATGGATGACGAGTTCTTTGTGATCGCCTTTGTTGGTTGCAAAGAAAATGGGAATCATTACCGTAAGTTCAAAAAACTACTTTCCTTGGCTAATGTTTAGGAAATTCCAATTTATTATTAAATTAATAATCTCTGCGTAATATTTGGTGGGGAAAGGACTATTTTAAATTGAAAATAATGTATAAATCTAATTTTAAAAAATTTGCTTTTATTTCTAGAAGCTATTGGAGTTGGCGTTCGTGATTTAAATATTGCTACCTCAAGATCTACCAAGATTAATGACACTGTTAATGATCTGCAAAGAGTAGCAGGATTGAAACCTTTTGAAACTAAAATAAATCACGTGGGTTGTCATTATCCACCCCTACACTCAAATCCAACCAATGAATAACCAAAACGTAATAAATACCCGATTTTTAGAAATAATAACAGGTGGAGGGACCATTCACAATTTTAGAATTTTATGTTTTCGTGTGCAAAAAATGTATGAGGTACAAATGGCCTTGATGGTCTTTCAAATACCACATGTCAATAAAAAATCATTATAATATCAGTTGAATGTCAATACCACATGAATTCAAGGACAATCCAACTTGGTAAAAAAAATTCAGTGTCTTAAAATTCAATCAAAATCTTCCGAATACAAAATAAAAAAGAAAATGGACACGGACGAACACACAAGTCCAAGCCCGCTGTTGGCCGAGGAAGGAATTTCGTCTGCCCGCGCATCAATTTTCAACGTCCTTCGTTCCCTCATCCGAAACAACATCGAGCATTTCAAATCGGACACGGGCAGCTGTAGCCGCAGATTCCACGAAGCTTTCGTCAAACTGCAGCAAAACCTGAACGAAACGGAACCGATCACCGAGAGTTTGCGGCGCATCGTGCACAAATTCGACTACGACGCGAAAACACCGGGCAACGGGTACCGAAGTTTCATCTCGGTCGTCGATTCGTGCGTGCTGCAATGCATCGGACTGTGCAGATACATTTGTTTGAAGCGAAGTTCCTTTTTGTTTCGTACGGGAAATTATTGCAGCGAAGTCGAGGCCTATGCCGAGATGATGGGCTCGCTCAGAGTCCATATGGGTCACTTGGAAACGTTGTATTCGTGGAGCTTGAATGGCAATTTGTATCCTTTTGATAGACATTCAGCAGATGAGATGTTGGTGGTTGCCCTAAATGTCAATCAAGAGGTATTTTATGGCCGTTGTCTCGGTTTTCAGGTGATTTTTTCATGAAATTTGTTGATTTTTTTTAATTTGGGTTTTTGTTTATCTTTTTTGTTGTTGTTAGTTTTGCGATTCGATGAGGAAAGTTCTTGTAGCTTTATCAATACTGATGGCGTCGTTCAGCGACTTGTATTATAATAGTGGAGGTGGGATATTGGCACGCACCGCGTCGTTTCTGTTGAATTGTGGCCGGTACGCGCTGAGTCCCGAGGAACGAGCACGGAGAGTTATCGATGTCGCCAAGAGAGCATCGGTTGATTTCTGCAAGGCGTTTTGGTTCTTGCATGAAAGTAAAGTTAAGCAGGTTAGAAGATTAGTTTAATGAAATATTGCATTTTTTGTATAAAATTGTTAATTTTTCATACAAAATTTAGATATTATTTTAATAAAATACATTTTTTAAGCCAAAAAATGCATTTTTTTACACCGAAATTTCAATCATTTGTCTAAAAACTAAACTAAACCCAAATTTTTTCGATCGTAGCAATTTTCCTCAATATTCTGCCCACAAGTCGAAGTAAACAAAGTATTCACAATCCTCCCGGAGCCAATGCAAGTCCCCAAATACGAAATCGACGAAATGGTAAACATCGAAATCCCAATGTCCCACGTCGGTGCATCGTCCATGTACGCACGTCTGTTATCAGCAGTTCGCAGAGATGGGCAGGTAAACACGAAATCCTTTTTTAAAAAAAAATCAATAAAAACTAAAACAAAACATTTAAATTGCCATCCGATTAACAGCCCATCGAGGTACACTCAAACCAACATTCAATTCCAGATTCCACTTTAAATTAACTAATTTCCACCAAATTTTCCAGTTAAACGAAGCCGAAAAGAAAGCCGGAACTCATTTCCACATCGAACCCGCTTCCCCGAGTCTCATAATCCACCTCCATGGCGGCGGATTCATCGCGCAATCATCAAAATCGCACGAAGTATATCTGCGCGATTGGGCGCGACAAGTAAACGTGCCCATTCTGAGCATCGATTATTCGCTGGCCCCTTTAGCGCCCTATCCACGCGCGCTCGAAGAAAGCGTGTATGTTTACGCTTGGGCTTTAAAGAATGTTTTCCGATTAGGTAATCGCCGAAATGGATACGAATGATTGCGAGATTGCGTAATTTGTTGTTATCGTCGATCAGGTACGACGGGCGACAATATTATACTGATGGGCGATAGCGCGGGCGGGAATTTGATCTTTGGAATTGCGATGAAGACGATCGAGTTGGGGATACGGAAGCCGGATGGCATTTTTGCTATGTATCCGCCGTTGAATTTGGATTTTGTGCCGTCGCCGTCGCAGCTTTTGTGTTTGATGGACCCGTTATTGCCGTTTGGTTTCGTGTTACGTTGTCTGAAAGGTGAAGGATGAATTTATTGATGAAAAAAAAATTGAAACAAATTTTGATATTTATTCCAGCTTATGCGGAGGATAAAATCGGGACTGAATCCGACTCCATTGAGGACGAAAAAAGGGTTTTGGATCAGTATCCGTACGGCGCGAAGGAGTTTAAGAAGTTTCAGGTGGCTAAAGATCCGTATTTGTCGCCGCTTCTGGCGTCTGATGAGGTGTTGAAGAAGATGCCCAAAATAAGTTTTTTGGTAAAAAGAAAATTTTAGTAAAATTTTAGATGAGATTTTGACGAATTTGACTAAATTCTTAAACAATCTTGGCGAATTTTGCTATAAATTCTGATGAAATTTTGGCGAATTTTATTTTCACCCTCTCTTATTTAGTTTTTAACTTGCAGTCTCTTTCACTGGACTCTTTTTTGGACGATTCCATCACGTTCTGCAAACGCTTGCGGTCCCTTGGCGCAACTCCCAACCTCATCATTTTGGATAAACTTCCGCACGGGTTTCTCAGCTTCTGTTCGCTCAGTCGTGACGCTTACGACGGCAGCAAAGTCTGTGTTCTGGAGTTGCAGCGAATGTTATTATTGGAGGTTGAATCTGATTAGCAAAACTTCCAGTTTTCCATTTTCCATTCTGGTCGAAATTTGCAAATTCTCTTCGCTTCATCAACATTTTTCACATCCCCCCAAAAGTACTGTACGCTTTACTGGATTTTTCCACCTTGTACACCTTTGCCGGACTTACCAAAAATTCGACTTGCCAAAGCATACTCGGAACAGAACTCTTTCGTACGTAAGGGACTTATTGTAAATCAAATGTGGGGCATTACTGGGCATTACAGAGTCCAGACTGGGTAGGAATCTCTGTTCTTTATTGAAACCAAAACTTCATTAAAGACATTAACTATAATTCCATTGCGGTGTGAATTAATTGCACATAAAACATTATTGTAGTCTTCTACAATATTAAATTTGTGGAGAGGAGGCTAAATTCATGGGAAAAGGGGAGATAGAAGAAACTCCACAGACAAACACGTTCTGGGCTGTGCGTGCCATCGAAATAAAAAGCGTGCGCCGATATAAAATGACACAGTATTAACAGTTAGTGATGTTTATTTCGTTTTACAAGAAAATGTTTTTTAAGTTTTTCAGGTTTTAAAAATTTATTGTTTAGCCGATGGCGTTCACGATTGTCGGCAAGAGGGAGGCCGCTAGGGCAGCAATTGCTCCAATAATTCTTGCTTCTGCCTTTGCGTCTGGCTGCACATCCCTGTAATGCAAAAGTGAAAATTATCGATTTGTTATCTGAACACCATGTCATTAGTCCTAAACACTGCTTTTATTTGTTAGCTAACATCACGATCAACTCTTTTCATTCTTTTCTTGCCCCTGCCTCTCAAAACCATATCTAATTTTAATCAATTTTGCGCCTACATTTGAAAAACTTCACAGGTCCTGATTGACACATTTGAAAATCTCTCAAATATTTCTTAAATATTACATTTTTTAAATATCGTCTTACTTGTGATCTCCCTTTTTCGGTCCAGCACCAGATTCATTTCTGGAATGCAAATAAAGTGAAAATTATTTGTTATTTGAATGACAAACATAATAATAATAATAAGAGCAAATGACTTGTGATAACACAACCAACTCGATATTTTTCTTATTATCCCTTGACTCTCAAAACTAATAACATTTTTGATCAAACGAAACAACTTCGCATTTCTTTCACACGTTAAGACTGGTTTACCGTAATACAACGTACGTTTGTCCACCATCCGATTGCGGTCCGACTGAAGCAGCTTCACATGTCAGTAAAAAACAGGCCAGGCAGACCGCGATGAATGCGAGTTTCAAACCGGTATTCTTCATATTCTGTAACAGAAAAAATAAAGTAAAATAAAGTGAAACTAAATACGACTTTTGATGCTTACCAAAGTTTTTTCTACAGTTGCACAGATGATGAATCTTCAAAGTGGAGTTGTGAATGACAACTTTTGACTCCTGTATTTATAGTTTGATATTTTAATTGCTTAGCTGTGACTTATAAAATAAATAAAACGCAATTTCAATGAATCTTTAATGGTGGGTGAATAAAACTAATTAAGTGCACACAATTTATGGTTTTTGCAAACATTAAAGTTTCTTTGTAATTTAATAAAATTTCTAATGAAAATTTATAAAAATTTTATATAAATTTTATAAAATTTTTATATAAATTTAATAAAAATTTTATATAAATTTTATAAAAATTTTATATAAATTTTATAAAAATTTTATATAAATTTTATAAAAATTTTATATAAATTTTATAAAAATTTTATATAAATTTTATAAAAATTTTATATAAATTTTATAAAAATTTTATATAAATTTTATAAAAATTTTATCACAATTTGAGAAAAATTGTATCACAATTTGAGGAAAATTTTATCACAATTTGAGAAAAATTTTATCACAATTTGAGAAAAATTTTATCACAATTTGAGAAAAATTTTATCAGAATTTTCTAAGAATTTTATACAAAACTATAAAATAACCTCTTTTACGCTCGAAAAGCCTTTTATAAAAAAGAAACGCGTATGGTATTTTTCTTTCAAATAAATCTCTATATAAAATTTGTAAATAATTATCAAGTTTAGAGCAAAATTTTATTAAAGACATTAACCATGCAGCAGTAGTATAAATTCAAAAAGAATTTTATAAGTTTGTGTTGTTGTGGGTTCAAAATTGTGATTTTCGAGTTTTATTATAAAAGTGAGTTAGAAAGAGAACTTATAAAATAAATAAAGCGTTATTTCAATCAAGCTTTAATGATAGCAGAATAAATCTAATTAAGTGCGCACAATTTATGATTTTCGCAAACATGAAATTTTAATGCTCATTGCTTAAAATTTAAAATAAAAATTTATAAAATTTTATATAAAACGCCAAAATAACCTGTATTAATGTCGCAAGTCCTTATGTAAACAACAAATGCACATTGTATTTTTCATTCAAATTAATCTTGATTAAAATACCTTATAAGTGATACACATTCAAAATAGAAATTTTTAATATAAAATTTGTACGTCATTATGAAATTTAGACCAAAATTTCATTCAAAACATTAACCATAACCAGGGTGAGGCCCCTAACGTGACATTTCGAAATAAGAGCAAAACAAAACATTTGATTGAAAAATGATTCAGAGAAAAGTTGTTTGTTTTCAAAGGGCAATGTACTGTAAATTAAATATTATAAATAAAAATAATAAATGTTTGTTTTGTCTCATAAATCAAAGGAATAATTCAGCCCTTTGGTCAAACCAGGGATACCGACAAAAAATGGATAAAAATCATCAAAAAACATTAAAAACCGATTAAAAATATGTGAAAATCGTCAATTAAAAATCGAATGTATGTTTCAAATTAGTAAATGCACATTCTGTTTCTGTTCAAACTTTTATCTCGTGTTGTTTATTTGCCGAGTCTTACAATTATTACATAAACCATTTAACTGGGAAATTTTTTAATATCTCTTTTTGTTTCTGTTTCCTCCTCTTCCGCCCCTCCAGGTTTCTTATTCAAACTGTCGACGATTTCACACCAATTTCCCTATTGACAAACACAAGACGCATTTTTTCAGACTGATCATAACTCTTGGTGGATGACACGGAAGGAAATAAAAATCGACTTTCAACAAAAAGAATTTCAGGAAAGAAAATAACAAATTATTGAAAACCAAGCAATAATAAACAAATACGTCACTCATTACATAAACTCTAAATCTATAAGATCCAAAGCTTTGCACGTGCACGTCATATTTATCGTGACAACTAGGAATTGCATCTGTAATTTCTGCAGCATCAGATAAAACAAACCTTGTCAAAGTAAGTGAATCGAACAACACTGCTCACGACTAATGATTAATATATATTTTTTGAGGCACCCTGTAAGCTTATATTACACCAAAAGTTACAAGATGTTAGCAATTCCATAAAATAGACATTCAGCATTCATTTATATGTTGTTTCATACTCCAAAATGATTGAATTGTAGAATGTGTATAGTTTACTGTTGCAATTCCACCAGGTCTTGATTTTCTTTCAAATATTGGGTGTCCCAAAAATAACGCAAGATTTGAATTAGCCGCCATTTGTGCAGTAAATTGTTGGCGACCCTGAAACAACAACGATTTGACAGCTGAAAGTTTAGGGTTTTATCTGCCGAAATTGGATTATATTGATGTGGCCAATATGTGGTTTCAACAAGACGGTGCCACATGCCATATTGCCATACAACCATGGAAACAATTCAATTACTGCATGAGACATCACCGGTTTCGGTGATCAGAATTGGCCCCTTTTTCTTGCACCGTCTTGTTGAAACCACATATTGGCCACATCAATATAATCCAATTTCGGCAGATAAAACCCTAAACTTTCAGCTGTCAAATCGTTGTTGTTTCAGGGTTGCCAACAATTTACTGCACAAATGGCGGCTAATTCAAATCTTGCGTTATTTTTGGGACACCCTTTATTTGACATTTTGTTCATTATGCGGCCACACAAACTGCTTCTTATGTATTTCGAAAACCACTAATAATTATTTTTTGCATATTTTTCTAGATGACTGCAATTAAAATCTGCATGTTTTGCTTTTGTATTTTCTTCCTTACTTCGTCCGCTTCCATAATTAAAAGGTCAAGCAAGAACGAACAACTACATGGCTCCCAGAGTATGGAATCGATTGACCGCAGTAGTGCAATCATGAAAACTGACTTCCACCTCGGCAAATATGCCACCTCAGACGCAATGACTGAAAGGAATGGTTTACAACACATGTTTAGATCATATTTTCGTTGGTTAGCTATCCTAATTTCAGCTATTGCTGACCTGCCATCCATTCTAGTTAAACCAATTGTTGATATTGCTAACGTGCCATCCAGACTATTGAAAAATTTATTTCCCGTCCTTGGAATTGACCTCAATACAGAAAATGAACCTAGAAAATTTTTAGAACTCCTGTTTAGACCATTTCATTGGTTAGCTGAACTACTTTCAGCTATTGCTGACCTGCCATCCGTTCTAGTTAAACCAATTCTTAAAATTGCTGAAAGTAAATCCACTAAAACCACAACAGAAAATTGGAAATCTGGAGACGAAGAATGCACTGAAGATGCCACTGAAGAACCCACTGAAGATCCCACTGAAGAACCCACTGAGGAACCCACTGAAGATCCCACTGAAGATCCCAATGAAGAACCCACTGAAGAACCCACTGAAGATCCCAATGAAGAACCCACTGAAGAACCCACTGAAGAACCCACTGAAGATCCCACTGAAGAACCCACAGAAGAACCCACTGAAGAACCCACTGAAGAACCCACTCCAGCCATTTAACATTGAATAATGAATAAAATTAAATTATAGGCACATTCATATAAGTATTCATTTAAACTTGTTTATATTTTTTCACACCTAAATGTAAAATTTGAATGTGCCTAGAATTGCACATTTACGTACAAAAGGTTTGTTTATTTCTCCTGGAAACAGTTATTGGGGCTCTAATTTATGATACGGTAAGTCAGTAACTCCTCAACTTGTACCTTGTTCGCACCACAAAGTTTGGGCTAGCGCAAAGTTTAAATCTAGTTCTGGTTGTTGGTGCAAACGCATCTAGTCCAAAATTATCTAGTTTTAAAAAGTTTAAACTATAGATAATTCTAATCCAATTGTGTGAACTAGATAATTGCCAAAGAACTAGATAACTGCCAAGGTCACTTTCCACAATCCCGTGCGTAACATGGTCAGTTGATTGTCTATTGGCTGCATGCTAGCCTAGATATGTGACTTTTTGCTTTTTGGTGCGAACGCTCTAGCCTGAACTTTTTAAGCCAATTTCAGCCAGAACTAGATTTAAACTTTGGGCTAGCCCAAACTTTCTGGTGCGAACAAGGTATTACGAATGAGTGTAAGGTTCTTTTTAAGCCAAATTGTTCTTAAAGTCAAGCAAAGGTATACAGTGTGGAAAAATTGTTCACCCTAATTAAAGATAACATTTTTTAAAATTAAAAATTAATAATGCTGGGTTCCCACTCAACTGAAACAGGGCACTTCCTCTATTTCTATTTTTTCTGATAAAGAAAACTCTACAAGCCAATGCCCAGTGATGTCATCTTTACCCAATTTTTTCTGCCCACTTTTTTTTCCAGATGGGAACCAACAGCAGAAAAGATGGATTTTTTTGCTGAGATAACGCCACTAGATGGCATGACATGTAAAGCACACCTGGCGCCAAGGTGATGTGTATTTTGACAGGACATTAAAGCAGCACTTCATCACAGTGCCTGACATCACGTGTATCTCTACTGATTGCCAAAGTTTGACGTAATGGGGAATTGGGCATTTGTTGAGTCGCGATATATTTACACACAATCACACTAGGAATGACTAATGCATACTAATCGTGTGTAAATATATAAATAACTGGCGCGGAATAAAAAAGTGCGGAAAACTATTCCGCGCTTAATCATCCGCGTTTATTCATTCCGCGGTTACTCATTCCAAGGTTGCGCAATTTCGTTGTTGCAAACTCCTAGGAATGCGTAACAAGTGGGGGGCTGACGCACCCCCCTTGACCCCCACGAACCTAATCTTACCATTAAAGGCAAAATTCACCCTAAAATCACATATGCTTCCCTAATTTGAACCTGACACGCATATCTCTGCTTATTTAGCGAAATCGTTCCCGTTCCAATGTTTCCCTTTATAGAATGATTTCCCGCTTGAGCTTCATTCTTCCGTCTTTGACTGTACGTCCGCTACCGTCTTCCCCCGAATATAACATTATGGTGTTGTATTCGTCAAATAACATGTAAGTTTGTAAAAAAAAAGAAAATTGCTTCCCAAATTGATTTATAAACATGATAGCCTCTAACAACACTAACTAAGTTGAATTCACACATTTCTAAACAACACTGTTCGCAGCACTGCACAACACATCTTCAATAAACAAATCTGTTAATGTGTATGTTTAATATGTAAAATCCAGTGCACGTTTCGGTAGCGTTTTGGAAGCGTACACTGTACGCCTTTCATAGTTTTCTAAAAATTCGAATATAACACCATGGTGTTGTATTGGTGTTGCAATTGTGTTTATAATTCTGTTGTGACTTTTCTTTTACTCCATTGGAGTGCAAATAAATAAAGAAATACATAAATAAATAAATTAATAAATAAATAAATAATAAATAATAAATAAATTTGTTGTTATTTATTTATTTTCAAATTTTCTGACTCATTTATTTTTTTAACTCGCAGTTTCTTTCACTGGATTTCGTAATGTTCTGCAAACGCTTGTTGAAGCTGAAGGTCTGTTGGATGTTTTTGTTTTTGTTTATTCTGGATGTTTTTCAACACTTGTTATTGTTTTCTCTGGTTGTTTTTCAATATCTGTTATTGTTTCTGGTTTCTTCCTCTTCGATGCAGCTTTTTCTATTCAAACTGAGCGCAAGTTTACAACATTTTCCCTATTGACAAGCGCATTTTACCCGATTGATCATGTGTCGTCACCGTGGAAAAAAACAAAAATTGACATTCAAGGAAAGTATTGCGGACAAATACCTCAACTATATATAAACTCTAAACCCATAAACATTGAAAACTTGCAGGTGCACGTTACAATTATCTTGACAACTGGGAATTGCAACTGAACCTTCTGCAGTATCGAACAAAACAAAACTTTGTCAAAGTAAGTGAATTAATTTTCTTGCAAATATTTGGCATCTTAAATCCTTATGTAGTAAAGCAAAATGTTTCTTCTTAACACCACTACAATTATTTTTTTTCTGTATATTTGTAGATGACTCTAGTTAAAATCTGCCTGTTTTGCTTTTGTATTCTCTTCGTTACTTCATCCGCTTCCATAATTAGAAGGTCGCCCAAGAAGGAACAACCAGGTGACTCCCAGAGTATGGAATCAAAAGACCGCAGTGGCGCAATCATGCAAACCAACTTCCATCTTGGCAAAGATGCCAACTCAGACGCAATAACCGAAAGATTTTCCATTCTCAACTTCATAACAACTCCATTTCGTTGGACAGGTGATGTCCTTCGAGGTGTTTTTGAACTGCCATCCAAACTATTTCAAAGTGTCCTTCACATCTTTGGTTGTGGAAGCAAAACTGAAAATGAACATGACAAAAATAAACACCCAACAGAAAAGAGTACAACCATAAAACACAAACACACCACAGCAAAGGATGAACCCACAACAGAAGATGGACACCCTGGAGATGAAGAACCCGCCACAGAAAATGGAGACGGAGTCACTGGAGATGAAGAACCCGGAACAGAAAATGGAGATGGAGTCACTGGAGATGCTGAATCCACAACAGAAGATAGATAGACATCCACTAAAGCCGCTGCAGCAACAACCACACCCCCTTAGTGCGTAGTCACTTAACTGCAGACACTACGAAAACTACAGCACTTATTTAAACACTAGGCCCATTCATAGTCATTTATACTTGTGGCTACGTTCATGTCCGACATGGCGTATAGTGACGTATAGTTTCAAAAGTATAAAAACAGTAACAATTGTCTAGCTATTCACAAACCTAAAGGTGAAATTTATTTATTTTGTTATTTCTAACATCAGAAGCACTTGTTAGAATATTGGTCCAATTTTTATACCAATTTTGCTGTTACAAAAATATAGAAACATGTCATCAAGGTATCTCAATGCATCTCTCAACCAATCACAGCACGTCGTGAATGTAATAAATTCATGTCGGACATGAACGAAGCCACTTCGATTTTTTAAACCAGTGTAAATTTAAAACATAACATGTAAAATTTATCTTCCTAAAATATACGGTATCCCCCGAAGTACCGACTGTATGAAAATCAAAATAAGCTATTTTTTTTTACAAAAATGTATTACGATATTACTCGTAAAACCACGCCTGTGTTGATGTATTGATCAGTGCTATGGCACATTTACAAAAATAAGCATTAAATTATTTTGTTTGCTTTGAATTTAATTTTGAATATTACTTTATTCTTAATCAGTTTCAGAAATTTGCCAACAGGGATTGTAACTTCACCTATTTTATAAGTTAATTTGGCTTACAGTTTGTGTTCCTTCCGGTCTAGAAGCGACACACATCAACAGCATTGGTTTAATCTGAAAATAAACATTTAAAAACCGTTGGTTCGGTGTAAAGATTTTTCCTTTCGATTGTAGAAATTAGACTTTCTAAATGTCAAGTGTGAACTAGGCATATCTGTGTTCAGTTCAAACAATCAGTGAAATTGTATAATAAAAGAGTTAATATTTATCGGGCCCGACAGTCAACCTCATCTGTCATCAAGCACAACATCCTCGAAAGTATGGTTTTTTCTACCGGTAAATACCGGTATCAAAAACTGGTATTTGTCAAAAAAATACCGAATACCGAATACCGTCTATAATTCGGAAACCGGTTTTTTTCGTTAAGTGTCACTGCAAACTTGACATTTATAAAGCACGTTGAATGGGATTTATTTAAACATAAAAATGCAAAGTTATTGATTTTTTAGCCTAAAAATGTGAATTTATTGATTTTTATACGAAAAAATTAGAAATTAATTGATTTTTTTCACATTAAAACAAAAATTTATCGATTTTTTTTAACTGAAAAAGGAGAATTTATTGATTTTTTAACATAAAAATGAGAATTTATCAAATTTCGTAACTTAAAAAATCTTATAAACTTAATTCGTCAATTTAAAAAAAAGAATTTTTAATTTCAACTAATAAAACCAACACCTGACAACAAAACATTCCCACATTCATCAAATTTTTACAACCCATTGAAAATAATATTTAAAAAAATAAACAAAAATAACAATTAAAGCATTACGATTAAAATAAAACTATTTTACATTGTAGCTATTTTATTTTACTTAATTACCTAAAAATACCGGTTTACCAGTTTTTTGAATATTGAATACCAAAATACCGCTTTTTCCAAAAGTCCCGATTTTGAGAAACCCTACTCGCAACACACAAGCAATTGCCATCAATCAGTCATCGCTAAGCCCAGCATCGTGTTGCGGTGTATTTCGTATTTCGGCCCAGCATCCTCGTGACACACAGTCGGCCAAACACCTCACCGTTCAGGACGGTATCATTACCCTCGCACCCACTGCACAACAGTAACATCACGAATGGTGCTAATCGCAAGAACAGACTGTTTTGGTACCATTCGTGATGGGATTCCATTCTTCAAACACACATGGGACTACTGGCGGTTACTGAACCATATTCACACCTCCCATGGTAACAACACCGTGTGTACAGATACTTGTCGCACATGACGGTGCATTCTCCAGTAAACATAGCTGTATATCAAAGTTTAACATTGATACATTTACCTTCAATTGGCGGGGTCGTATACAGGGTGGTCAGAAAGTCTGGTTCTCCGTAAATAATTCCCAAACTGTTCTAGATGGTGATTTAGCAAAATGGCTGTCAGGGTAGTATTTTGGGGGGAATCCAATTACGACATCCAATTTGACCTCAGAGGTCATCTTCAAGGACATCCATATTGTAACTCGAGAACCGTGACAGATAGAAAGAAAAAGTGAATTAGAAAAATGTAGAGCACCATCTAATTAGTCTAGAACTGTTCTTAAAAAAATTATCTCTTACTGAAAAGTTTTGAGAAAACAAGGTTTGAACATTGGTCTACTCAGCTTTGTAACCTAAAACTGTTGAGTCAACCAAGCTAATCCTCAATTAGGACACACTATTCGGTCATACTTGTAAGTGGAAGAAAGGAAACACAAAAGAAAGGAAACAATTTATTTTGGAAATACATTCCAACATGATAGTTTTAGGTTACAAAGCTGAGTAGACTAACGTTCAAACCTTTTTTTCTCAAAACTGAACGACAGTCTACCGTGACTAAATCTAGCACGACACAATATACAGCGAAAAAGGCGAAAATGCAATTCTCTTTACGAGTATCTAAGCTTAGATGCGCATTGCACGCTGTTGATTACCAATCAATTAATTTTTTCCTGTCACAAATTACTTCAGCATTGACGTCAACTTTCCCTTCACATTTCCTCACATCTGTGTGCAGTAAATACGAAAAAAAAATTTTATGTAACCGGAATTCAGCATGCACTAACACCATTTTAGTTTAATAGGTCTCGGATCAGATAAATGGACAACATTAAATTGTCCCATAAATTCCACAATTGTAAAAATAAATAAAGAAACAAAAAAGAAAAAAATAAGTTTTAACGAATAGTATCAGGTACTGGAAAGTGGAGCAGTCAGTGAAACTTAAAATGGAATAAAACTACAGGACTTTTTCGCCAAGCGGACGCAGTAATGACACTAAAGAATTATGGACTCTTGATTGACTTAGGGCGTGTTTACAGGGCCAGACTTGCGTATTTCAGAGCCCATAAACAAATTTTTTTTGGAAACCTCTTCCACTCTAAAAAAAATGAATTTTAAAAAAATCTAAAAAATACACTTTCATGGAAATGCAGATTTTCCCGGCAGCCCGGAATTGTATTTGAGAATAAAATTCACTTATCATGTCAAGTGCCTGTGTACGTGTGCCATTATTATTTACAACAAAAACTTATCAACTCCAACTAATTAATTAATTGCGTAATTTGTTGTTATTTACGAGTATTTATTTTCAAATTTTCTCACTGGATTTCATAATGCTTGTTGAAGGTCCCTTGGATGTTTTTGTTTTTGCTTTTTTGGATGTTTTTGTTTTTCAATATCTGTTATTGTTTTTGGTTCCTCCTCTTCGATGCAGCTTTTTCTATTCAAACTGAATGCGAGTTTACACCATTTTCCCTATTGACAAACGCCATGGAAAAAAATAAAAAATGACATTCAAGGAAAGAATTACGGACAAATACGTCATCTATATATCAACTCTAAACCTATAACATTAAAAGCTTGCACGTGCACGTTACAATTATCTTGACAACTGGGAATTGCAACTGAACGTTCTTCAGTATCGAACAAAACAAACTTTGTCAAAGTAAGTGAATTATTTTCGAACAGCAAGGCACACCTCAAACAGAATGACCAGACAGTCGAATTTTGGATGATTTGTCCCAAAATCCCAAAACACTTTCACGGCGCATTATCTTGGCGGTTCTAATTCCGGCATTTAAGCAAACTGCGCGTAAAGAATTTTTTTCCTATCCATTTTTTTTGCTGAAATTTGTGATTTTGTTTATATCATACTGAGCCTTAACTCAGGTGAAATTTTAAGTCATTGGTCATTTATTCAATTAATTATGCTAAATGCAAATTTTCTGCCCCTTAAAACTCCAGCAAAACTATTATGCAGGCTTTGCTGCCTAAGAAAGAGCACTTCAGTTAACAGCTTTTCGCATTTACCAGTAGTGTTTAAACCAACCACTAGTTGGTAAAAAAATATATTTTTTCACTGTTCATAACTACACTCAGGCTCACCGTTAGAAACACACTACTAACACCTGTTCCGATTGGCCGAGCCTATTTACACCTCTCTAACAGTGTACACATCCGTTCTATTTCTGGTATTTTGGCCTACTTTTATGTAGCCCTACACCAGTGAATAGGCTCGGAACTAGTGTGTTTCTTATGGTGGGTCAGAGTATAGAGATGCGATTTTTGCGGACTTAAAACAGTGAAATTGCGGGTGGAAAGCGGCATTAAAAAACGGCATTTTGCGGACTTATTGCGGACCTATTGCGGGCTCATCCGGGAAGTTTTTGACTAAAATTTCAAGGTTTTATACGAAATTTGAAGTTTTTAAAGGAAATTTGAAGTTTTTAAAGGAAATTTGAAGTTTTTAAAGGAAATTTGAAGTTTTTAAAGGAAATTTGAAGTTTTTAAAGGAAATTTAAAGTTTATAAAGGAAATTTGAAGTTTTTAAAGGAAATTTGAAGTTTTTAAAGGAAATTTGAAGTTTTTAAAGGCAGTTTAAAGTTTTTAAACAAAATTTAAAGTTTTCAAACAAAATTTGAAGTTTTTAAACAAAATTTGAAGTTTTTAAACGAAATTATTACGTGATATATCATGCAATAAGCACGTTCACTCGAACGTTCACTCGATTTTCGTAAGAAACCCCCCACAATTGGCAAATTGCGGATTATCCGCAAAATTTGCGGTATAACGATTGGATTGCGGCAATTGCGGACTTAAAAGTACCTCCAATTGCAAAAATTATGCTTTAAAAATGCTCCATATGATGGCTACCAGCCATATATTCGCAACCTTTTCATTAGTTTTGGTGCAATTTCTACAAGATGTTGATTTTCTTGCAACATTTGGCATCTTAAATCCTTATGTGGTGAAGCAAAATGTTTCTTATTAAAACCACTACAATTATTATTATTTTTATATATTTGTAGATGACTGTAGTTAAAATCTGCCTGTTTTGCATTTGTATTTTCTTCGTTACTTCTTCCGCTTCCATAATTAGAAGGTCGCCCAAGAAGGAACAACCAGATGCCAACTCAGACGCAATGACCGAAAGATCATTTAACTTAACCAACTTCATATCAACTCCATTTCGTTTGACAGGTGATGTAATTCGAGGTGCTGTTGAACTGCCATCCAAACTAGTTAAAGATGTCTTTCACTTCTTGGGATTTGGACGCAAAACCGAAAATGAACATGAAAAAAATAAACACACCACAGAAAAGGAAACATCTAGTGATGGTGAATCCACAACAGAAAAAGGAAAATCTGGAAATGATAAATCCACTGCAGCATCACTTTTCAAATTCATATCTACTCCAATTCGTTGGGTAGGTGATATTTTTCAACTGCCTTTCAAACTAGGTGAAGATTTTCTTCACTTCTTCGGATTTGGACGAAAAACCGAAAATGGACATGAAGAAAATAAACACACAACAGAAAAGAGTGAAACTACAAACCACAAACACACCACAGCAAAGGAAAATTCTGGAGATGATGAATCCACAACGGAAAAAGGAAAATCTGGAGATGATAAATCCACTGCAGCATCAATTTTCAAACTCATATCTACTCCAATTCGTTGGATAGGTGATATTTTTCAACTGCCATTCAAACTAGGTGAAGATTTTGTTCACTTCTTCGGATTTGGACGCAAAACCGAAAATGGACATGAAGAAAATAAACACACAACAGAAAAGAGTAAAACCACACACCACAAACACACCACAACAGAAAACTGTGAAGATAATGAACCCAAAACAGAAAATGGAGATGGACACTCTGGAAATGATGAACCCACAACAGAAAATGGAGACTCTGGAGATGAAGAATCCACAACAGAAGAAGGAAAATCTGGAGATGAAGAACCCGATTCAGAAACTGTAGGTGGAGACTCTGGAGATGAAGAACCCGATTCAGAAACTGTAGGTGGAGACTCTGGAGATGATGAATCCACAACAGAAAAAGGAGAATCTGGAAGTGATGGATCCACTGCAGCAACTCCAGCCATTTAACTGGAGGTACTACAGAAACTACAGCACATTCATAAAGTCATTTACACTTGTTTATATTTTTTGAACCAATCTAAATGTAAAATTTAACATGTATTGGCCAGTGCTATTGCAAGTTTACAGAAAAATGTTAATCTGAAACCTCCCGCCTATAAAAAATAAACAATAATTTTTGTATCGATATTACCAAAAATAATGTGTTGGACCAATGTCAAAATACGACGTTGGATAATGAATAAAATTAAATACTGTAGTTTTGAACATTTATGAAAATTATTTTGTTTTGTTTTATTTAAGTTTTGAATTTGATTTTGAATTTTACTCTATTTCAGAAATTTGTCAACAGGGTTTGTAACACCACCTGTGTTGTAATATGTTAATTTGACTTACAGCTTGCGTTTCTTGCGATGTGGTAACGACACACATCAACAGCATTCGTTCAAGCTGGAAATAAACATTAAAAATTAAAAATATGTGAGATTTTAAGACATGGCGAGTGAGACAACGAAAAAATCGAGAAAATTCACTAAAGCGAGAAGCTAGGAAACGAGAAAATAGTCTCATCGTCTCGCCACCTTCAATTTTTTCACCGTCTAATGTTAAAAACAAAACAGACTCGCGTGTCTTTTTCATTTATTTCCGATTACCTATTTAAAATGATCTTATCTGACAAGAAGATGAGTGCTGACCTAATCCCGACAATTACTCAAGCGCGAGGTGTATTTTATACGAGAATTTACCAACAAAAAATTTTTGAATTGTTTTGCCGACCAATCTTGACGTGCGTAACAAACCGTATTTGACGCAGGGAGGTGCAACTTGGATACTTTGCCGTCATTGGCCGAAAAGCGTATCGTCACGTCATCAAAGGGTCAAGTGACGTACCGTACTGCCTTGAACAATGGCCGGGCGCAATTAAGCGCCGGCTCTTGATTAAGCGCCTGGCAACCGCCAGCTAAAGAACCAATAAGCGCCTGCCTCAAATAAACGCCGGGCGTATTTAAACGCCGGGTTTGTTGTAAATTTTTATGTCTACCGTACACGTACACGTAATGTACGGTAGAAATGAGCTATTTAACACTCCTTCATTGTTTCACTGCTGCATTTCTACCAATAATACAGCGGTATAGCTCCAAAAAGTTGAAAAAACGTGCACACGACCACAAATTTTTTATAACTTGTTATTTTAAAGTTTTTTTTCGGATAGAGGCCTGGCTTGAATAATCGCCTGGTTTTGAATAAGCGCCTGGCGGGCGAGTCGAAAAAAAAGTTAAACGCCTGGGCCATTGTTCAAGGCAGTACGGTATGTAAGAGTACTAAAATATACTGGAAAATGTGATATCCGATTGTTAGGGATATTTAATGCCGAGAGTTAATACTCAAATTTTAAGTTAACATAAAATAAAATAAAATTGAGACTAATTTCATGCGTGTGAATTAAATTTAATTTAAAAATCTGTGACGTCATGAATGGCCAGTGATACAGCAACACAAATTATAATCTGTGACAGCAAGGGCCCTCCAGTGAAGTTGTGCACAGACCTATGCACAAAATTGTTGGCTTTTTTCTCCAAGTTGCGCAACCTTATAGTATTCTAGTAGCCTTGCATTTGACGTTTGATGCTTGGTTCGTAAATCCGCAACGGGTGGCGCCAGTAGCAAGAGAACAAAATTTTCGAATCGAGAATTATGCCTGGCGAGAGGAATTTCTTCCCAGTAAGAACCAAAAGGTGCGTTCAATTTGCGAAAGTTCTTTCCTTTCGTTACTTTCAACACCGGAAGTGACGTCAAAAACGTCATTATTTCCGAGAGGAAAGTAGCCAAAGTTACTTTGGCGAAAGGTAGCAATCCGGTTACTTTTCTTCCTTTCACTTTTCCTTTGGGATCCGCGCATGCGCATTATGTCATTTGTCATTCAAACCAACAATCAAGTAAAGGTTTATTACTTGTTGTAATGATAAAACATTTGTTTTAACTGAAAAAACGTTCGTTTTTACCGAAAAAACGATTGTTTTTACCGAAAAAACGATTGTTTTTACCGAAAAAACGATTGTTTTTCACGAAATACGTTCGTTTTACCGAAAAAACGTTTGTTTTCACCGAAAAAACGTTTGTTTTCACCGAAAAAACGTTTGTTTTCACCGAAAAAACGTTTGTTTTCACCGAAAAAACGTTTGTTTTCACCGAAAAAACGTTTGTTTTCACCGAAAAAACGTTTGTTTTCACCGAAAAAACGTTTGTTTTCACCGAAAAAACGTTTGTTTTCACCGAAAAAACGTTTGTTTTCACCGAAAAAACGTTTGTTTTCACCGAAAAAACGTTTGTTTTAACCGAAAAAACGTTAGTTTTTACCGAAAAAACGTTAGTTTTTACCGAAAAATGTTCGTTTTTACCGAAAAAATATTCGTTTTAATCGAAAAAATATTCGTTTTAATCGAAAAAACGTTTGTTAGTGACTAAAAACCACATTAAAATTGAATTACAGCATGCTAAAACTAGAATTGGCAAACAAATAGAAAGTAACAAAAAATTGCATTCATTCTAAAGTACTTTTTCTTCGTTTGCAAAAGTAAGAAAAATAAAAATTTTTCTTTCCTTTCGCAAATTGAACGCACCTATTGAGACGTCAAAAGCAGTTTGTTACATCTTATTAATCATGTCAATGTCAAATTAAGTGTTGTCAAAATCAAGTTTAAATTCCACACATAATTATTATGTAGGCCTAAACCAGGATATTTTTCAATGTCTGTTATTGTTTCAGGTTCCTCCTCTTCAATGCAGCTTTTTCTATTCAAACTGAGTGCGATTTTACCCCATTTTCCCCAATGACAATCACAAGGCGCATTTTTCCTGATTGATCATAACTCCTTGATGTATCAATTGAAAAGAAATAAAAATTGACATTCAAGGAAAGTATTACAGACAAATTTGTCAACTATTATATAAACTCTAAACCTATAACATTAAGCGCTTGCACATGCACGTTATATTGACATCTGGGAATTGCAACTGAACGTTCTGCAGTATCAAACAAAACAAAACTTTGTCAAAGTACCGGTAAGTGAATTAATTTCGAACAACGAGGCACACCTCAAACACAATGACCAGACGTTCGGGTTTTGGATGATTTGTCCTAGAATTCCAAAAAACTTTCACAGCACATTATCTTGGCAGTTCTAATTCCAACATTTGAGCAAAATGCGCGTAAAGTTTTTTTGGATGTACATCATTTTAGCGATTTCATTTTAGCGATTTCATTTTAGCAACACACCATTTTAGTGAACATGTCATTTTAGCGACACAAAAACCTAGGTATAATTTCTAAGAAGGGCTAACAAGGGGGGGCTGCGCCCCTCCTTGACCCCCCGCGAACCTAGCTTTACTAGTTTTTTGATGAAAACCACTTTTTGAGCCGGCTTGTTGCTAAAACCTAGGTTTTTGTGTCGCTAAAATGACATGTTCGCTAAAATGGGACTTTTTGGGTAAAAATCGCTAAAATGAGCGTCGCTAAAATGACTATAACCGGTTTTTTCCGGTTTGCATGGACTATAATTTTTGAGAAATTGTGTATCGTTCAGGTTTTTCATTTACCAAATCTGGTCCCCCAAATGCTATTTCTTCTTTTCTTCACAACTATTTAAACCGCTGTGATGGCTACCAGCCATTTATTTGCAACCTTTTCATTAGTTTTGGTAAAATTTCTACAAGATGTTGATTTTCTTGCAAATATTTGGCATTTTAAATCCTTATGTGGCGAAGCAAAATGTTTCTTGTGAATTTAAAACACCACTGCAATTATTATTTTTATATATTTGTAGATGACTGTAGTTAAAATCTGCCTGTTTTGCGTTTGTATTCTCTTCGTTACTTCGTCCGCTTCCATAATTAGAAGGTCGCCCAAGAAGGAACAACCAGATGGCTCCCAGAGTATGGAATCGATTGACCGCAGTGACGCAATCAAGCAAACCAACTCAGAAGCAACGACTGAAAGAATAAATTTATCCCTCTCATTTCGTCCATTTAATTTTTTAGGAGATGCAATTCGTGGTATTACTAAACTACCATCCAAACTAGTTGAAACCGTTACTCACTTCTTTGGATTTGAAGGCAAAACTAAAAAGAGACATGGAAAAAATAAACACCCAACAGATAAAACCATAAAACACAAACACACCACGGCAAAGGAAAATTCTGGAGATGATGAGCCCACAACAGAAGATGGAAACTCTGGAGATGAAGAACCCGCAACAGAAAATGGAGATGGAGTCACTGAAGATGAAGAACCCGCAACAGAAAAAGGAAAATCCGGAGATGATGAATCCACTGCAGCCACCACAGCCACTGCAGCAACCGCAGCCACTGCAGCAACCGCGGCCACTGCAGCAACCGCGGCAACTGCAGCCACTGCAGCAACCGCAGCCACTGCAGCAACCGCAGCCACTGCAGCAACCGCAGCCACTGCAGCAACCGCAGCCACTGCAGCAACCGCGGCAACTGCAGCCACTGCAGCAACCGCAGCAACCGCAGCCACTGCAGCAACCGAGGCAACTACAGCAACCGCGGCAACTGCAGCAACCGCAGCCACTGCAGCAACCGCAGCCACTGCAGCCACTGCAGCAACCGCAGCAACCGCAGCCACTGCAGCAACCGCGGCAACTGCAGCAACCGAGGCAACTGCAGCAACCGCGGCAACTGCAGCAACCGCGGCAACTGCAGCAACCGCGGCCACTGCAGCAACCGCGGCCACTGCAGCAACCGCGGCCACTGCAGCAACCGCTGCCACTGCAGCAACCGCGGCCACTGCAGCAAGCGCGGCCACTGCAGCAACCACAGCAACTTAAGTGGAGGCATACAGAAACTACAGCATTTATTTAAACACTCGGCCCATTCATAAAGTCATTTAAACTTGTTTGTATTTTTTATACCAACCTAAATGTAAAATTTAACATGTATTGATCAGTGCTATAGCAAATAAACAGAAAAATGGTAATGTGAAACCTCCCGTCTATAAAAAATAAACAATAATTTTTATATCGATATTAGCTACAGTCGAAACTCTTTATAACAAATCGCGATATAACAAATTATCGCTATAACGAATTGTTGAAAATGACTTGGTTGGCCTTGGCCAGCCATAGAACACCACGTTAAATATTTTCGTTATAACGAATTATTCGTTATAACAAACAAGTTTGAGGTACACTATAATACCCACAAGCTCTCGTTACAACAAATTTTCAAAACTGATCACATCATTCACAACATCTGATGCGGCCAGGACCAAATTTGCGCCGTCTTTTTTTTGGCTCAAATTTGCGCAGACCCAAATTGGCGCAAAGTGGACCAAATTTGCGCCAAAAATAAATAAACTGAATAAAAATACAAGGGGACCAAATTTGCGCCGGCCCAAATTTGCGCCGACCCAAATTTGCGCCGACCCAAATTTGCGCCGACCCAAATTAGCGTTGTTTTTCTTGGGCCCAAATTTGCGCGGGATCAAATTAGTGCGACGCATGCGCAGTAAATTGTTTGAATTGATGTTCATTCAATCACTTCTTATAAGTAATTTAATTGTTTGCAAGTGTGCACAATTTGGGTGATATTAAATATTGAACCTTGAAAATTCAAATTTTTTTTATTTATAAATGTTGTTATACAAGTTAATGTTTAAGTCAGGGGTCGGCAAGTAATTTTAAGTGGGGTCTGGAAAAATTGAAAATTTTTATCGAGGTCCAGAAAAAACAACAAAATAAAACAAAAAGAACACAAAAAACACCAAAAACACCAAAAAGAAACCAAAAAACACCAAACACCAAGCAACATTGCTTACAAGTGTGGTCACATGGCTTGTGCTGCTTGCATTAGAACCAGTGTGCAATTTTCGGTGGAACTAAAATGTCATGTGTGCAGAGCTGTGATGACAGAGCGCAGAGACTTGACCAGGCTTTTCATTTAAACCAGCAGTCAGCAACTGGCGGACCGCGGTCCGGATACGGACCGCGGAAGGTCGAAACTTGGACCGCCAGATATTTTTTAATTTTTTATTATACCTGTATTAATTTGGTGTTTTTGGTGTTTTTTGGTTTTTTTTTGGTTTCTTTTTGGTGTTTTTGGTGTTTTTTATGTTCTTTTTGTTTTATTTTGTTGTCTTTTTCTGGACCTCGTTAAAAATTTTCAATTTTTCCAGACTCCACTTAAAATTACTTGCCGACCCTTGATTTAAACATTAACTTGTAAAACAACATTTATAAATAAAAAAAATTTTGAATTTTCAAGGTTCAATATTTAATATCACCCAAATTGTGCACACTTGCAAACAATTAAATTACTTATAAGAAGTGATTGAATGAAAATCAATTCAAACAATTTACTGCGCATGCGTCGCGCTAATTTGATCCCGCGCAAATTTGGGCCCAAGAAAAACAACGCTAATTTGGGTCGGCGCAAATTTGAGTCGACGCAAATTTGAGTCGCGCAAATTTGGTTAGCGCAAATTTGGGTCGGCGCAAATTTGAATCGCGCAAATACGGGTCGCGGAAATTTGATTTGCGCTAATCTGAACCCTGCCCCATCTGATGCCCATATTTAGAAAACAAAGGAAAATGAAAATGGCTGCCAAATGAAAGGCAATTTTGATTTACGACAAGCTGAACATTATTGATGCCATTGACAATGGCAAGAAGCCCTCAATTGTAGCAGAGGAGTTTAATTTGCTCCGTTATACAATTTCCAACAATTTTAAGGAATCGGGATAAACAAGGTTTACAAAAAAAATAATGTTTGGTGCTAAAATTTGATTTTTTCACCTAATTCTTGTTATAACGAATTCTTGTTATAACAAATCGATTCGTCCGGTCCCTTGCGATTCGTTCGTATCACTCCTTATTAGCGAATCTCGTTTTAGCGAATAAAAAAATTTTAAACCCATTTTAGCGAACTCATTTTAGGGAAAATGAGTTTAAATCACCGCTGCTTAGGACACATTTTATCGAAGCCCGTTTTAGCGAAAATGGCGTCCACTTTACTGTGTATGGGTTGGTGGATTCATACTTGTTGGTTGTGTGGCAAGTGATGCAATTGCCAAAGGAGGCTTGTTTACATTAAAATTTACACGGATTTGGTGGAAATTCGTAAAAATTTGACGAATATCGACAAATTTCTAAACAAAATTGGATCAAATGGTTTAAATTGATCAAACCAATCAAAATTTGATCAAATCTCGTCACAAATCGCCAAAATCCATCATAATTGTCTCTAATTTCATCACATGTTGTCGAATTATGACCAAATTTATGACCAAATTTACTAAGTCTAAATAAAGTAGTTTTATTCATCTAAAAAAATTTCAACCACTTCGTTTTAGCGAATTTCACTTTAGCTAATCCCATTTTAGCGATCACATCGTTTTAGCGAATTTTTGGGCGCGAAAATGAGGTAGTGATTTTTGGGCGCTAAAACGAGTCGTCGCTAAAATGGATTCGCTAAAGTGAAAATCTCTAAAACAATGTGCACTCGATTCGTTATAAAGAGTTTCGACTGTACTTGTATTACCAAAAATAATGTGTTGGACCTTTATCAGAATAGGACGTTGGGTGATGAATAAAATTAGATATCGTAGTATTGCACATTTACGAAAATTATTTTGTTTTCATTTGATTTATTTAAGTTTTGAATTTAATTTTGAATTTTACTCTTATTTCAGAAATTTGTCAATAGGGTTTGTAACACCACCTGTGTTAATATGTTAATTTGACTTACAGTTTCCGTTTCTTGCGATGTGGAAAATCACACATCACAATCGTTCAATCTGAAAATAAACATTAAAAATTAAAAATATGTGAGATTTTAAGATATGGCGAGTGGGACAACGAGAAAATCGAGAAAATCGAGAAAATCCACTAAAGCGAGTAGCTAGGAAACGAGAAAATAGTCTTATCGTCTCGCCACCTTCAATTTTCACCGTCTAATGTTAAAAAGCGCGAGGTGTATTTTATACGAGAATTTACCAATATAAATTTTTCGAATCGTTTTGCCGACCAATCCTCACGTGCGTAACAGACCGCATATGACGCAGGGGGGTGCAACTTGGATACTTTGCCGTCATTGGTCGAAAAGTGTATCATCATCAAAGGGTCGAGTGACGTATGTAAAAGTACTAAAATATACTGGTATATGTGATATCAGATTGTTAGGGATATTTAATACCGAGAGGTAATACTCAAATTTTAAGTTAACATAAAATAAAATAAAATTGAGACTAATTTCATGCGTGTGAATTAAATTGAATTTAAAAATCTGTGACGTCATGAATGGCCAGTGATACAGCAACACAGATTATAATCTGTGACAGCAAGGGCCCTCTAGTGACGTTGTGCGCAGACCTATGCGCAAAATTGTTGGCTTTTTTCTCCAAGTTGCGCAACCTTCTAAGCTTAGTATTCTATACTCGAGTTGCACTCAAAAAGGCACTTTACAAGGTGTACTCCCATTGGTCGAGCCAGTTTACTTGTGTAGTGATCCGGAAAAGTAAACCCAAACACCAGTATTGCATTACAATGTACAGACATTGCAATCGATTGCCTAGGCAACGGCCTAAAATTCAAACTTCCAAACGATGTAAGCAATAAACACAACAAACACGAGTTTGACATTTTTTAATGTGTAAAACTTCATTTTAATGATGGAAATAACATTTTTTATTAAATAAAATCAAAATAACATTAACTAAACTAGTCATAACAATCATAACAATAAATAAAAATCAAAAATCAAGTTTAAATTCCACACAGGTATTTATTATGTTTATTATGTAGGCCTAAACCAGGATATTTTTCAATGTCTGTTATTGTTTCAGGTTCCTCCTCTTCAATGCAGCTTTTTCTATTCAAACTGAGTGCGATTTTACACCATTTTCCCCAATGACAACCACAAGGCGCATTTTTCCTGATTGATCATAACTCCTTGATGCATGAATTGGAAAGAAATAAAAATTGACATTCAAGGAAAGTATTACGAACAAATACATCAACTATTATATAAACTCTAAACCTATAACATTAAAAGCTTGCACGTGCACGTTATAATTATCTTGACAACTGGGAATTGCAACTGAACGTTCTGCAAAATCAAACAAAACAAACTTTGTCAAAGTAAGTGAATTATTTTCGAACAGCGAGGCACACCTCAAACAGAGAAATTGTGTATCGTCCAGGTTTTTCATTTACCAAATCTGGTCCTCCAAATACTATTTCTTCTTTTCTACACAACTATTTAAACCGCTGTGATGGCTACCAGCCATTTATTTGCAACCTTTTCATTAGTTTTGGTAAAATTTCTACAAAATCCTTATGTGGTGAAGCTAAATGTTTCTTGTGCATTTAAAACTGTGATGTCTTCATATTGGGGATTTGGATTCCCACTTCATATGCAGCGCTGAGCTGCTGTTTAGATAAAGGATGACAAAGCACAGATTTAGATGTCGAAAAGTTGATGATTCTCGGCCGCAATGCTGTTACAATAAAGAGTGAGCTCTGTTTATGTTACACTTCATGTTATTATTGTAGCGAATACATAACAAAAACACCACTGCAATTATTTTTTTTATATATTTGTAGATGACTGTAGTTAAAATCTGCATGTTTTGCATTTGTATTTTCTTCGTTACTTCGTCCGCTTCCATAATTAGAAGGTCGCCCAAGAAGGAACAACCAGATGACTCCCAGAGTTTGGACTCGATTGACCGCAGTGACGCAATCAAGCAAACCAACTCAGAAGCAATGACTGAAAGAATAAATTTATCCCTCCTTTTAATTTATTAGGAGATGCAATTCGTGGTGTTACTAACCTACCATTCAAACTAGTTGAAACCGTTTATCACTTATTTGGATTTGGACGCAATACCGAAAATGGACAAGAAGAAAATGAACACACAACAGAAAAGAGTGAAACCACAAAACACAAACACACCACAGCAAAGAAAAATTCTGGAGATGATGAGCCCACAACAGAAAAAGGAAAATCTGGAGATGATGAATCCACAACAGAAAAAGGAAAATCTGGAGCTGATGAATCCACAACAGAAAAAGGAAAATCTGGAGCTGATGAATCCACAACAGAAAAAGGAAAATCTGGAGCTGATGAATCCACAACAGAAAAAGGAAAATCTGGAGCTGATGAATCCACAACAGAAAAAGGAAAATCTGGAGCTGATGAATCCACAACAGAAAAAGGAAAATCTGGAGCTGATGAATCCACAACAGAAAAAGGAAAATCTGGAGCTGATGAATCCACAACAGAAAAAGGAAAATCTGGAGCTGATGAATCCACAACAGAAAAAGGAAAATCTGGAGCTGATGAATCCACAACAGAAAAAGGAAAATCTGGAGCTGATGAATCCACTGCAGCCACCATTGCACCCGCTGCAGCAACTGCACCAACCGCAGCCACTGCAGCAACTGCAGCAACTGCAGCAACCCCGGCAACTTAAGTGGAGGCATACAGAAACTACAGCACTTATTTAAACACTAAGCTTAGGCCCATTCATAAAGTCATTTAAACCTAAATGTAAAATTTAAGATGTATTGATCAGTGCTATTGCAAGTATACAGAAAAATGTTAATGTGAAACCTCCCGCCTATAAAAACTAAACAATAATTTTTGTATCGATATTACAAAAAATACTGTGTTGGACCTAAATTTAAATACAGTCGAAACTTTTTATAACGAATCGCAAGGGACCGGAAAATCGATTCGTTATAACGAGAGTTCGTTAAAACGAATTAGATAAAAAAAATTAAATTTTATCCTAAACAATATTATTTATTCATAGACATGCAAGTTTCATGTCAATTTTTTCCCAATTCTTTAAAATTGTTAAAAATTGTAGAACAGGGCAAATTAAACTCATCTGCTACAATTGGTGGCTTCTTGCCATTGTCAATGGCATTAAAAATGTTCAAGTTGTTCTCAATAAAAATTGCCATTTGTTTGGCAGCCATTTTAAAACAGGAAAATTTTGATTTTCCTGTGCTCATGGGCATCGGATGTTGTGAGTCATGTGATCAGTTTTGAAAATTCGTTATAACGAGAGCTTATGGGTATTACAGTGTACCTGAAAACTTGTATGTTATAACGAATAATTCGTTATATCGAAATTCGTTATAACGAAAATATTTAACATGGTGTTCTATGGCTGGCCAACCAAGTCATTTTCAACAATTCGTTATAGGGATAATTCGTTATATCGCGATTCGTTATAAAGAGTTTCGACTGTACGACGTTGGATAATGAATAAAATTAAATACCGTAATATTGCACATTTACGAAAATTGTTTGGTTTTCTTTTGTTTTATTTAGGTTTTGAATTGAATTTTGAATTTACTCTATTTCTGAAATTTGTCAACAGGGTTTGTAATTGTATCATCATCTGTGTTATAATATGTTAATTTGACTTACAGTTTGCGTTTCTTGCGATGTGCAAAAACACACATCAACGGCATTCGTTCAATCTGAAAATTAAAATTAAAATTAAAAATATGTGAGATTTTAAGATATGGCGAGTGAGACAACGAGAAAATCGAGAAAATCCACTAAAGCGAGAAGCTAGGAAACGAGAAAATAGTCTTATCGTCTCGCCACCTTCAATTTTCACCGTCTAATGTTAAAAACAAAACAGATCCGCGTGTCTTTTTCATTTATTACTGTTTACCTAATTATAATGAGGCCGATGTTTTCGGATTACTACATTAAATACAGGAAATGCTTACAGCCGCCATGTTCTCTAATCGTGCTGTCTGCTTTATTCATTCAGTTTCCATTATTTCCCGCAAAAGCGGCGTCAAATTTTCGCTCGTATTTACCATTTTTGTTTTATTATTTCAGCAGGGTAAATTGAATTTTGTTTTCCATCAATTTTGTTTCTCCATCAAAGTTTATTTACGGTCCTGTCATTAAATTAAATTTCCTGCCTGAATTGCTATCTAAGTACGAATAACTGCCACCCGATGGCGCCGTTAAACCTTGATTTTCGTGTACTAAATATCACAGAACTGTACTTTCTATATTTTGTTTATATTGAAAAAAGCTGTTAACGATAAAATAATACGAAAATAAAACAAACTTTGAACCTATACCAAAACAAAACGATAAAAATCCCCTCACACAACCGAAACCGAACTCCAAATTAACCCAAAGCATCACGGGTAACCCGGACAGACTAATCGAGCAGAAAAACTGAAAACAGATGACCACAAAATTGACCAGGGAGATATATAAAGAATGAGGTAGATCCATTCCCCGTCCTTATCTCCGCACATCGAAACTATACCTCCTCCCAAAACCACGACTAATCCCCCGTATGCCACCATTTCCTTCAATAGTTAATTTCTTTCTTTTCTCCATTTTGCCAATCCGATCCAAGTGGACGAAATAAGTGAAAAATGGCGGCCGTCGCAAACAAATTACTTGCCAACATTTTCCCATAACAAACATCACAAACCGGTGCAGAATAAACGAACGAGCAACCACAAACCCGCACAATCAATCGATCTACGTCGGAATTTGAACAAACTAAATTTAGCTTCGTTTCGAACACGATAACACGACACACGCAGTAAGCGATTAAAGGTGACGTTAACCTAGACACTTAAAACTGAAATTTATCTCAAAAAAACTTTCAGAATGGATCCAAACAAGCCCAACACGTCGTCCCCGATGGACGTGGACTGTCAAAACAACGCCAATCCATCCGTCTCGACCACAAACAGCGAAATCATGCCCGAAGATGGCCGCGGCGACGGCGAAACGTCCAAGAAATGCATGAAAAAGGACGACAGCGGCATCTGCGTGGAAAAAACGGACGATTCGGACGACACGTCGTCGTCGGGCGAAGAGAAAGCGGAAAACAAAGCGGAAGTCGGGGCCGAAAGTAGCCCGGATTCGGGGCATCACGATTCGGATTGTTTGTCGAACGGAAACGAGGCGAGGGAATCGAAACGCGGGCGTTATTCGCTGGTCAACGACTCCGACGACTCCGACGACGATGTCCCAGCGAGCGAAGAGGCCGAGAAAACGTTGCGGAAGACGCGGCGTGTCGAGAAAGATTTTAAGGAGTCGGTTTTGTTCAAAATGGACGCGAAGGACAGCGACGACGACGACGAGGAGGCGGAGGAGAGCGAGGGGAAGAAGCGGAAGGTGGAGAAGGAGGAGAAGGAAGAGGAAGATGTTATTAAGACGACGAAGCCGCGACACAATTGGTTTTTGTGTCCGGAGATCGCGAATAGGCAGTACGGGACGAGTAATCGGTTCCACAACGCGCTGTTTTGCGTGCGTTGCAGCGGGAGTGTGCACGCGGTCGAGAGACTCGAGTTGATGTATAAAATGAAGAAACACGACGGTTGTGTGAATACTTTGCATTTTAATCACACGGGAACGAGGCTGGCGAGTGGTTCGGATGATTTGAATGTGGTCATTTGGGATTGGACTGTGGACACGCCGGTTTTGGTTTACGATAGTGGGCATAGGAGTAATGTTTTTCAGGTTTTTATTTCGGTGGTTTTTTTGTGTGTTTTTTGGTTGATTATTGTTTTGTTTGTCGTTGGTTTTGTAGGCTAAGTTTATACCGTTTAGCGGGGATTGTCATATCGTGAGTTGCGCACGGGACGGGCAAATTCGATTAGCGGAGTTGTCTTCCACGGGGATTTGTAAAGGCACGAGAAGACTTGCTCAGCATCGTGGATCGGCACATAAAGTGATTTTTTTTTTTTTTTTTTTTAGGGGTTGTTGATTTTTTTTTTTTAAATAATTTATTTTGGGGTTTAAATTGTTTTTTTTAATTTATTTTTTGATCCGAAATCGGAAGTTTTTAAGCGGTTTTGGATCTAAATTGTTGATTTTTATGCGATTTTGGACCTGAATCGCAGATTTTCATGCGATTTTGGATCTAAATCGTAGATTTTTAAGTGATTTTTACATTTTTTATGTTCAAATTGCGTGTTATCATTTGATTTTGACTCCAAATTGCAGATTTCGAGTCTAAATTGTTGATTTTTATGCGATTTTGGACCTGAATCGCAGATTTTCATGCGATTTTGTATCTAAACCGTAGATTTTTAAGCGATTTTTACATTTTTTAGGTTTAAATTGCATATTATCATTTGATTTTGGCTCCAAATTGTAGATTTTTATGCGATTTTGGTCCTAAATCGTAGTTTTTTATGCGATTTTGGTCCTAAATCGTAGTTTTTTATGCGATTTTGGTCCTAAATCGTAGTTTTTTATGCGATTTTGGTTCTAAATCGTAGTTTTTTATGCGATTTTGGTCCGAAATCGCAGATTATTAAGCGATTTTGGAATTTTTTAATTAAAGATTTAATTATTCAATGTTTAAAGTTAAATTTTTATTTTTCTGTGAACAGTTGGCCTTAAATTTCGACTCGCCGCAAACATTTCTCACTTGCGGTGACGACGCTCTTGTCTACGAAGTCGATTTGAGGGAAAGCAAGCCTGAAAAGTATTTCACTCTTTCTCAACGCCATTCGATAATAATTTAATTATCTATAACATTTCATTCTGATTCTAACAGATTGGTAGTTTGTAAGGAAAATGAACGCAAGGTGTCTCTCTACACCATTTTTATCAATCCTGGGAACCCGTTCGAATTCGCCATTGGTGGCCGCGACCATTTCGTTAGGTATTTCCATCAAATTTCAATCCAACCATCAATTTTATTCAATTATCATTTGTTTAAACGTTTATTTAGGGTCTACGACAAAAGAAAAATTACCGAAACGAATAATACACTGAAAAAATTTTGTCCTCATCAATTGGTAAATGGAAAACGAAAAAAATAAAATTATTTTAATTTTATAATTTAAAAAATTTTTTTTTTTTAGTTGGCTAATGAGGTTCGGGCAAACGTTACGTGTCTCGTCTATAATTACAACGGTTCGGAGATTTTAGCGACGTACAACGACGAAGATATCTACACGTTCGATTCGAGTCATTCGGACGGCGCCGATTATACTCACAAATATCAGGGTCATCGAAACAACGCTACTGGTATTATTCCAACGAGTTATTTATATTTTTAATTAATTAAGATATTTTTTTTTAGTGAAGGGCGTTAACTATTTCGGTGGGAAAAGCGAATTTATTGTCAGCGGAAGCGATTGCGGGAATATTTACATGTGGGAGCACGACTCTGAACACATTGTGAATTTCTTCGCTGGAGATGAAGGAGGAGTGGTTTGTCTTTCTTTTTTTTTTTGTTTATTTATACAAGAAAAGGCATTTTTAAATTTTTATAATGTTTTGTAACTATTTTTGCACCTAAAAAGGTTCATTTATGCACGGAAATGTGCATTTGCGCATCAAAAATGGAAATTTTTGAAGGTTTTTTAATTATTTTTTTGGCCTGAAATGGACAATTTTGGCTTTAAAACGTCAAATTTTGAACTAAGACGTCAAATTTTGACTTAAAAGATCAAATGTTGAACTAAAAGATCAAATTTTGAACTAAAAGATCAAATTTTGAACTAAAAGATCAAATTTTGAACTAAAAGATCAAATTTTGAACTAAAAGATCAAATTTTGAACTAAAAGATCAAATTTTGAACTAAAAGATCAAATTTTGAACTAAAAGATCAAATTTTGAACTAAAAGATCAAATTTTGAACTAAAAGATCAAGTTTTGAACCAAAAGATTAAATTTTGTACTAAAAGATCAAGTTTTGAACCAAAAGATCAAATTTTGGCTTTAAAGGGTCAAATTTTGAACTAAAAAATCAAATTTAGGCCTGAAAATGCTTTTTCTTCTACAGATACCGGTTTTTCCTAAGATTTTTAATTTAATCTAATTAATTTCATTTGTAGGTTAATTGTTTGGAGCCCCATCCGAATCTGCCAGTTTTAGCTACAAGTGGATTAGATGACGATGTCAAAATTTGGGTGCCGTCCTGCGAAAATTCACCGAGTTTAGCCGGCTTGAAATCTGTTAAGTCGAACTGGATTTTTACAAGAGAATAAATCTAATTATTTTTTTTAAATGGCAGATTATGCAAATCAACATGAAGGGCAGAGAGAACGACAGACATCAGGAACCCGAGGCGATTGACGGACAGATGTTGTGGTACTTCATGCATCACCTGCGAAGAACGGCGAGACGAAGGGTCAGATGGAATCCCCTCCAACCAGAAGAGGCCCAAGTTAATATGAATAATTCGTATTTCTTGTGGGACCTTATCGCTCAAAAATAATATTTAACCCTTAAAAGCTGTTATAAACGGAATTTTTGCTCCATAAATTTCTTGTAACACCTTGTGGCCTACACATCTCAGCTTCCAGTGAAAATACCCAGTTTTGTAGCGAAAAATGTCGTTTTTACATGTAAAATGTCGTTTTTACATGTAAAATGTCGTTTTTACATGTAAAATGTCGTTTTTACATGTAAAATGTCGTTTTTACATGTAAAATGTCGTTTTTACATGTAAAATGTAATTTTTACATGTAAAATGTAATTTTTACATGTAAAATGTAATTTTTACATGTAAAATGTAATTTTTACATGTAAAATGTAATTTTTACATGTAAAATGTAATTTTTACATGTAAAATGTAATTTTTACATGTAAAATGTAATTTTTACATGTAAAATGTAATTTTTACATGTAAAATGTAATTTTTACAAGTAAAAAAATGCATTTTTGCACTAAACTTGTAGGTTTTAAATGAAAACGAATTATTATTTCACACAAATTGCATTTTTCGTGTCTGATTTGGATGTTTTTACCGGAAGCTGCGCCATTTTAAAAAGATCTATTCATAAAACAGAACAATTGCATTAAACTTAATGAATTTACACGATGCGATTTAGCTTAAATTGAATATTAAAATTGTGATTTATACACACAAGATAAATGTTAACAAATATTCATTACTAAAATGCTTTTTTATTTATCTCTAGGCTCGACAGGTGATGGACGAATCGTCTTCGGACGAAAATTCTGAAAATTCTGACGAAGACGAAGACGAAGATACGCCTCAAACCGTGCAATGTAACCCGTCATGAACGTCAACTCGATCATCAAAACACCTCAAACCTGGTGTTTTTATTCTTTTTCGTTTTTGTTTTTGTTTTTTTTTTTTGTTTTAAATATTTGATTTTCGAATTTTTTCCTTCAAATTACTCTAACTTTACTAGTCAGATTGTATTGAGGACAATTTTGACACTTCTTAACCTCTAGTAAGCCGTTCCTGGTGGCTAATATTGTCAAATTTTATATCAAAAGGACGGAACAAATAAATATTCTTTACAAATTTAACGGATTGTTAAATTAAAAAATTGTCAAACGAAAAATTGTTTTGATTTCTCCCACCCGGGGGAGCGGCGTCGTGATAAAAGCTGTGCGACTCTACCATGCGTACCGGTATATAAATTCTAATAATGCGGTTGAATAGGAAGCTGATGACGGTTGTGTCCTTAAATTTGACTCGGAAAGTCAGCTTCAAAGTTATCCATTTTGTATTTCTTTAAAACTGGTGAAAATACAGCAAAATCCCCAAATACAAAATGCTCATTTTGAAGATGGTCTTCCGAAACTCCACAGACAAACACGTTCTGGGCTGTGCGTGCCATCGAGGTAAAAAGCGTGCGCCGATATAAAATGACACAGTATTAACAGTTAGTGATGTTTATTTCGTTTTACAAGAAAAGGTTTTTTAACTTTTTCAGGTTTTAAAAATTTGGTGCCACTTCTTTTGTTCATCCCAGAAGTCTTTTGTCTGTAGTAGCCGGTGGCTGCACACTCCTGTAATGCAAATAAAGTGAAAATTATCGATTTGTTATCTGAACACCATGTCAATAGTCCTAAACAATGCTTTTATTTGTTAGTTAATACAAGGATCAACTCTTTTCATACTTTTCTTTTCCCTGCCTCTCAAAACTATATCTACTTTTAATCAATTTTGCGTCTGAATTTGAAAAACTTCACTGGTCCTGATCGACACCATTTGAAAATCTCTCAAATATTTCTTAAATATTACATTTTTTAAATATCGTCTTACATTTTATCTCCCTTTTTCGCTCCATCACCAGGTTCATTTCTGTAAGGGGCCATCCATAAATTACGTAACGCCTTAAAAGGGGGGAGGGGGTTTCAAATTTTGTTACGGGTTGTCAGTTGTCACGACGGGGAAGGGGGGGGGGGGGGGATTCGCAATAGTGATACGTAACATTATTGAAATATTGAACATTGAAAAACGCGAGATTTTTAAAACGTCATTTTTAAATTAAAATTGAAAATTACTGAATTTGAAACAAAATTTGCGGGGGGGGGGGAGGGGCTGGTTGGTTTTGTTACGTAATTTCCTAGGGGGGGTTGCGCGGATTTGTTACGACCTTGTTACAGGGGGGGGGGGGTCTAAAAATGCAAAAATTTGCGTTACGTAATTTATGGATGACCCCTAATGCAAATAAAGTGAAAATTATTTGTTATTTGAATGACAAACATTGCAAAATGAGAGCAAATGGCTTGAAATGACACAACCAACTCGATATTTTTCTTATTATCCCTTGACCCTCAAAACTACTAACATTTTGGATCAAACGAAACAACTTCGGCATTTTTCTTTCACACGTTAAGACTGGTTTACCGTAATACAACGTACTTTTGGTCACCACCCGATTGCCCTCCGTCAGCAGCTTCACATGTCAGTAAAAAACACGCCAGGCAGACCGCGATGAATGCGATTTTTAAAGCGATATTCTTCATATTCTGCAACAGAAGAAATAAAGTACCATAAAATAATGTAAACTATTACTAGCTGACTCCAAATAAACAAAATGGCGGACCCGCTGGTCCGCGACGCACACACTAGCTTGTTAAATTCAAAGTGACTTTATTAACAAAACAAACTGATTAAATATGAGACTGGTCAGCCCTGATTGGCTGACCACAAGGAACAGCCCCCAATTGGCTGTCTACCCCCAAAACGTCTATCGGACATATTCGCGTATGTCCGCCCGCCCCCTGGCGATCGTTATCGCCCGTCGAAACCCGAAAAACTCCACACTCGGTCATCCGACTAAACGTCGGCGTCCTCGCCGACGCCTTGTCCTCTGCTCCCGACATTGCGTCGTCTTTGAACCTCCATTTCCTCATCCGATCACTTGATTTGAGTCTCGTACGCCGATTTCGATTTGTCTTGTTTCCAACTCTTTGCCTGCGCTTTTTCTCACCGCTCGTTTTATTCTCGTGGCTCGTTTTCCGATCCTCTACGCCTCTCGTGGGTCGAATCAACGCCACCTCCTTCTCTTCCGCTCGCGTCCCCGTTGCACCGCCGCTCGTTATTCTAATTTTCCGTCGTTTTCCGTTCCTTCGTCGTTGGTTTTCCATCCCTCCATCGCCGTTTGATCCCGCCATTCCTAGGCCTACGTTAATTTCATCCGGACTCGTCTCACTCGCTTCAGATCTCAAGTCGATTCCATCTAAATTCACGCCTAATTCATCCGTCTTTGCATTTAGATTCGATTTAAATGTTTCGGCATTTGTCCCGTCTTCTTCGGCTCGGAAATCGCGTCTATCTCCGCCGCCCTCGAACGTCGCGTATCGTGCTTCTCTGCCCGGCAGGAGCCCGTCCAACGCGTTGTTTCCGTCAAATTCCACTGGCTGCGCATCCAATTCTTCCGATCTTGCATCGTCTGGACTCGTCTCGATTGCGTCTTCGTCGTGAATTATCGCCAACACGATCCCCGTTTCTTCCGCTGTCACCGACTTGCCCGAGTTGATTTCTTCGGCAGCTACTCGTGCTTTCGTGTCGACCTCGTTCATCGCGATTTCCCTCGGTCCGTCGTTGATTCCTGTTACCGGCTTCGCCGCAATTTCATCTTCGCTTTGAGCCGTCTCCTCTTCATCGCTTTCGTCATCTTCTTCGTCGTTTATGTCCTCTTCTGCGACTCCTAGCTCTATAATTACGGCTTGTCGCAACGCGATAATCATATTGCGCTTTCGTTTCGACAGCGCAATATTCCGCCCAACCAACAGTGGCTTGATATCTTCGATTCTTAACTTGTCCCACTCAGCCTCAGTTGGAAATTCTCTACGTCTGATCTTTGCTAAAACTGCCTTTGATGCGGCCCTCTTTTCGTTCGTAATCTTCGTAACACGTGGCAACTTCGTCGTGTTCTTCACTTCTTTCGTCTTTTTTTCCAACGACTGGTTCCATATCGCCGTAAATTCTGCTGTTAATCGCGCCGCTTCTTCTTCAATCTTCATCCATCTAGATGTTGGAATTTCTTCGCGTAGGAATTTTTCTAAAATCGCTTTTGTTCCGGCCATCGCAATTCGGCTAACCTTCGTAACACGTGTTGTTCCAGCGAATCGACTCTCGTTTCCCGAACCGTCCACGCGCTATTTGCTACCCCGAACTCCGCTTCCGTTGCCAAAAACAATCGTCGCTTTTTCTACTTCTTCTACTTTTCGTCTACTTTCGTCTACTTTTTCGTCTACTTCTCGTCCCGTAGCTCGGCTAACCCTCGTAACGCGTGGTGTTCCAGCGAATCGTCTCTTCTATTCCCGAACCGGCCACGTAGTTAATTGTTAACCCGAATTTCGTCTGCTTATTCATCTACTTTATCGTCGCTTAAGATCCATCTATCCCACTTCTGATGTAAACTATTACTAGCTGACTCCAAATAAACAAAATGGCGGACCCGCTGGTCCGCGACGCACACACTAGCTTGTTAAATTCAAAGTGACTTTATTAACAAAACAAACTGATTAAATATGAGACTGGTCAGCCCTGATTGGCTGACCACAAGGAACAGCCCCCAATTGGCTGTCTACCCCCAAAACGTCTATCGGACATATTCGCGTATGTCCGCCCGCCCCCTGGCGATCGTTATCGCCCGTCGAAACCCGAAAAACTCCACAATAAAGTGAAACTAAATATTACTATTGATGCTTACCAAAGTTTTTCCTACAGTTGCACAGATGATGAATCTTCAAAGTGGAGTTGTGAATGACAACTTTTGACTACTGGTATTTATAGTTTGATATTTTAATTGCTTAGCTTTGACTTATAGAATAAATAAAACGTAATTCCAATCAAGCTTTAATGACAGAAGAATAAAACTAATTAAGTGCGCACAATTTATGATTTTCGCAAACATGAAATTTTAATGGTCATTAAGCTTGTACGCGGATCGGATGCGTGCGGATCCACGGGTAATCCGCATCCGATCCGAATCTCGCGGATTTTCGGAAAGACAATCCGATCCGATCCGTGCGGATGAACCGCACAATCCGGATCAATCTCCGTCTAATCCGATCCGATCCGCGGATCCGCGGATTGGGTTGCGGATTTCTTCGTTTTTAATAAAAACGAAGAAAAAACTGCTAAAATTACTGATACTGAATGATCGTGATCGTGAATTCGTGATTCGTGAAGAAAACGTCTCACATTTTCTTCGTTTTGATTCAAAAACGAAGAAAATGTGAAACGTTTTCTTCACGAATCACGAATTCACGATCACGATCATTCATTCGAGATCGAGTTTGCGGCGATTTGGGCAGAAGGAATCTTGGACACACGACACGACACGACACACGATTGTAAAAAAAAAGGAACACTCTACCGAATTGGATATGGATAGGTTGGTTCAATAATTTTTAAAACAACAATTTCAAAACTTTGGAAAACGAATTAATTGCCCAGCGCCAGCGAGTCAGCGACAGCGACCCAGCGTGCAAATGCAAATATTACAAATGCTGCAGTGCCTAGTATCCATCCTTCAACCCATCCACTTCAATCCGCTTCAAACACGTCCGATTCATGACAAATTGCGCCGAAATCGCCCAGAAAATCATTTCGCAGCCACATTTAGGCTTAGCGCACGCACGCACGACACGATGGTGCGGATGGTTCGGATCAATCCGCGGATGAACGGATTTCCATCCGCGGATTTAGCGTGCGGATTGAGCGTCCATCCGATCCGCAATTAAAATGGCGGTCGGATGGTTTGCTCTGATCCGCATCCGTATCCGATCCGATCCGATCCGCGGATATGCGGATCAGATCCGATCCGCGTACAAGCTTACTTTTAAAGCCGTAAGATATTGTTCAACCGACTCATTTTTCTTTCCCGTTCTTAGCCCAACCGCTGGCGACAGACGTGTGGCTGCGCAACTGGTTCGAGATTAAGCTTGTACGCGGATCGGATCTGATCCGCATATCCGCGGATCGGATCGGATCGGATGCGGATGCGAATCAGAGCAAACCATCCGACCGCCATTTTAATTGCGGATCGGATGGACGCTCAATCCGCACGCTAAATCCGCGGATGGAAATCCGTTCATCCGCGGATTGATCCGAACCATCCGCACCATCGTGTCGTGCGTGCGTGCGCTAAGCCTAAATGTGGCTGCGAAATGATTTTCTGGGCGATTTCGGCGCAATTTGTCATGAATCGGACGTGTTTGAAGCGGATTGAAGTGGATGGGTTGAAGGATGGATACTAGGCACTGCAGCATTTGTAATATTTGCATTTGCACGCTGGGTTGCTGTCGCTGACTCGCTGGCGCTGGGCAATTAATTCGTTTTCCAAAGTTTTGAAATTGTTGTTTTAAAAATTATTGAACCAACCTATCCATATCCAATTCGGTAGAGTGTTCCTTTTTTTTTACAATCGTGTGTCGTGTCGTGTCGTGTGTCCAAGATTCCTTCTGCCCAAATCGCCGCAAACTCGATCTCGAATGAATGATCGTGATCGTGAATTTGTGATTCGTGAAGAAAACGTTTCACATTTTCTTCGTTTTTGAATCAAAACGAAGAAAATGTGAGACGTTTTCTTCACGAATCACGAATTCACGATCACGATCATTCAGTATCAGTAATTTTAGCAGTTTTTTCTTCGTTTTTATTAAAAACGAAGAAATCCGCAACCCAATCCGCGGATCCGCGGATCGGATCGGATTAGACGGAGATTGATCCGGATTGTGCGGTTCATCCGCACGGATCGGATCGGATTGTCTTTCCGAAAATCCGCGAGATTCGGATCGGATGCGGATTACCCGTGGATCCGCACGCATCCGATCCGCGTACAAGCTTATTCGAGATGAAACCGCATCAGCTCGAGGATCTCTGCAAAAGTCTTACCAGGAAGCTTCGCTGGATGGACCGCCTTCGCCTTCTGTAATTCCGCATAGGCCTTTGGGCCCATCAATGATAGTAACAAGGACTTCTGCTTTGCGTCCGGGATATCGTTGAGAGTCTGGAATTCAACCACATGTTCCAAATGTCTGTCCCGTCAAACGGGCCTGGATGGCCCAAAATCATTTGGTTGCGGTTGAAGTTGAAGTTTCATGTTATATATAACCTTATACGTGGCACGTGATTACCGAAACTAGAATTATCTTGTTAGCATGGGGCCGCACATCTAGCGCGACACAATTTACTGTGACAACAATGTACCGCCACAAGCCGGCTCAAAAAAAAGGTTTTTTTATCAAAAAACCAGTAAGGTTCTAAAATATACATACAAGTAGTTCCAGTTTCCAAACTCACGGTAGATTCGTGTCGTGGTAGATTTTTTTCGCGCTAGATTTTTTCGCGCTAGATGACACGCTCCGTTAGAATAAAAAAAGAAAATTCTTGATTTTAAATGTTTTAATACAATGCTGCAACTTTATTATTGGAAATTTAAATGAATTCAAAGCAGAAACAATTAGATAAACCGTAACATGTGCTCCGCACGTAAATGAAGCGGAGAATTTAAAATGGCGGCGAAAGAGGTCATTGATGATCCAAATTTTTGGTCAGTGACGTAAATAATGGAAAACTACCGGATTGGCTACGCTATTTTCAGAAATAGTGTAAGCTCCGGTGGAGTTATAGTTTTCCACTATACTTATAGGCATAACGGGGTTTTTATAAGGAAAAAGTACCGCAAACGGTGTAGTGATCTTTATTTCGTTTTACAAGAAAATGTTTTTTTAGATTTTCAGGTTTTAAAAATTTATTGTTTAGCCGACGTTATCCAGTATTATCCTGTATTCTACGTGTTGGAGGACGTCCATAACCTTTTACTTGGAAAGCAGAATCTGGCTTCACACCTCTGTAATGCAAATAAAGTGAAAATTATCGATTTGTTATCTGAAGACCATGTCAATAGTCCTAAACACTGCTTTTATTTGTTAGCTAACGACGATCAACTTTTTTCATACTTTTCTTAGCCCTGCCTCTCAAAACTATATCTACTTTTAATCAATTTTGCGCCTGAATTTGCAAAACTTCAGAGGTTCTGCTTGACACATATGAAAATCTCTCAAATATTTCTTAATTATTAAATTTTTTAAATATTGTCTTACGTTTTATCTCCCACTTTCGGTCCATCACCAGTGGACTTAACAGGTTCATTTCTGGAATGCAAATAAAGTAAAAATTATTTGTTATTTGAATGACAAACATTGCGAAATGAGAGCAAATGACTTGTAATAACACAACCAACTGGATATTTTTCTATATTATCCCTTGACTCTCAAAACTACTAACATATTTGATCAAACGAAACAACTTCAGCACTTTTCTGTCACACGTTAAGACTGGTTTACCGTAATACAAACGTACTTTTGGTCACCATCCGATTGCCCTGCGTCAGCAGCTTGACATGTCAGTAAAAAACACGCCAGGTAGACCGCGATGAATGCGATTTTTAAAACGATATTCTTCATGTTCTGTGACAGAAAAAATAAATTAAAATAAAGTGAAACTAAATATGACTATTTATGCTTACCAAAGTTTTTCCTACAGTTGCACAGATGATGAATCTTCAAAGTGGAGTTGTGAATGACAACTTTTGACTCCGGTATTTATAGTTTGATATTTTAATTGCTTAGCTATGACTTATAGAATAAATAAAACGTAATTCCAATCAATCCTTAGAGATGGATGAATAAAACTAATTAAGTGCACACAATTTATGGTTTTTGCAGACATCAAAGTTTGATTGTAATTAAATAAAATTTCATGCGAATTTTATAAAAATTTTATCAGAATTTTATACAAAACTCTTATATAACCTCTTACGCTCGAAAAGCCTTTTGCAAAGAAGAAACGCGTGTGGTATTTTTCTTTCAAATAAATTTCTATGTAAAATTTGTAAATAATTATCAAGTTTAGAGCAAAATTTTATTAAAGACATTAACCATGCAACAGTAATATAAATTCATAAAGAATTTTATAAATTTGTGTGTTTGTGGGTTCGAAATTGTGATTTATAGAGTTTTATTATAAAAGTGAGTTAAAAAGAGAACTTATAAAATAAATAAAGCGTAATTTCAATCGAGCTTTAATGATAGAAGAATAAATCTAATTAAGTGCGCACAGTTTATGATTTCCGCAAACATGAAATTTTAATGCTCATTGATTAAAATTTAAAATAAAAATTTATAAAATTTTATATAAAACGCCAAAATAACCTGCAACGTTGCAAGGTCAAATGAAATTAACAAATGCACATTGTAGTTTTTATTCAAATTAATCTTTATTATATTATAAGTGATACGCATATTCAAAATAGAAATTTTTAATGTACAATTTGTACGTCAAACTGGACAGCCAAGACACATTCAGGATTAAGCTATTGAACTCACAAGTCAGTGCAGGTGCGAGCGTGGCGTAATCCCTTGTTAATCCCTTTGGTTATTCTTGTTTATTTTACATACAAATCTTAATTTATATCAAATATCTAACATATGATACTTGAAAATACCTAAATAATTATATTTTATGTATTTATTCAATTTAGAAGTTAGTTTAATTTTACCGCTATTTTAATAAATAACAACATCTAGTGACAAAATTGATTATTTAATTCAATAATAGTACGTAACCGTCATATAAGTGGATTGCGATCACGTGGCACACTTTAATGTTTATACAGAGTGAGTGAAAAGTCTGGACACATTTTTTTCTTAAAAATACAGGATGGCCCAAATTAAACTGGCCCGACTTTAAAGTGGGTGTCTTAAAAAAATTTATATACTGTTCAGTTAAATACATAGGCTATTAATTGTTTTAGTTGTGGGTACTGTTGTTTAATTAACGTTTCTGGTGCAGTTTTTCTACTCTTGCGTTTGGTGATTAATTTTTGATGATCGGAGCTTGTAATGAGCCTGAATTATTCCTCAAATTAATAAAGAACAATTCCAAAAGCTCATTAGATGCTATGACTAGACTTATCCAAAATTATTACTATTTCTATTAAAACTCACAAATATTTATTCTGACTTAGAATAATAAGAAATTACAGTGATAAAATAAGGCTTAAATTAAATGTTTTATAATGCACTAAATAAAGAAATGATAGAAAGAAATAACGAAATGACTTCAAAACACGGCGAAACGTTGATTTGACGTTCTCGACGTTCTGGCGACGATTTCTACTCGTAATCGTCGCGTTTCTTCGAATCTTCACTCACGGCTCTCGTCCCGTCTCTCGTACGTCGTTTCCCAATGAAAACGGACTTATTCCGTGACTCAAAACTGCTCCGAACTCGTCTGGTACGAATCGGCTCGCGTCGACTCGCTGGATCAACCGGACTCGTTCCGTAACTTCAAACTCTCTCTCGGCTCGCAACTCCGTCGTCATGGCGACGTATTTGCGACTCTTCGCAACGTCTAGCCGGATTTCCTCCACGGCAAGGCGAAATCCCGAATCAACAATTGAGTTGACTCAAGACTGGAAAAATCCCACCGCACGTGAAATGTGCGGCAAGACCGAAATATCCCGCTGCTGACTGGTTTCAGCAGTAGGAAAACTCCCAAATCAACAACTGGTTGATACAGGAATATGGAAACTTCACATGGAATGTCACAAAAATACTGGTTTGTTTCAGGTTATTTTTGTGGTTGTGTTCTCAAGCAAAGTTTAGTTCATACTGAGGAGTTTTCACTCCTCTCAGGACTCATTTCCTGTTTGGAGGCTTGTGGGCTGGTTACCCTGGCAACCACCCACATTTCCTCCCACTCTGCTTAGCTTTCTTGCCTGTAGACAGGAAGCATAAAAACTCAAACTAAAATATAATAAATGTGGTGATCTCAAAATATTTCACCAACTTAGAAGATAAAATTAATTGTCTTCTAATTAATTTGACTGTGGCACACGCCAAGTCAGATCATGTGACCGAGGGGAGAAATCCTCTCTAGGCACATATCACCCCAGGTTGTCCGGGGTGAAAAACGGTTATTAGCCGTTATGGTGCAATATGGTGTAATAACCACTAGTTGCACCCATTTGAGCTAAGTGCGCAGGTTTTCTGCGCAATATTGAAGCGTGCTGGGCTCGCGTCTTGGCTCAAATCGAGACTCTTGACAAAAATACACAACCCACAACATCACTGCGATATCTGCTCCGACAATACGTATTGACAGTGGACCGTGTAACCGTCAAGTTTCACCAGCTTGCTTTGTAACGAATTACAAAGCCAGCTATCCTGCTTGAATTAGCCGTAGCTAATTCCAGCAATCGAGAAGAGAAGTTTCCCGACGATCGTGAACCATCGCCGTCGCTGCCGCGCGAACGACAGCCACCGCCATCGTACGAGAGCCGGACGCCTACAGCCGTCAACCACCGCCGCCGAGCCGTCGCACGAGCCGTAGAAGAAACCCACGAGAACCATCGTCTTCGACCATCGTTCGTGAGTTTGCCGAAAACGAAGACGTTTGCCTTCGCTCAACAACATTGTGTTGTTTAAGCGCCATTTCTGACGCTTTGTAGCTTGCAACAGTCGTTGCAAGCCCTTCCTTTGTTTCATTGTTTCCCGCTCATTTTATTCTTGCGACTTGTCGCATTTCGTGATATTCATAATCATTATTAATATATATTGTAATTTAAACCGAATAAATAATTGTGTGATTTTTATTACCATAATAAACTGTCTTTTTATTCCTATTTTCGTAAACTTAACCCTAGACAAGTTTCGGCCGCGATATAAGTCTTGTAAAGCATTCACCTGCGGTTTCGTGCTTATTTATTAGAAATAAGTGCGATAATAACCCGGATCGCAGCACGTGGGGGCCCAGCCGGGATAGTCATTGTATAAATTTTGATAGTTTAAAATTTACCCGCCATTTTTATCTTGCTTATCTTTCTTCTCTATCCTTTCTAAATCCTCATTGAAAAATGGCGACTCCTTCAGAGAAGAGACCGAGAGGAAGGCCGGCGAAGAGACGAGTGGCGATCGATCTACCAGTCGTGGATCAAGAAGTGACTGAGTCACAAGAACTGTTTGAAGCCATGGATCAAACAGCTAACTGTAACTCGGCACAGTTAATCGTGAATGAATTCACGCAAGCATTGGAGCGACAACAGCCATCCCCGCCAAGCGGCCAGTTGGACTTAAACAATCCAACTGGAAGTGGCCGTTCCAAGTCGCAAAACGATGATTTGAATTTACGAATTCAATCATCAAGTGCAGAGCACTCGCTGAATTCATCACCGGTTCAAGGTGCAGCACAGCAAGATTCGGAGAACTCCAATATGGAAGTTTCTCATTCTCCCGTGCGTGTTACCATGATGGACGCACTCCGTGAGCAAGCTAGGCTCGAGGGAGTAAAAGTCACTAGCGAAATGACTGTGGAACAAATCCACAAAGCTATGGTTCGCAAACAAAGCCAAAAAGACGTTGAAATCGTCAGAACAAGCTTGCAAGCAGAGTTCGAGCGAATGCATGCAGAAATGCAGCAGCAAAATGCCGAACTAAAACAACAACGTGCAAATGACCATGTTAAGTTGTTGCAATTAGAGCAGGAAAAAGCTTCCTGGCTAATTACTGACGAAGAGCAACAACAAAGGCTCGAGCAACTAAATCAAGCCCAAAAAGATTTAGAAATTGCTAATGAAAATTTGAGATTGGCCAACGCAAATTTGCGAGAAGCCAACACAAATTTAATGACAGCCGAACTAACCGCCCCAGTTCGAGCGAGGGAAGTAATTCCCTCCACTTCTCGAAATTACGAGAATTATGCTGCAGAACAAGCAGCAAGAGCTAAGAGATTAGCGCAACGAGAAAATGAAGTATTTCTCGCTCGACAGCAGTCAGTAATTGATGCTGGTCAAGCCGCCAAAAGTCAAAGTACTGCAGAGCAGTTATTACGTGCCGACTTAGCTGCGCAAGCTCGTGAAAACGAAATTCTTCGCGCAGATCTACTGACGGTACAAGAGAACTTTGCAGTAGTCGTACAAAAAGTACAAGACGTTTGCGGCGAAGATAATTTTGCAAAGCCAGCCCCAGTTTTGCAAAAAGGTGCTTCCAAATCACCTGAGTTGATTGAGTTAACATCAGCTAAACCGAAAGTCAGTCGACAATCAAGTTGGACTGACAGTGATGACTCACGCAGTAGTCGTGGAAGTCGTAATAGTCATCACAGTCGCAAAAAGAGAAAGCGACAACCAGACCCGACCGAATATCATTCCCCAAAAGTTCCGCAAAATTCGGATAGATTCTTTAGCAATAGTGACCAATTAATTGGATTGCTGGCGAAAAAGAATAAAGAACGTGAGAAACCACACGATCGTGGACGGTCACACGATAATCCGCGAGAAGGCTCACCAAAACGCGATTGTCATAACGACATCCGTGATGGGCCGAGATACCGTGGAAATCCACCAGGTGGTGACCCACCAGGTGGAGACAGTTCAGATGGACATGGAGGTGGCCACTCACGTGACCACAATTCGAATGGCAACCGAGGTGGAAGGGGACCACCAAATGGAGACCGTCGTCCGCCAGATGGCGACGATCCTCCGGACCCCGATCCGCCGCCAAATCCGAATCATGAATCTGCGTCAGATACAGATTCCTCACACCCCAGTGTGAGAGGGCGATCTCGTCACAGAACACGTAGTAGAACTCAAAGACCCGATTTTTACACGAAAGATGAGATTGACCAGGCAAAATGCTCAACAACAGCGAAAAAGCAGAAGGGATAAAATTATTTTGCAAAAAATAAGTGAATTTACTTCTGATAAATGGACTCATCAAACAACAGATGAAAAGTTCATTAGATGGGATCGAGTTATCCCACATGCCTATAATGGAAATTGGCAAGCAGGGTCAAACCTCTTGCTGGAAATATTTGAACTAGGCAAGGTTCACAGTTTTGGCTGTGAAGGTGCATTGGCCCATCTAGTACCAAGAATACTGGTTGGCGATGTCAAGGAGTGGTTTCGCAGGAAAGACTTCACGAAGTGGGATGACTTCGTTAAACAATTTATGTTTAAATTCGGTGAATCGAGCGAAGACATCAAGACGCTCTGGAGATGTCTTAAGCAACGAAAAGGCGAAAGCTTACATTCGTACATGCTAAGAGCAGAGAATCTGCTTGGCAGAATGCCACATGCTGTTACTGATGCAACAGCTGATGATCAGTTTAGAGCTGGCCTCACAGAATATAGTAAAAATATTCTGATGATGTCGGACGCTCCCGACCCGGGGAAATTCTCCGAGTTAAACGAGTTCATGGAGGTCAATCAATTGCGCATTGACGAAAAGTACAAAGCTTACCTTACAGATAGCGAAAGGTCAGCGTACTTAAAGCGAGAGAAAAGACTCGCTGAGCAAAACAATGAAACCTTTAATGGTTTGAAATTATTGCAGCCACCTAGTTACGAAGACTTTCTAGACGAGGTGGAAGGGAAGAGTTCGAAAAGAGAATCTTCCAAAAAGGACGTCAAAAATCCTCATTCAGTCCCTAAGTTACATGCAAATATAACTGGAGCTGAAACTCCGTCGTCTGAAGCTGAAGAAGCTGAAGAGGAGGAGGAAGCAGGAGACGAGACGTTGGCTTTATTAGCCAAAGCAGCGGCGTTGTTAGCAAAAAATAACCCCGTTGCAGGCAAATGGAAGCCAAGAATGAAACCAAAAAATGTTTCATTTGACGCATCAAAGGTGAATACCGAAAGGAATTCAAAATCACCCGCGGTGTCGCCAGAACGCCGGTCTGACGCTCGTTCTCGTTCTGCCTCACCAGCAGCAACGAAAAAGAAATCGCCTGCCACTGATCCATGCAATTTATGCAAAAAATTAGGGCATTGGCAAAAAGACTGCCCATCCTCTAAAAAGGACAAACCAGTGTCAACAGCTGAGTTTGAAAAAGCAGTCAAGATCATAACTGACATGTTTCGAAAAAACTTGTAGACGCAGATCCATCAGGTCTAGTGGACGCTGCGTCACCTCCGAAATCGGAATCAGAGAATGAAAATCTGAAGATAATGGAAGATGTTGAAGAAGTTATTGATGAATTAATTCGTCAAACAGAACTAAAAGAAAAAGAATCTCTTGAGTTAACAAAGGAGATTGTCGGCGAAACTCCGACTGAAGAAGACACTTCCAATATTAAAGATAAAGTCGAAATTAAAGACGATAGACCAAGCTCAGTTCCAGAGACACCTGGAATTGAGGAATGCATTAAGTTATTTGCAGCTACAACTCTTGATACCAATGAGTTATTAGACGAACTACCTTTGGAGCCTCCAATTACAGTTCCTCATAAATTGCGCAAGTTTGAGTGCAAAGTGGCTGGAATACCAAACAGCCAAGACCTTCCGACGTTAAAGTTAGAAACGTTAAAAGGTGTAATAACCGGAATGTTGGACTCAGGAGCAAATAAAAGCTTCCTAGCCACTTCAGTTATTAATCAATTAGGTCTAGAAAAATATCTACGACCTATCGGACCTGGTGTCAGAGTCACGACGGCAAGTGAAGAAGTCACTCCAGATGGAACCATCCATCTTTCATTTCGATGGACACATGGCACGTTACGTCATCCGTTCATCGTAATACCAAATAAGTATCCAATGGTACTATTGGGTTGCGATTTTATGAATAAATTAAAAATCCAACCTAATCCACAGACGATGTCTTGGAATTTCACGCAACCTGTGGATGCAGATTTACCCTACATTCCACAAGCGTTGCTGGAACGTTATTTGGAGAAAATAGAGGAACCCGATTCCTCATTTGTGACCTTTGCAAAAGCTTACGCTGCAAGTGTAACTCAAAGCAAAATTGATGAAGAGAATTTCATCCAAACGTTAGTCGAAGAAGCTAACTTAAATTTGGAGCAATCCAAATTATTAGAAAAGATGTTATCCAAACATAAAAGGATTATTTCTAAAAATCCAGGTAAAACACACCTGGTAAAGCACAAAATTGAGCTTGACACGGAGAAACCCATCCGTGTCCCCTTCAAGAGCATAAACCCTCAAAAAAGGGAAATAATCAGACAACTTTGTCAAGACATGATTGACAAAGGCGTAGTCGTCAAAGCTGAAGGCGATTACGGAATGCGGCCAGTCCTAGTCATGCGACCAGGAAACGACCCACGCTTGTGCATTGATTTCCGCCCCATCAATACACATACTAAGTACAACCCACCTCAAATGCCAACAATTGAGGAAATTCTGCGAGAAATCGGAGAATTCGAATGGGTCAGTACTATAGATCTGACCAAGGGATATTGGCAGATAGAATTGCGACCTGAAGACAGAGAAAAGACTGCCTTCTGGAGTCCAATGGGAAGACTAATGTTTTTAGTAATGCCTTTTGGATTAGTAAACGCACCGACTACTTTCCAAGAATTGATGGAAAAGGTTTTGGGTGACGTTTATAGAAAATTTGCATGGGCATATTTGGATGACATAATTGTTGTATCCAAATCGTTCGATGAACACATTAAACATTTAGATATAGTGTTTAAAAAATTGGCAGAAGCTAATTTACATGCGCACCCTGGCAAGACGCATCTCTGTAGAAAGGAATTGATTTTTCTAGGCTACAAAGTAGGAGTAGAAGGACTTGCAGTAGACCCTAAAAAAGTCGCTGCAATTACGCAATTTCCGGCTCCTACCAATCTTAAGGAATTACAAAGATTTCTAGGCATGGTGAATTTCTTTCACCGCCTAATCAAGAATTTGGCCACAGTGGCAGAACCACTAAGGCCACTCTTGAAGAAAGATGCGGAGTTCGATTGGGAACTGCATCATCAGGCAGCATTCGACGCAATAAAAGACTTGCTTACGAATGCTGAAACAATGAAGATGCCTGACTTGTACATGCCATTTATTGTTCATACTGACGCCAGTAAACAAGGGTTGGGTGCAGCCCTTACACAAAAGAAAATTGTGGATGGCCAAGAAGTCGAAATGCCATGCGTGTATGCAAGCAGAAGCTTGCAACCCGCTGAAAAGAATTATACTGTGACAGAATTGGAATGTCTCGCAGTAGTATGGGGATTACGCAAATTTCGCCCATATTTAGAGTACACTACATTCACTGTACAAACGGATCACCAAGCACTTAAGTGGTTGATGTCGTTATCTGACCCGTCGGGCAGATTAGCTCGTTGGCAAATGGAGCTGATGGCGTATTCATTCGAAATACAGTACGTCAAAGGTCCGCTAAATGTAATAGCAGACGCATTGTCACGTGCACCTGTCAGCGCACCTGACGAACCAGAAGACGATGGCGATAATGATGATTTATTATCATATTGTCCATCTCCTTGCCGAAGTTGGCAAATGGGAAAATTGAACGAATTACCCAAGTCAATAATAGTTAATGAAGACGATCAAGCATTAATTAATTTTTGTATTAACATGCATGATCCGTCAGGAACCCCTGACGTCGAATCAAGAGCTATGATGGCTAAGAAATTCGAGCTGCCAACAACAAATGTTTTAATAAAAGCATTTGCAGCTAAAATTGCGAAGCAGTTAGAATGTGATCCTCCAACGAGAGATGACATTATTGCGGCGCAAAAAGCAGACAAATTTTGCCAACATGTTCGCAATTACTTGCTAAACAAGCAATATCCAAGTTACATAGTAACTCGTCTTCAAAGAAGAAATTTTGAAAGACACGCGAGTACTTATCTCATTGAAGAAGATATGTTACTCCATTATCATCCTACCTCCACCGATGAATTGGGAGAGGATGGTAGGGCACTTAAAGTTGTTGTGCCAAGAAAATTGATTTATAAAATCATTTGGTTGATGCACGGACATCCACTGTCCGGCCACCCAGGCATTGCGAGGACAATGTATCGAACTCGAAGAGTTTATACCTGGAAAGGTATGAAACGTGATATTACACGTTTTATTCAGCATTGTCAAGGATGTCAGGCATGTAAGCCGAGATCGAAGACCGAAATTGAAGGCGCTCAAATTGGACCATTTGGACCATTTGACTGCCTCAGTGTGGATTTGTCTGGTCCCAAACCAAGAACCAGAAAAAACAATACCCACATTTGCGTCATCGTAGATGTCGCTACACATTGGCCCGAATTATTTCCAATGTGTAATCCAACGGCAATAAAAGTTGCCAACACAATTTATCACTTATCAATGACTTTCGGATTTCCGAGACAAATCATAAGTGATAATGGACCACAATTTCGATCACAGGTCTATAGAGAATTTTGCAAAAAATTCGACATGTCGCGAACACCGACATCGATTTATCATCCACAAAGCAATCCTGTGGAGAGAACCAATCGAGATATTAAATATTTAGTTTCGATTTATTTAGATATTCACGACCAATGGGATGAGTATCTACGCGAATTTGCGTTCAGTTTGAGAACAACTGTAACAAGAGGCAGAGATTATTCTCCTGCTTTCTTAAATTTTTTCCGAGAATTAAGAATTCCTTGGGATCCAAGAATTCCGGAAGGAATTTTAGTCATTGACCCAAAAAATCCGCATTTATATGTTCAGAAATTAGAAGCAATAATTGCAGAGACGTATCAGCATATGATGTCTCACGTCTTAGATTTAAGACGCCGTGTCGAAGCTGAAAAATCAGATAAGAAATTCGACAACTTCAGACAAAATGATTTAGTCTGGCGAGAGTCTCATATTCTCTCAAATGCCGCTAAAGGAATAGCAGCAGGCATTTCACCAAAAAGGAATGGGCCTTATGTAATTGTCAAAAGGTTACAAGGAGGCGCCTTTCAACTTCGACGGCTGAGTGATAATAAAATTTATCCAGCTGTTCACGGCACTGAATTGATGCCGTACTTTCCTGTTTTCAACCAAGAAATTTGGCTGGAAGGGGAGGAAGTGGGTCAAAAAACAAAAAATATTGTTAATACCTTGGATGATGCTAAATTATCCAAAATTCCTGTCGAAAACACGGAATCGAGTGAAAAATCAAAACTCAAAAATAACGAAGTCGATGAAATAAACAAGCGACTTGAAAATGTTTCTCTTGATGAAAATCTAGAAAAAGAAATGTTTTTAGAAAAAGAGAAAATTTCAAACAATGAGGAAAATAACTCATCTGACATTGGAGACGATGCTGATGACAATCTAAACAAGTTGGATTGTACTTCGCGAAAGTCAAAGTACAACTTGAGATCTCGCGTTCCGCGAGTCAAGACATAGCCTTGACTTTCACCTTTTGGGTTTACCCGAAAGATCCGAGAGAGCAATCTCGTGACGTCATTCGTAGTAAATACTCGAATGACAACGTTCACAATGCGTTATAATTTGTGACGTCATTCGGTGTCACCGAAACAAGTTTGTTGCTCCAATCAACGAACTTAGCCACTTTTCCGATAAGTTTTGAAGTGGATGCATCAACTCCGATACAGCACGACAGTTTTCCTTGATTCAGCAAACTGTAAGTTATTTTTCTGAAAGAAAAATTTGATAAATATATTTAACATAATTTATTAATTCTTTCTAGCCGAAAGAATTTCTTTTTCAACGCGAAAAAGAAGGAAAATGGCAGATGACGAAGTCAACCTCCATGTGGACGATGAAACGCCAATGGAAGGAGCCGGTAACGACGTCCAATTACCGTTACAAGAGAGGGTAAATTAATAAAATAGTTTTTACCTAGTGTTTCAGTCAGAAAAATTGAGTAATTTCACTTTTCCTGACTTCAAACACAAGCCGCTAAAAAATAAAAATGGCGGCTATAAAAGTCACGTGCTTCAAGCATGTGCGAAGGGAGTTGCCATGACAACCAACATCCCTTAGTGACTCACAGCCACAAGCGCTAAGCTTAAAAAATATTTCAAATAAGAAATTATTTGTTTATTTTTAAATAAACTAATTTATTTATTTTTCTTCGAATATAGATCGAGAGGGATCGAGAAACGCCATTCGCGCTTCCCGATCACGTGCCGACTCAGCACCCGCTGATTTTTCGAGCGGCGTTGCCCGAAAAAATCAGAAGACTGAAGACGGCAAACAACACGTGGTGGAAGTTGCGCCACGACTTCAGCAGATCGGCTCTGCAAGGATTCGGAGCAAGAGGCCGGTTCATCGAGCGCCTTCACGTCGACGGAGTTGACGAAATCGAGTGGACGCTCGACGAGAGCCCCCCAGGACCGCTTGCAGCAGAGTTGCTGCACAACCAGTGGCCAGTGACGCCACGAGAGCGTCACGAGCGCAGAAGAGCGCTAAAGAGTACCGGAATTAATTACGGTGCTCTCACCCAATTGAGGAAGAACCTCAAAACGACACAACGCGAAGTCGTGCAACGGTACCGCAAGTCCGTTCGTGACGGGAACCCGCAATTTCCCGTCACACAAACCGAGCTCCACCAGTTGGCGCTCGCAGGATGCTTCAACGATTTTCCGGGATTCTTCCCGTCGAAAGCACTCCGAGCTGCCGCAGTGCAGCTTCGCGTCGACGAAAATCGACAACTGGCTCAAGAACACGAGGCAGAGGAGCAAGCGCGTTGCGCTCTCCCTTTTTATCGGGAAGATGAAATTCCGGCCCCAGCGGCCATCAATCCTCCGCCGCAAGACGAGGATTTGAGGGTGGGGCAACTCCCTCCGCCGGTTCCAGTCCGACCGATGTTCCGCGAATCAAGCCGCGATCGAGAGGAACGACAGAGGCGATCGCGCCCGTATTCGACTGACGCACAGCCATCACGCCCGCAGTCGCGACGAGGACGGACACCAGAGTCATTTGGCTCGTCGTCTTCGCTGAGTTTCGAATCGGACTCCACAATTAAGTCCGCCCGAAGTAGCCGAACCGCCTCCACGTTCAAAGTGGACAACCCGGCTACTCCATACGCCATGAGACGTGTTGTCGGTGATATCTCTCCCGACTGTAGCGTGCCTGTACCTGGACATGCTAGCCGCTTGCCCGAACAAGGATATGTTTCTCGCTTGCCGGCTGGAGTTAGCAACCTGCAACTCCGGCCATTTTTTAGTGAGTCATTCGGACCACAATGGACCTGCTACGAGCAGCAGCCCATTAGAGCGCAGCAGAAGCTGGACGCGTACCAAAGCGCCCAGATCGCCGAGTCGCAGAAGGACTGGCAGAGATTGGCTGAAAGGCTAGAGCTCTCAGACATCAGGACCATTGATGATCCCCGCCTGATGGATTTTCAGCGTCAGCTAATTCCGGGGATGACTAGGGTGTTGTACCCTGGTGTTCTTCCTTCGCCAGGACAGGCGTTAGCGGCCATTACGTACCTTTGGACCGCGCCGATGGGCCTGTCGGAGAAGAAAGTCGAGCTGTGGTACCACCTCAGGCTCGACCCGCCTACGATCTTAGCCGAGCTAATAAAGCAAGTCGTAGCAAACGGTGAGACCGAAGAAGAGGCCGCCGTTCGGTTGCGAACCGAGTGGTCCTTTGCGAAGGCCACGGCGCGAATAGCCGGAAGACCACCGCTTCCAGTTACAAGCGCCACAGCAGCTGCGTCACTGGCTGTTTTCCAGTCGGCCCAAGAAGGCGCTGGATGCTCGTTTTGGCAAGAGAACCCGAGAAGTTCTCCAACTCCTGCCGGAGTTCAACGGGAAGTCGAAACCCGTCAGCTCCCCGGTGTGGGTCGAGCGCAGGGACGAGGCGTCACACCCTCGTCAACCTCCGCACCCGCGTTGGTTTTCTTGGGCTCGCCGAGCCATTTCGACGATGCCACGACGGAAGACTCACGTCCACCGCCGCCGCCGCCGCCAGCCAAGCCGGAGACGAGGGTCAAGCCGCTGAAGAAGGAGTCGGCTTTCAAGACCCTGATGCGCCTGTATCCGCACTTCTATTTGACGCCGGATACGCGAACACTGCTTAGCAACAACCACAAGTTGTCGAGGCAGGTGTTTATGTGGCTCGAAGACCACATTCGGGTGTTAAGCCCACCATCGGTGCTCCATGATCGACTCCTGAGAGCACGATTAGCGCCAGAGGATCCGATAGAGTTTGCGGCGCTAGGATTTTTCAACCGAGCGAACTCGGCAAGAATCATCCAGGTTTGGCTTCATGTCAACCCTGGAATGGTCTCCGGACCAAACGCAGGTCGCGACCTGTGTACGGGTAACGAGCGGTCCAACCCGAGGGACGACACCACGGATATGATGCGCCCGTTGACGCCTGAGCGAACTCAGAACATGGACGAATCATAAATTGGTTCGTTCATTTTCTCTCCATGTAAGATTCGTCTTAAATGGGGGGATGTGTGGTGATCTCAAAATATTTCACCAACTTAGAAGATAAAATTAATTGTCTTCTAATTAATTTGACTGTGGCACACGCCAAGTCAGATCATGTGACCGAGGGGAGAAATCCTCTCTAGGCACATATCACCCCAGGTTGTCCGGGGTGAAAAACGGTTATTAGGCGTTATGGTGCAATATGGTGTAATAACCACTAGTTGCACCCATTTGAGCTAAGTGCGCAGGTTTTCTGCGCAATATTGAAGCGTGCTGGGCTCGCGTCTTGGCTCAAATCGAGACTCTTGACAAAAATACACAACCCACAACATCACTGCGATATCTGCTCCGACAATACGTATTGACAGTGGACCGTGTAACCGTCAAGTTTCACCAGCTTGCTTTGTAACGAATTACAAAGCCAGCTATCCTGCTTGAATTAGCCGTAGCTAATTCCAGCAATCGAGAAGAGAAGTTTCCCGACGATCGTGAACCATCGCCGTCGCTGCCGCGCGAACGACAGCCACCGCCATCGTACGAGAGCCGGACGCCTACAGCCGTCAACCACCGCCGCCGAGCCGTCGCACGAGCCGTAGAAGAAACCCACGAGAACCATCGTCTTCGACCATCGTTCGTGAGTTTGCCGAAAACGAAGACGTTTGCCTTCGCTCAACAACATTGTGTTGTTTAAGCGCCATTTCTGACGCTTTGTAGCTTGCAACAGTCGTTGCAAGCCCTTCCTTTGTTTCATTGTTTCCCGCTCATTTTATTCTTGCGACTTGTCGCATTTCGTGATATTCATAATCATTATTAATATATATTGTAATTTAAACCGAATAAATAATTGTGTGATTTTTATTACCATAATAAACTGTCTTTTTATTCCTATTTTCGTAAACTTAACCCTAGACAAGTTTCGGCCGCGATATAAGTCTTGTAAAGCATTCACCTGCGGTTTCGTGCTTATTTATTAGAAATAAGTGCGATAATAACCCGGATCGCAGCATAAACCAAAATATTATTTTACAGACTTTTTCTGTTACTTCACTAGTGACCACTAGGGTCACTACAAGCTTTCGTTCTCGAGATTTTTTGCGTTTTAAAACAATTTTTGACCCAATTCGCCAAGTTTTATTGCACTAGTCATTTCTGAATTTCAGATTTTGTATTACTTTTGTGGATTTCTTCAGCGTTAACGGTACCAGGGTGTGACCAGCTGCCCAAGCAGGCTGATCACTTGCCTGCAACACAGGTCACTCAAGACAGCTCTCGCACATCATGTGTGTCTCATGCGACCTGTTGTGGTTACCCGCAACCAGGTGTAGCTGTGGGCCGGAAGTGCCCTTCCGGAAGTGGTAGACAGGTACACACATTTTGTATTGTTTATTTATCCATTTGATATTTAAGTGTATAATATAGAAGTGTCATATTGTTATTTACGTTTTTTACGTGTTATTATGTTTCACTTAATACACCTCTCTGCCTACAGGCTGTACTGTTTTCTGTTTACTTAATTTGTACAGAGAGGGCGTCACTTTCCTTCTCCTTGTTTTCTCAAATATTAAATGGCTTGGTTGCTTCTCAACCTGTTTCCTACCAACAAAGATGGTCTATTTACTTCATGTCCACTCACTGTGACTCCGCTAAATTAACACGAACTGCATCCAATCGATCTCGTGTGTCATGGCGATCCCAAGATTGTTGTGACACGCGGTCCGTTCAGGAATGGCTGCTAGGCAGCCATTACATTTAGGAAATACACCTTGAGACACCATATCACACCCCTAGACAACAATAAAGCAATAACCAAAACCTAAACTTGTGTCTTTTGTGTATTTCGTGGATTTAATCATCGTGTGTGTTGCGTCCAGCGCCTCGTGGCCCTCCCCTGACCACGTGGCGTCCGTTCGAACACTCACAAGTATACAGAACTTTTCAAAAAATACCGCGATTTGTGGTAATGGTGCTGTACCTGTACCGCTTTACTTTAGCAAAATCTCAAAAAATCTAGCAAAATCTCACAAAATCTCTCGCGATCTCGTACTGTTACATCTGAAGAAATTCACAAAAGTACCAGTGAAGAGATTCAAGAATTATTACAAACTTGGCGAATTGGAACAAAAATTGATTCAAATAGCAAATATATCTCGAGAACGAAAGTTCGGATCGTCAAAAACGTTCTGGGCCGTGCGTGCCATCGAGGTAAAATGCGTGCGCCGATATAAAATGACACAGTATTAACAGTTAGTGATGTTTATTTGATTTACAAGAAAAAGTTTTTTTTAAGTTTTTCAGGTTTTAAAAATTTGGTGCCACTTCTTTTATTCATCCTCTAAGTCTTTTGTCTGCAGTAGCCGGTGGCTGCACACCCCTGTAATGCAAATAAAGTGAAAATTATCGATTTGTTACCTGAACACCATGTCAGTAGTCCTAAACAATGCTTTTATTTGTTAGTTAATACAAGGATCAACTCTTTTCATACTTTTCTAGTCCCTGCCTCTCAAAAATATATCTACTTTTAATCAATTTGCGCCTGAATTTGCAAAACTTCACAGGTCCTGATTGACACATTTGAAAATCTCTCAAATATTTCTTAAATATTACATTTTTTAAATATCGTCTCACATTTTATCTCCCTTTTTTGCTCCATCACCAGGATAGTTCATTTCTGTAAGGAGCCGTCCATAAATTACGTAACGCCTTAAGGAGGGGGGAGGGGGTTTCAAATTTTGTTACGGGTTGTTACGACGGGGAAGCGGGGGGGGGGGGGGGAGTTCGCAATAATGTTACGTAACATTATTGAAATATTGAACATTGAAAAACATGAGATTGTCTTGGAAAGATGAAGTTTAAAAAGTCAAAAATACCTGCATTCATGAAAATTAAATTTTTAAAACGTCATTTTTAAATTGAAATTGAAAATGACTAAATTTGTATAAAAATTAGGGGGGGGCGAATGGTCAGTTTTGTTACCGTACGTAATTTCCTAGGGAGGTTGTGCGGATTTGTTAAAACCTTGTTACAGGGGGGAAGGGAGTCTAAAAATGCAAAAATTTGCGTTATGTAATTTATGGATGACCCCTAATGCAAATAAAGTGAAAATTATTTGAATGACAAACATTGCGAAATGAGAGCAAATGACTTGTGATAACACAACCAACTCGATATTTTTCTTATTATCCCTTAACTCTCAAAACTACTAACATTTTGGATCAAACGAAACAACTTCAGCATTTTTCTTTCACACGTTAAGACTGGTTTACCGTAATACAACGTACTTTTGGTCACCACCCGATTGCCCTCCGTCAGCAGCTTCACATGTCAGTAAAAAACACGCCAGGCAGACCGCGATGAATGCGATTTTTAAAGCGATATTCATGTTCTGTGACAGAAAAAATAAAGTGAAATAAAGTGAAACTAAATATGACTATTGATGCTTACCAAAGTTTTTCCTACAGTTGCACAGACGAGGAATCTCCAAAGTTGAGTTGTGAATGAGAACTTTTGACTCCTGTATTTATAGTTTGATATTTTAATTGCTTAGCTATGACTTATAGAATAAATAAAACGTAATTCCAATCAATCCTTAGAGATGGATGAATAAAACTAATAAAGTGCACTCAATTTATGGTTTTTGCAAACATTAAAGTTTAATTGTAATTTAATAAAATTTATAATAAAAATTTATAAAAAATGTTATAAAAATTTCATACAAATTTTATAAAAATTTTGTACAAATTTTATAAAAATTTTGTACAAATTTTATAAAAATTTTGTACAAATTTTATAAAAATTTTGTACAAATTTTATAAAAATTTTATACAAATTTTATAAAAAAATTTATACAAATATTTATAAAAAAAATTATACAAATTTTATACAAATTTTATACAAATTTTATAAAAAAATTTATACAAATTTTATAAAAAAATTAATACAAATTTTATAAAAAAATTTATACAAATTTTATAAAAAAAATTATACAAATTTTATAAAAAAATTTATACAAATTTTATAAAAAAATTTATACAAATTTTATAAAAAAAATTATACAAATTTTATAAAAAAATTTATACAAATTTTTTTAAATTTTATACAAATTTTATACAAATTTTATAAAAATTTTGTACAAATTTTATAAAAATTTTGTACAAATTTTATAAAAATTTTGTACAAATTTTATACAAATTTTATAAAATATTTTATACAAATATTTATAAAAAAAATTATACAAATTTTATACAAATTTTATACAAATTTTATAAAAAAATTTATACAAATTTTTTTAAATTTTATACAAATTTTATACAAATTTTTTTAAATTTTATACAAATTTTATACTAATTTTATACAAATTTTATACAAATTTTATACAAAATTTTATATAAATTTTAGAAGAAAGAGAAGTTATAAAATAAATACAGCGTAATTCCAATCAAGCTTTAATGACAGAAGAATAAAACTAATTAAGTGCGCACAATTTATGATTTTCGCAAACATGAAATTTTAATGGTCATTGATTAAAATTTATAATAAAAATTTATAAAATTTTATATAAATTTTATACAAATTTTTTAAAAAGAATTATAAAATTTTTATACAAATTTTATAAAAAAATTATAAAAATTTTATACAAATCGTCACGGGCAGGCTACCCACCCTCTTTTTTCATTTGATTTGATTTGAACTTTCCCATCCTATTTTTCTATATTATTTTCTTATTTCATCTTCTGTTCTCTAATGATTCATCCTCTCTTAATCAATGCGCCAACAAGATGTTGCACATATGATTATTCTCAACAATTAGATCTTTATTTCTACTTTTCACCCCCTGACCCACTTTTTGTTGACCAGTCATGTGACTAAGTTTACTTGTTTGCAGTTATCCCAACCTAAATCACTTCTCTTCTTGTCCTCTACTAGGAACCACCTCCTTTTAGTTAACATTTAGAAAATGTCAATCTATTATTTGCGCCCTTAAAAGTGCACTCTCATACCATGACCCTATTGCGCCCATTCTATGCCAAACATTTTATATTTCACTGCTCGTTGATATTCCTCTCCTCCCTGAGGTCAATATCATTGCGCATTTACATTATTTTATCACCACAACACCGACCTGTGAGTAGAATAACTGTCCAATATAAATAATGTTTAGTCACTGCGAGCTTAGATTCTTTGAGTCCCCGGATGTCCATATTTGAAGGAGACAACGTTTAGAAGAATCTACGAACTTTGCCCAACTTATTGCGCCAAATTAGCTTTTGCGCGATATTTGTTAGATTAATTACAACTAAATTTAATTTTATAAAAATTTTATACAAACTTTATAAAAATTTTATACAAGTATTTATAAAAATTTTGTACAAATTTTATATAAATTTTATACAAATTTTATACAAATTTTATATAAATTTTAGAAGAAAGAGAACTTATAAAATAAATAAAGCGTAATTCGAATCAAGCTTTAATGACAGAAGAATAAAACTAATTAAGTGCGCACAATTTATGATTTTTGCAAACATGAAATTTTAATGGTCATTGATTAAAATTTATAATAAAAATTTATAAAATTTTATATAAAACGCCAAAATAACCTGCAACGTGGCAAGGCCTTATGAAAATAACAAATGCACATTGTATTTTTTATTCAAATTAATCTTTATTAAAATATATTATAAGTGATGCGCATTCAAAATAAAAATTTTTAATGTACAATTTGTAAGTCAATATTATCAAATTTAGACCAAAATTTCACTTAAAACATTAACCATAACCAGGGTGAGGTACCTAAGGGGCCGTCCATAAATTACGTAACGCTCCAAGAGGGGGGAGGGGGTTTCAAATTTTGTTACGGATCATTAGTAAGGGAGAGGGGGGGGTTCAGTAAATAATGTTACGGTCCATGAAAAAAATTTTTAAATGTTTAAAAATTGAAAATATACGCGTTTTTGAGATTGACTTTTGAAAATTTTTGGGGAGGGTAATTTTAGTTTTATTACGTAAATAGGGGGGTTGGGGTTTGGGAATTTGTTACGGCTATGTTACGGAGGGGGGGAGGGGGTCTAAAAAGGCCATAATTTGCATTACGTAATTTATGGACGGCCCCTAACGTGACATTTCGAAATATGATAAGAGCAAAACAAAACATTTGATTGAAAAATAATTCAGAGAAAAGTTGTTTGGCTTCAAGGGCTCACTTGGACTCACAAGGACTCACTTGTCAGTGCAGGTGCGAGCGTGTTAATCCCCTTTGGTTATTCTTGTTTATTTTACATACAAATCTTAATTTATATCAAATATCTAACATAAGTTACACATACATACATAAATAATTATATTTTATGTATTTATTCAATTTACAAGTTAGTTTAAATTTACCGCTATTTTAATAAATACCACCACCTAGTGATAAAATTGATCATTTAATTCAATAATAGTACGTAACCGTCATAAGTGGATTGCGATCACGTGGCACACTTTAATGTTTATACACAGTGAGTGAAAAGTCTGAACACATTTTTTTCTTGAAAATACCGGGTGGCCCAAATAAAACTGGCCCGACTTTAAAGTGGGTGTCTTAAAAAAATGTATATACTGTTCAATTAAGTATACAGGCTATAAGTTATTTTAGTTGTGGGCAGTGTTGTTTAATTAACGTTGTCGCGTCCTACTTGGTATAGGTTTAAATAGCGCTAACGTGTAATACTTTACCTGTGATCAATTATGCAAATACCCAAATGAATACCAAATGTATGTAAATAAACAGGTAATTTATTCACCAGGCTTTATGCCTTTAAAATACACTCAGTAATAATTCTAGAGTCGACGTGGTCAGCGTCGAACAAAGGATTTCTCAAGATGGCGTCGTCGGTTCCGCGTGGTCGGCGGAACAAAGGCGGCGTCTCGAGTTGTCGTTAATTCGTCACGGATTCGTCTTTACGGACGCGGTGGAATGCTCTCTCGAGTCTTCTATCCGTGCCTGTTGTCTAGGGTTTGGTTTAGCGTCGCAGAGGCCTCGTCTAGGAACTTTGGGGTTCCCTACAAAGCACTCGGGCACTTACTTCGGCGAATAATCGTCTGGGCGATTATTCTGGGTGATTTCACAAGGGCTATTCTCGTGCTTTCGCAGGAATAGCTCGCAAGTGACTTCGTGAGAGTTACAGTTTGCACTTTACTCAGCGATCCTCGATCAATCCTAACTTGTAGTTGAAGTTGGCCTGACGGTGAGGTAGTTGCTGTGTTCTTGGTGTCGTTTGTGTAAGTTCTGTCTTTTGGCGGGAATTTCTCCCTTTTATGGGTCAGTGTGAGGGGCCGGCGCAGCCAATGGGGGCTTGCCACCCGACACCTCACTCCTCTCGGGGCACACACCTGCTCAGAGAGAGGCGGAGCCAACACGAGAGGAATGACCCGTCTGTTGCAGTGAGTCAAAGGGCAAATATCCGCTTGGGGGGAATATTTATCCCTTTTGCTCACCACACGTCCTTCCCCCAGCTTTGAACACGGGGTGTTCACAAGCGATCCCTAACTCTCCTCCAGCTCTTAGCCCGTGGTAACGTATAATCAAAACTTAAGGCTGAAGCCGGGATGTGTGGTGTCGGGAATAATTGGTTTCCGTTGGAAATAGAACGTGGGTTCACTTGCTCACTCATGGAGAACCAAACATGTTTATTTTTTGGTTTGCATGTTGTTTCGGTCTGTGTACGCCTCCAATGAGTGAGGAATACAACGAGAGTTCCACTGTCGTTGTGGGTGGCCGATGTCTCTATGGCAATGGTCAGTACAAATGGGCTAGCCGTATGAGTTGGAATTGACTTTGTTGTTCTCGGTACTCTGGGTTGTTGATCCTGTGAGTTCTGCGATGAGTCTTGTCGCTCCCGATTGTTAGTTGATGGTGAAGTTGTCGAGGGCTCAACTGCAAGTGGTAAAATGACACACCAGGGGCTGGTTGGCTGTTGGCTAGCTGATGTAATTGGCCAAGACAGTCCATCTCTGTCGTGTGTCAAACCATAGTGGATGTTGCTTGTCGAGGGGACAACTGGGCTCCACATGTCGCTCATTGATGGAGGTATGCTTATATCCTCTCGATTAACGGTGGTCCAAACAGCCATAGCTTGTTTTACATGGCAATCTTGGGCCAAGTCTGTATTGGACAAAGTGGCGACGGCGACTTTGGCGTTTTCCATTTCACGAAGAAAAGTCTTGAGTTTGTTACAATTGGGATTCTGCCGGCTGTTTGTATTATTGTCACGTTGCTGGTTAATGTTGATAGGGTTTATCTTCTCACAGACTTGTGGGCGAATATTTCTCGCCTGAACGATGACTGGGTCAATTGGGGTTAATCGACTGCCCCACTTCTCGTTTGATAACTCCACCAGATGTCGTTCATCATCTATTGGGGCTTCCGTCATTGAATTTTCGATTGAGGGGGCTGTACCGGCATTGCTTTGTTTCTGGTGCTTGGCGCGGCCGGGCCCCACTGTGGTTGGTTCTTCATTTGCAATCTCTGTCGGCAGCGTTATTAAAGTCTTGATGCAGCGGTGAATGTGTTCTGATTTTGACTGAATTTCTAACCATGTCTTTGGGGAAACTTCTGGCAGATATTGTGTCAGCCGATCCACATCCACAGGCTCTGATTTGTAGCTGTCTATTATTTGCAGCAGTTTGTAAGTATTGCCGCCCTGTCCAGCTCTGCTCGTGCCGGAACTGCCTCTTTGAACTGCCTGACTGGCAGCCGTATCCTTGGCTGCACTGAGCAGTTTGTGAATTTCTTTCCAAACATGGTCATTAGCTTCACAGTCCGTGAATGGAATATCCGTTTCCAAATTGTGAATTCTCTCAAGTATGTCGAAATTTTGTGCAATCAGGTTTTGATTCCACTTGCACCCATATCCATATGTCTTGCTCGGGATATTCTTTAATTTGCCATCAAAATCTTTGAATATTTGAAAGACAAATTGCGTGTCATTGTCTGATAATACTTTTTTCTTGAATTTGAATTTCAGTGCTGCATCGAATAAATTCTCTGTGATCTCCACAGCAAAGCGTTTAGCGAGGGCACAGATCTTAATCCGCCCAGTGGCAACATATTGGGGATATTGTCCAATGAGATAAGAAGTGTTTTTTCTCATCCTGTCTGGGTGGCTGGTCAGCGGGGGCTCGTGTAACAAACAGAGGATTTGTTTCTTCAGAGTTGACTGCACTGCTATCATTCTAGTGTTGTCTGGCTCACTCCAATTGTCTTTGAAGTTTGGACACAGTTTGTCTTGCTCACAATCTGTTTTTAATGCTCCTTTCTCCATTTTTGGCTTTTCTTGATTTTCTTCCAAAATTATTGTTGCTTTCTTTATCTCTTCCCCTCCCAAGATGTCTTCGTCCAACTGATTCGCTCTCTTGAGCTCTGAGAAGGAGCGGTTAGCAACAAACTCTTTATTGTGGCACCTCATAGTGAGATCGGGCGGTCGGCGCTTCATTGCAAATGGTTCACAATTGGCCGCTTGACTCTGCGCCGGTCGGTTCCTTTTTTCTCTTGTCTTTTTTCGTTTCTCTTTTTGGTTTTTCTTTCTGATGGGTTTAGTAACTTGAGGAGTTTGTAACGTCCCAACTGGAGATGGTTGAGCCCTTTTTCCTAGCTGTTTTTGTTTCACCGTTGCTCTGGTTTTTATCAGGCTGCGTGCAGAGGCCCTAATTTGACAGTCAACTTTGGGATTATGCAACGTGCTTGATTGATTAGGCTCCTGAACGCAGTCTTTTAGTTTTTTGCTTTCATTTAGACAGGGGGTGCCTTTATATTTGTTCATTGGAGGTAACAATCGATTCCATTGTCTGTCTTCTCGCTCGGGATGATGTTCGTCGCATTTCTGTTTGGCACAGTGAGGATGATGCGTTTTATCATTTTCAGAAGTGCTTTCTTCTGCTTCCTCCCTCTCCGAAATCGCTTGCTCCGGTTGGGCTGGAGTCACGTCGGGCTGTTTTTGTTGGTCAGTTTCCTGATGAGGACTTGATTGGTCATCTTGCAAACGCTCTGGTTTGTCATTCAAATTTTTTGGCAACAAATCTTTAATTTTTTCCATTGGTTCTAATATTGCTTGCTCTGCCTTATTTGTTTGTCCATGCTCGTCACAAATATTCACGATTGGCAGTGGAGTCAGTGTAGAAACCCGTACATTGTTTAGCGTTTTATTTTTGTTTTGGTCGCAGTTTATTCTTCCCGAAAAAGAAAAGACTATTTTTGTTAAATTCTTTTCCTGTGCAGTCCTGTCGTCTGACGCTTTCGTTAACAGCTTGGTCAATTGGCCGACCTCGCTCGTTACTTCGGTGTAACTTGGACGTGAAAGGAGCGTTGCGTTTCTGTCTCGAGCTTTTTTCTTTGGCTTGTGTTTATAATTTTCAAATTCAGACTTGAGGCAACTTAGTAGTGTTTTAGTTCTACTCGATGTTTCCTTTCTATTGTCCTTTGTCGTTTGTTTGTCAGCGTGCGGCTTGGGATTGGTTACGAAATCCTTTCTCTTTTGCGAGCGAGGATGACAGCTCCGGAAAGATTGGTTGGAGGTGCTCGTGGGGTCGGGTCGGCGTTGGTCGCCGTCCCTGCCCGTTTGATTTCCTCTCGTGGACAACCGACTTGGGTGGTCGTCGTCCGACGAGTCGGAGGGGTCGGAGGGGTCGCCATGGGGGCGATTCTCCGCTCCTCTAGGTGGAACTTCATCGCCATCTTGTGGCTTTTTCTGGCTTCCGGATGGCGGCGGCTCCCTTCCGTCGCTGCTCCCACAAAAAGAATGCCATTTAGTTTCTTCATTCTCTGGGCCTTCGCGGTCCTTATTTGTATTCTTCCAATCGAGTGAAGCATTAGTGGTCGCTCCAGTTTCGGATCTCTTCGAGGGGTGACGGTCTCTTGATTTCGGTTCCAGTCGGTCTTCCTCTTGGGATCTTCCTAATTTTGCCGCTTTTGTTGGCTTTGTTCTGCGCTCTCTTGTTTCGATGTCAGAGCCACAGGGGGGCTTTTGGTTCATTTTTTGGTCTTTCTCTCTTTTATTTCTCTTCGAAATGTCTTGTTCGTATTTTCTTTGGAATTTCTCTGTTTCTTTTTTCCAATTCTCGGCTTCCCATCTTTTCTGTTCATCAATTATAGCTTGTTTTTTAGCTTCATATTCTTCTCTCCATCTTTCTCGCTCCCATTCTTCCTGCTCTCTCAGGAATTGTTCTTTTTCCTTTCTAGCCTTTTCAGCTTTCATTCTTTCATGGTATTGTTCTTCCCACTTTTGGTGCTGAATTATGGCTTCTTCTCGTAATTTTTGCAGCTTTTCCATTTTATGTTGCGCCAGGAGTTCTCGGAATTGGTCCTTGTAGTCTTGGGCTTTTTTATGCTTTCCTTCTACGGTGACGTTCCATTCTTGCTTTATCTCGGCTTCCTGGTCTCCTCTCATTTTTTGTATTATTCTTTCCGTTCGCTCGGCTGTCCTTTTGTCGCGTTGTTGTTTTTCTTCTTCTTCCCTCCAAAGTTGTCTTCTTTCTGCGCTCAATTTTCGTTGCCGATTTATTGTTTCCAATCTCGCTTCTTCTCGAGCCTTTTCGCGGGCTTTGTAAAGGGCTTTTTGGGGGTCGGGTACAAAACCGCCTATTTCACTTGGCGTTTCTTGTTGCATGGGCGTCTCCGCTGCTGGTGTTGCGACTGGCGTTGCGGCTTGGGCCATACAGATAGCATCAGTGAGTAGAGTAATCGATTCCCAGACCGACGTCCCTACTGGAATGTCTATCGCTGCTTTCAGTCGGGTCGCTTGTTGTGTTAGCCGTATCAGGTGGGCTATCTCGGGAGAGACTGAAGCAGGTCGCACCGTAACCTGGGGGGTTATCGGGGTCCCGCTCCTGCCTCGCCGCGGAGTTTGTTCTAGCCGTATTAAATGGGCCACTTCAGGAGAAACCGAGGCAGGCCTCGCCGTAACTTGGGAAGTTATCGGGGTCCCGCCCTGGTCTCGCACAAGAGTTTGATCCACTGGTGGCGATGGGTTGGTGCTGATGGTATTTGTTTGCCTCGGAGTTTTGTGTGTCTCCTCGGCCACTAATATCGATACTCGTTCGGTTGATTGTTCGTGAATTTCTTCGCAATTTTCTGGAACTTCTGTATCGGTATCTTCGAAGGTTTGCGTATTTAAGGGAACCCGCTCTCGCTCTGGCCCAGGGGGGGCTGTGAGCGAGGCAGCTTGCTCCTCTTTCTGCGTATTCAAGGGAATCCGCTCTCGCTCTGCCCCATGGGGGGCTGTGAGCGAGGCAGCTTGCTCCTCTTTCTGCGCCTTCACTTTTTGTTTGTTCGCTCGGGCTTTCGCCTTAGCGGATTGTTCCGGAACTGGACCGTCCGACCTTTGGTGATAGTCGGAGGTTCTGTTTCCCTTTTTGAGCATAGGTTGCTCGGTTTCAGACGCGGATTGTTCATCTTTGTCTGACATTTTCATTTGGTTATTTTTAAAAGAGATCACAAGTTCAGTTTGAGATTTATTTCTAAATCCCGGACGGGCCCCCACGTGTCGCGTCCTACTTGGTATAGGTTTAAATAGCGCTAACGTGTAATACTTTACCTGTGATCAATTATGCAAATACCCAAATGAATACCAAATGTATGTAAATAAACAGGTAATTTATTCACCAGGCTTTATGCCTTTAAAATACACTCAGTAATAATTCTAGAGTCGACGTGGTCAGCGTCGAACAAAGGATTTCTCAAGATGGCGTCGTCGGTTCCGCGTGGTCGGCGGAACAAAGGCGGCGTCTCGAGTTGTCGTTAATTCGTCACGGATTCGTCTTTACGGACGCGGTGGAATGCTCTCTCGAGTCTTCTATCCGTGCCTGTTGTCTAGGGTTTGGTTTAGCGTCGCAGAGGCCTCGTCTAGGAACTTTGGGGTTCCCTACAAAGCACTCGGGCACTTACTTCGGCGAATAATCGTCTGGGCGATTATTCTGGGTGATTTCACAAGGGCTATTCTCGTGCTTTCGCAGGAATAGCTCGCAAGTGACTTCGTGAGAGTTACAGTTTGCACTTTACTCAGCGATCCTCGATCAATCCTAACTTGTAGTTGAAGTTGGCCTGACGGTGAGGTAGTTGCTGTGTTCTTGGTGTCGTTTGTGTAAGTTCTGTCTTTTGGCGGGAATTTCTCCCTTTTATGGGTCAGTGTGAGGGGCCGGCGCAGCCAATGGGGGCTTGCCACCCGACACCTCACTCCCCTCGGGGCACACACCTGCTCAGAGAGAGGCGGAGCCAACACGAGAGGAATGACCCGTCTGTTGCAGTGAGTCAAAGGGCAAATATCCGCTTGGGGGGAATATTTATCCCTTTTGCTCACCACAACGTTTCTGGTGCAGTTTTTTCCACTCTTGCGTTTGGTGATTAATTTTTGATGATCGGAGCTTTCGTTCTCGAGATTTTTGCGTTTTAAATAATTTTTGACCCAATTCGCCAAGTTTGATTGCAATAGTCATTCCTGAATTTCAGATTTTGTGGTACTTTTGTGGATTTCTTCAGCGTTACCGGTACCAGTATACAGCACATTTCAAAAAAAGTACCTGTATTGCTTTACTTTAGCAAAATCTCAAAAAATCAAGCAAAATCTCAAAAAATCAAGCAAAATCTAAAAAAATCAAGCAAAATCTAAAAAAATCAAGCAAAATCTAAAAAAATCGAGCAAAATCTCATAAAATCTCTCGTACTGTTACATCTGAAGAAATCCCCAAATACAAAATGTTCACTTTGAAGATGGTCTTCCGAGTCCAATTTAGTCACAACTGGATAGTTTAGGCCAGTGTTTCTCACACTGTGGGGCGCGAATTGATTTTTGGTGGGGCGCAACGGTGTTCAATCACTTTGTCGCCCAAAATTTTCTTTCTCAAATTTTATAATTCTTTTTTTTTTTCAATTTTAGCCAATTCCAATTCCCACTTCCTGCCTGTAATTGGTCGCAATACACCACAGGCTAGCAAAAGCTACAAAGTCCTCTAAAATCTTCACAAAAACCTCACAAAAATCTCTCAAAATCTACAAAAACCACCCAAAATTCTCCAAAAACCTCCAAAAAGGGACACGGAAGATCGCCTTTCTTAAAAATGGGTCGTAATGCTAAAAAGTTTGAGAACCCCTGCTTTATTTATTTATTTATTTAGTTTATTATTACAATGGCCCTAAATTTGTAATTTTAAGTGCGAAATTGGTTTATACACGAACATATATGAGTTTTATGTATGTGTGGCAGACACCACAAAGTTTATTACCTCATTGTATTTATAAAAATGATAAAAATCAATAAAAAATCGCAAGTTTTTCTTAAAACGAAGCGAATTTCGGCCATTTATTGATTAATAAATACATTTTTTGTTTCTTTTTTCATAAATTCCATTAATAACTGTTGGAATTGTGTAACAAACTAACGTACAGCTGCATACCGACAAAACCAACGGATAAAGTTACGATAGCTTTGACTAAAAGAACCGTCCAAGACCCCAGAGGAAAGATCTGAGCAACGAGTCTGAAAAAAATATTAAATTGTTAAATATCGAGTAATTTATTACCGTGTATTACCGCGTACAAGCGCGAGAAATTTATGGAACGACATGAATGATTCACGCCATTTTAGGGTTTATTTTCGTCCAAAACTCCGATTTCGCGTTATACGCGGTAATATACGGTAGGAAATACACTAATACATACTCCAACATGAGGGATTTGTAGGTTGAAAAGATGAGTAGGACTAAAACAACAGGGAAAAGAGATCGATGTAGATCGGTTCGACTCCATAGCCACACGAGAGTGGCCGTGGTGATGTGTTGGACCTTTAATGGAGTATAGTTATTTATTTTATTTTTATATTTTTATTTTTTTACCAGGTTGATGTTGGAGTCGAAACTGAGTTGGATGTATTTCCAGTCAAATTCCAATCCCTTGGCGCCGACCCAGAGTGGAAAGCAACGGGTGAGGAGAAGTTCCGCGGTGGCCCAACCGATTCCGGCGACTAGGAATTTCACTTCGCCTTTTCCCACTATTTTTGTCATGACAAAATGAAGTCCAGCTAAGTCTGCTAAATCTACGGTGGATTTTAGGAGTTCCTAGATTGGAAATTATTGGTTTTTGATTAGAATTTTTTAATTTTTTGATTGAAAATTGATTTTTTTTGCACGAAAATTGAATTTTTTGCTCAAAAGTTCAATTTTTTCTTACTCCTATTAGATCGATTCCAAATCCTCGGTCAGTCGATGGGAAAAACGTTGCGAGAATAAGCATTTTGCCCAATTGTGTGATAACATAGGCGATTCCTGCTTGAATGCATTTCCAAAATGCAGAATATTCAGATCTGAAATTAGAAATAGAAAAATTACAAAACAATCAGTTTTATTTCCGACAAAAATAAAAAAACATCACTTACAACCCAGAATACTTATATGTCATAAAATACGGCACATAAGCAAGCGCTAAACAATTTGCAAAATGAAAAAGAGTCATATTTCCTTATTCCAACAACCCAAGCATGAGGCTCATCAGTGCACCGCCATTTTCCCTAGTGGCGAATGTCAGCACTAAAACCTAACAGCGCACCACTTATTTTCATATTGACTTTTATAACCACTAAAAATTTATTTTTCTTGATTAATAAATGAATATAAAATGAACAATAAATACAAATCAGTTTATTAACAAAAATACAGTTATAAAATGATTGATTTCGTCATTGAACTGAGCATAAACATTTTGATTCTTTTTTTCTTTCGATTAAATCTTGAGACTTCGGATTTAAATCTAGAAAAAAAACGATTCAAACCAAATTATATGACAAATAATTTAATTCGTAATGATTGACGGCTCACGGAGTAGACTAGATCCCATTTTAATGTGCTGCTCGGAGTTGTCGCACTCCCGTAACACACTCGCATTGAACGACAAAGCTGCAATGCGGTTGAACAAATCCTGGACGTTTTCACCGGTTTTTGACGAAACCGACCAAAATTCCGCTTTAATTTCATCCGCCAACTCCAACGCATGTTTTTCTATGGTTTGATACGCAAAATCCGTCTATAAATAAAGGAAAAATATTAATTTTTTGGACCCGTGGTGATGAAATATTAAATATTTACAATCAAATCCTTTTTGGTACCAACGAGAAACAAATGTGGATTTGAATCAGTATTGTCTTTTGTCGCATCTTCGAACCATTGCGGACAATTAAAAAGACTTTCCAAATCCATCAAATCGAAGACTATAATAATAACTGCCAAAAAAATATATTTTTATTAGTAATAAATTAAATTTTTCAATTATTTTAAACCAAAAACTCAATTTTTCAATTATTTCAAGCAAATAAATCAATTTTTCAATTAATTTAAGCAAAAAAATTGAATTTTTCAATTATTTCAAGAAATAAATCAATTTTTCAATTAATTTAAGCAAAAAAATTGAATTTTTCAATTATATCAAGCAGTAAAATCAATTTTTCAATTATTGCAAGCAAAAAAATTCAATTTTTCTATTATTTTCAACAAAAAAATTCCATTTTTAGGGTCAATATTCAATTCAACCTTGTGCGCCTCTGTAGTACGAAGATGCGATGCACCTGAACCGTTCTTGGCCGGCCGTGTCCCATCTGGCGACAGAAAAATGAAATAAATCCACGAACTATTTCATTTGTTTGTACTAAATTACATTTGTAAATTAAAAGGCACTTGCAAAATATCAAATCTTTCCACTTCGAAATCGACTCCAATCGTCGCTTTGTAATCTCTATCGAATGTTTTGTGACAAAATCGATTCACGAGACTTGTTTTACCAACAGAAACATTTCCAACGATAATTGCCTTGCAGATTTTCAACCTGTAACAAAACAGTACGTAAAGTAACATACATTTCGCGAAATATATATTGAATTTCCAAAATACCCGATGGATATATTTTTATTTGATAAACAAACACTCTTCACTTTTTCATCAAAATCCAATTGATCGTACGGAGTTGGGTGAATTGATGGACAAATCGTGTTCAAAACACGATCTGAAGCGGCATTCATCCTCAAAATTTTCTCACAGGGTGTTTCAAATCGCATTCCAGTAAATCTACAAACAAAATATCATGAAAAACCATTCGTTTTATATTCAAATTCAAATTTCTTACGACTACAGTCCGTTTTGATTTGTGTCCCGCATTGTTCGCGTCATGGAATCTCGTTCTTCAACGGATACAACGAAAATTGATGATGATATTAGGTTTGGAAATTTGACACCAGTTGGAGACTTTTTATCATTCGTATCCAATCCACCGCCTCCTGGTTCCTACGTGCAATTTCAATACGATTTATTGATCGTGTTATTTAACTGCACATTCCAGTTCTACGACATCTTACTTAGGAGATTTAGAAGACTGTCAATCATGAGTGGTCGTTTGCGGTCAATTTTTACCTAGTTAAACGCCATTTTTGACGTTTCTTCGTGGGGCCATGGTTTTGGGCAAGAATTTTCGTGTTTACCACAAAATAAACAATCCGAATGCGTACGGAGTCCTGTTGGAACAGCGAAATAAGGATGAGACACTTTTGTTTGAATCTCAAGCTGTGGCACTTCTGTGTGAGTATTTTTATTTATTTATTTATTTTTTTTGTAAAAAAATTGAAATTGAATATGTATATTTTTTTTAAATGAATGTTTTCCCGCAGCATCTCAGGAAACAGAAGCAATTAAGCGTCAATATACGAGATTGTTGGATGGTTTTGGCTGTTTGGGAGTATTACAACTTAATTGTGGTAATTATCAGCGCTGTCGTGAGGGTCAGACAACCGAAATGGAATTAAGGCAGGATTGTCACCCGGAAATGTGCTTTTTTGGTGTTTTCGTGTGCACTTTGCGTATAAAAATGCATTTATTTAAACTTATGTGTACATTTTTGTATAAATTAAGTGCATTTTTGTACAAATTAAGTGCATTTTTGTACAAATAAATGCATTTTTATACAAATTAAGTGCATTTTTGTACAAATAAATGCATTTTTTCAACTAATAAATGCATTTTTTCAACTAATAAATGCATTTTTCAACTAATAAATGCATTTTTTCAACTAGGAAATGCATTTTTCAACTAATAAATGAATTTTTCTCAACCAAAACATGCATTTAAGGTGCAAAACATGCATTTAAGGTGCAAAACATGCATTTAAGGTGCAAAACATGCATTTAAGGTGCAAAACATGCATTTAAGGTGCAAAACATGCATTTAAGGTGCAAAACATGCATGTTTTGTACAAATAAACACATTTTTAACTAATAACTGCATTTTTATTACGAATAATTGCATTTATATGTGAAAAAGTCAATTTTCGTGAAGCTATACCGGCTTCAAACTATCTTGCTAAGGCTTAAAAAAATTATATTTTAATCCTAATTTTGATGTTTTCAGGCGAGGAAGTTTTGTTGTATCTCGTGATGCTCACTGGTTGCATTTCAATGGGCAAAATTGGCGATTCGGAGATATTTCGAGTAACCAGCACCAATTTTGTGTCGTTGCAAAACCACCCGGGTGACGAAGAAAGAATAACAGAAGTGCGCAAAGTTCTCAACTCGGGAACCTTTTATTTCTCCTGGTGTCCTGCCGGCGAACCGCTCGACTTGAGTCTGTGCGCTCAACGCCGCTTTAAGACGAAAGAAACGGATAATCGATTCTTTTGGTAAGAATAAATAAAAATAAAGAAAGAAAATAAAATCAAAATAAATAAAATCAAAGAAAAACCAAAAAAATCAAAGAAAATGTCAATAAAACCGATAAAATCAAAGAAAATGTCAATAAAACCGATAAAATCAAAGAAAATGTCAATAAAACCGATAAAATCAAAGAAAATGTCAATAAAACCGATAAAATCAAAGAAAATGTCAATAAAACCGATAAAATCAAAGAAAATGTCAATAAAACCGATAAAATCAAAGAAAATGTCAATAAAACCGATAAAATCAAAGAAAATGTCAATAAAACCGATAAAATCAAAGAAAATGTCAATAAAACCGATAAAATCAAAGAAAAAGTAAATAAAATCAAAGAAAAAGTAAATAAAATCAAAGAAAAAGTAAATAAAATCAAAGAAAAAGTAAATAAAATCGAAGAAAAAGTAAATAAAATCAAAGAAAAAAGTTAATAAAGTCGATAAAATCAAAGAAAAGTCAATAAAACCGTTAAAATCAATAAAATGCGTAAAATTTCCGGTTTAGATTAACAATTATGAATTTTCTAGGAATCGAACACTTCACATTCACCTGCAACGATTTAATGTCCCCTGCAATGTTTGGCTGCTGAAAATTCTGTGCGGCAGTATCGAAATCCGTACAGTTTACGTCGGCGGACAACAAGCTCGAGCGGCCATTATTTCTCGACTGAGCTGCGAGCGAGCCGGGACGAGATTCAACGTGCGCGGTGCGAATGACGACGGCCATGTTGCGAATTTTGTTGAGACCGAGCAAGTTATATTTTTAAACGACCAAGTTTCGTCTTACGTGCAAACTCGGGGTTCCATTCCTCTGTTTTGGGAACAACCGGGAGTCCAGGTTAAAAATAATGAATGGTAAAAATATCTTTTATTTTGTTTGATATTTTAATTTTCAGGTGGGGTCGCATAAAGTCAAAATGTCGCGCGGGACCGAGGCTGCGTCGGCGGCTTTTGATCGACATTTGAGTCTGATTCGATATCGGTATGGCCGTCAAGTTCTAGTCAATTTACTTGGATCGAAAGAGGGAGAGAAAATGCTCAGCCAAATGTTTTATGTAATTTTTGGAAATGTTTGGAAATTTTTTGTAATTTATTTTAAATTTTGTATTTTAGAGTCATCATACAGCATCACGTTTCAAGGAAGAAATTCCATACATTCCTTTCGATTACCACGCAATGGTTCGGAGCGGTCGGGACAACTTGAAAATATTACAAAATAAAGTCAATCAGTATTTGGAGAAATTTTCTTTCTTTTATGCGGTTGGACCATCAATAGTGGAGTAAGTACCTACAAATGCATTTTTCAATATAATAAATTTGCTTTCTAAACTCAAATTATGGGTTTAAACTGCACTTTTGCATCAAAAAATGCATTTAACATCCTTAAAAGTGCAATTTCTATCTCAAAATGAATTTTTTACACCTTGAGAGTGCAATTTCTTCATAAAAATGCATTTTTAACACTGTCACGATTAATTCTGTTGGTATAATTAATTCCTAACAATATCGCGCAAAAACTAATTCGCGCAATAGTAATGGGCAAAGTTCGTAGATTTCCCTAAACCTTGTTTCCTTCAAATGAGGACATCCAGAAACTCAGGAAACCTAATACTCGCGTTTGACTAACATAATTTATATTGGACAGTTCCTTGCTTACGGCGGATGGTTATAGTCGTAAAAGAATGGAAGCACGGTGATATTAACCTAAAGTGGAAAGGGGATATCATCGGGCAGTGATAATATAAAAGATGGCGGCATAGAAAATAGCGCAATAGGGTTAGATGTAGGAGCGCTTGTTGAAGGCGCAAATAATAATGGACTAAATCTAAATGTTACTAAGGGAAATTGGTGTTATCCGTTAGAGAGCATAAGGAGAAGTGATTAAACTTAGGATGATTGGAAAGAAGAAAACTCAGTCATGTGACTGGTCAGGTCAATTAGAGAAGGGGGTGGAAAGGTGAGAATAGGAGTTCGATTGTTAAGAATAATGATATGCGCATCATCCAGATTGCGCATTCATTAACTGAAGATGAGTAAGCGAGATGAATCATTACGAGTGTCAGAAACAAGAAAATATTATAAGAAATAAGATTGGGTTATTCTAAAATAAAAATAGGCGGGTAGACGTGCCCGTGACAACACATTAATGGTACAATTTTTTCAGAAAAATGCATTTTTAATTTTAAGAGTGCAATTTCTTCAGAAAAATGCATTTTTAACACTTTAAGAGTGCAATTTCTTCAGAAAAATGCATTTTTAACACTTTAAGAGTGCAATTTCTACATAAAAATGCATTTTTAACACATTAATAGTACAATTTTTTCATAAAAATGCATTTTTAACACTTTAAAAGTGAAATTTCTATATAAAAATACATTTTTAACACCTTAAGAGTTCAAACTCTTTATAAAAATGCATTTTTAACACCGTAAAAGTGCAATTTTTACCTAAAAATGCATTTTTTGCGCGTAAATTCATATTTTTTTTAATTAAAGGAGTCAATGTGGCACTATACGAACGAACTGTTTAGATTGTCTGGACAGAACTAATTGCGTGCAAACATTATTCGGCATGGAGGTAAATAAAATGAAAAAAAATGAAACAATTTTATCAAAATTAACATCGAATGTTTCAGGTACTTGCCAAGCAACTACATTATCTAGGCATGAAGGATAAACCTCAAATATCACGATTTGAAGAACTGTTTCGTCAATTGTGGGTGATAAACGGCGACGAAATAAGCAAGATTTATGCGGGAACTGGGGCACTCGAAGGCAAAAATAAAGTAGAAAATTAAACAAAAAATTAATAGAGGTGAGATGTTTTAATTGTTAAATAATTTAAACAGCTTAGAGACGGCGCTCGGTCTGTTGGTAGGACCATTCAAAATAATCTTTTAGACAGCAGCAAACAAGAGGCTATTGATATTCTTCTGCTCGGAAGTACACTTAACAGCGAATTAGCAGACAGAGCACGGACACTTCTTCCGACTTATTTATTACATGGTAATATTATTGATCACTGCCGAAGCAAGGACGGTCAATTTATTCTCAAGAAAAGTGCAATTTTGCAAGTAGAAGAGCATTTTTGCAACTATATTGTATTTTTGGCATGAAGTAGAACATTTGTGCACCTCATATGTGCATTTTTGCGTGGCAGAGAACATTTTTGTACATAAAAAGTGCAATTTTGGACATAAGAGGTTTAATTTTGGACATATAAGGTGCAATTTTGGACATAAAAGTGCAATTTTGTACGTAATAAATGCTTTTTTGCTCTTGAAAACGCATTTTTGCTCATGAAAATGCATTTTTTCACATGAAATGTGCATTTTTTCACATAAAATGTGCATTTTTTCACATAAAATGTGCATTTTTTCACATAAAATGTGCATTTTTGCTCATGAAAATGCATTTTTTCACATAAAATGTGCATTTTTTCACGTAAAATGTGCATTTTTTCACATAAAATGTGCATTTTTTCACATAAAATGTGCATTTTTTCACATAAAATGTGCATTTTTTCACATAAAATGTGCATTTTTTCACATAAAATGTGCATTTTTTCACATGAAAATGCATTTTTTTTAAAAAAAATGTGCACTTTTGCATTTATTTAGATTCCGTTCTAAATCACCTTGTCATAGCTCTGATATACATTGACTAAAAAACTAGTAAAACCCTAAAATTAATTAATTTTGTAAAACTTTCAAGCACCTGCGAATTTACTAGAAGCCATGTGTTCACGGAGCGACGAATACACACATCCGGTTCCTGTTCGGGTCGCCGTTGGAACGTGGAACGTGAACGGCGGCAAAAATCTGCACAACGTTGCTTTCAAGCATCAACCATTAAGCATGTGGTTACTGGACGCCCCGAAAAACTCCAAAACAAATTGTAAAAAAAACAAAAACAAAAAATTAAAATTAAAAAAATTAAACTAAATTAATTAATTCCAAGCTCTCCTCGATCTTGTGCCCGAATGCGACACGAAAAACATCGACGTGTACGCCGTGGGCTTCGAAGAAATAGTCGACTTAAACGCGAGCAACATAATGGCCGCCAGTACCACGAACCAACGCGAATGGGGACTCGAAATCCACAAAATGATCAACCGCGACAATCGCTACGTGCTGCTTAGTTCGATCCAACTCGTCGGAGTCTGTCTGTTCGTTTACGTGCGACCACAATTGGCCCCGTTTGTCCGGTAAAAATTTTTAAAGTTTTAAAATTTAAAATTTTTATTAATTTGAATTTAATTTTTAGGGACGTCGCCACCGATTTGGTGAAAACGGGCCTGGGTGGCGCGACGGGCAACAAAGGAGGCGTCGCCATCCGATTTTTACTACACAATACGTCGATCTGTTTCGTGTGCGCGCATTTCGCTGCCGGACAGTCGCAGTACAACGAAAGAAACGCGGATTACGCCGAAATCACTCGGAAGTTGCTCTTTCCGATGAACCGGACGCTGAGTTCGCACGAATACGTGTTTTGGTGCGGCGATTTCAACTACCGCATCGACATGCCCATCGACGAAGTCAAAGATGCGGTCAAGCGACACGATTGGCCGGCCATGCTCGAACACGACCAACTCAAAGTGCAACAAACTGCCGGACAAGTGAATAATAAAAATAAAAAAATAAAAATTTAATTTTTTAAAATTTATTTTTTCAGGTTTTTCAAGATTTTATCGAGGGAGATGTGAATTTCCCACCGACGTACAAGTACGATATTTTTTCGGACGATTACGACACGAGCGAAAAGAGCCGGATTCCAGCGTGGACGGACCGGGTTTTGTTCCGGAGAAAGACTACGAATTTAAACGCGGGCAAAGTCGTTTATTACGGACGAGGGGAGCTCAAAACGTCGGACCACCGGCCCGTTTTGGGAATTTACAACATCGATGTGATCAAAGTGGATTGCGACAAGCAAAACGAGGTCTTGCAGGACGTGATTGACCATCTGGGACCCCCGGACGGCACCGTGGTGGTGCGCGTTGAGGAAGTGAACCACGAAATGGTTTTCAATAACACTTTCATCGAGGAGATTATGAACTTGTTTTCCACCGTCGGACAAGTCGTATTAATCAGGTTTTTTGGAATTTAAATTCAATATTTAAATTTTATTTTTAATTTTTTGGAATTTTGTAGGTTTGTTGAGGATACTATGTGGATCACGTTCCGCGACGGGGTCAGCGCTTTAAAGGCGTTGGAATGGAACGGAAGCGAAGTGAATAACAAAAAGGGTTTCATTAATACGGGCGATTTTGTAATTTTGCAATTTTAACAATTTCGCGATTGAATTTGACGATTTCTTAATTACCGTATATACTCACGAATAATGCGATATATTCAGGGTGAAAAACACCACCTTAAAGTTAGGGGTTCGCATTGTACTGTGACTAACTGGTTGCCACCAGTCGGCATTGGTGACATTACCATGATGATCCTCATGTCATTACGTCGGAGCTGCTCTTTTAATGCAGCCAATGGGAACGGAGGATTCTGCAAGGTGTATGTCTGTAGCAAGACCGCCACATTTGACGCGGTACAACTCCGTTTACGAGAGTGACTGGTCGTGCTTTTGACTGTTGAGCGATTCGATGATCGCTATGGCAATACGGGGCATGGTTGTGCTCAATTCCGCAGGGCAACCCAACCCCTAGACCAGGGGTCGGCAAGTAATTTTAAGTGGGGTCCGGATACTATTGAAAATTTTTATCGAGGTCCAGAAAAAAACACTTAAAAACCAAATAAACCTCCCCCCCCCAATAAACACACAACTAAAAAAATACCAATAAAACCGAAAAAACAGGAAAAACAAGAAAAAAAAACACCATAAACTCAAAGAAACCGAGAGGAAAACGTTGCTAAAACGTCACCTCTGCCCTAGAGAACCACGGCGAGATAGACTATCAATCCCAAACTGTGTGTTCTCTGTGTTTTGTATTTACATCGTGAATGGTGTCCAAAAGCCCCATGGTCCTCCCCTGGCCATGAGCTGACCGACCACCACTCGCAATAATACGCATAGCTTAAAAAATAAAAATATAAAAAGCTTAAAGCATAAGTATAACGTAACATACGGCTCATACCGTATTACCTCACATTAAGCCGCATGCCGGTATATTTCGAGTTATACCGGCATGCCGATAAACCTCGTTTGAACGGCATGCCGGTGTAAGTGAGTACAATTTTTTTTTTTAATTTTGAGCCCAAAACATGCTTAAAACGCATATTTAAATGTCAAAGATGTAGGAAATTGTCCTAAATTTCTACAAATTTTCCCAAAAGTTTAGTAGTAATCTTTAGAACATCAAGAAAACTTTAATTTCAGGCCCAAATTTTAACATAATTATTCATCTGGGCTCTTTTAGAGAAAAACACAAAAAAACAGTTTTTTCACTTATACCGGCATGTTTCGTTGTATACCGGCATGCCGGTATAAATTTTTTGTGCCCAATTTTGAAAAGCTTGTAAACCCATGCTCAGCAGCATGCCGCTTTATGTGAGGTAATACGGTATATGGATATATATGGATATTAGTACAGTTATCCGTTAAACAAAGTTACATAGTTTGAAAATGAGCCGACCTGAACGTAAATTTTCATCCTACAGATGAATTTATACACGAAATGTTTGATGACTCAAAAAATGAAGAAGAATTTCATGAATTTTGTTTTAAATAAATAAATTCACGAATGAAATTATTTCCATACAAAAATTCTAGTTTGCATTACACGTGATATACAATACAGTCGAAACTCATTATAACGAATCACAAGGGATCCAAAAAATCGATCCGTTATAGCGAGAATTCGTTATATCGAAATTTTTTAACGTGGTGTTCTATGGCCGCGAACCAAACCGGCCATTTTTAGGTATTCGTTATATCGATAATTCGTTATATCGCGATTCGTTATAAAGAGTTTCGACTGTATATGGTAACATTATGAAATGACGAAATTACAGAATCGTACAATTAATGAAACATTTAATTGAATAATTTGAACTGTATGTCATTTAAGTGTTGTAATTTTTATTAGGTTCAAGGGCATCCTTTATTACTCTCGCTGAGAACTGCGGATTGGAAGATTGAGATCGAGAAACAACTGAAACTGTGCGTTAACAACACGATTCCTTTGATGGACGACGAGCAATTTAATATGAATCAGAATTACGAGATGTCGCAGGGATTGGAGGACAGTTTGGAAGGTTTGTTTGGGAAATTCTATTCGTTTGGTGGACGTTTTCAGTTGATTTTTTTGCTTCGTTTTAGCTTCTTATTACGATGAGGACGACGGGGAGGTCCATTCGTCTTCGGAGCGAGGCAGTCCGGTACCGGGGGGCGGTAGCGAGAGTCCGAAACCTGCGCGGCAGCCGCCGCCGCGACCTGCGCCGCCACAGAGACCGCCGCCGCCGAAAATTGATGCGGTTGAAGCGTCGCCCGTTAAGATGGTGCCACGGGTAAAATTGGTTGGTTGTGGTTGGATTTTTGGTGATGTGTTTTGTTGGGGTAGGCTGGGGTGATAAGTGTACATCCAGGTTCTCGACCGAGTCCGATTCCTGTTCAAAAAGATGTTGTTGCTGCTGCGGATGTGGATGTGGATGTTAAGGTCGGTGTGGGAATGTCCATAAATGATGTCAAGTTTTATTGATTTATTTAGGAAATTTTGAAAAGTTTTAGAAAATTCTTATGGTTTTTATACGGTTTTTTGAAGATTTTTGATTAATTTTGACGATTTTTACACGAATTTTGACGATTTTGATGAATGTTTACGAGTTTTGGTTTTTTTTGTACGAATTTTGACGATTTCGACGATTTTTATACGAATTTTGACGATTTCGACGATTTTTATACGAATTTTGACAATTTTTATATGATTTGTGATTATTTTTTATGATTTTTCAGACGAATTTTTATGATTTTCGGACGAATTTTTATGATTTCCAGTAATTTTTATGATTTTCAGACAAATTTTAACAATTTTGACAATTTTTATATGATTTGCGATTAATTATTATGATTTTCAGACGAATTTTTATGATTTTCAGACGAATTTTTATGATTCCCAGACGAATTTTTATGATTTTCAGACGAATTTTTATGATTTTCAGGCGAATTTTTATGATTTTAAGACGAATTTTTATGATTTCCAGACGAATTTTTATGATTTCCAGTAATTTTTATGATTTTAAGAGGAATTTTTATGATTTCTAGACGTTTTTTTTTAGATTTCTAGACGAATTTTTATGATTTCTAGACGAATTTTTATGATTTTAAGACGAATTTTTATGATTTTGACGATTTTTATATGATTTGCGATTAATTTTATGATTTTCAGACGAATTTTTATGATTTCCAGACGAATTTTTATGATTTCCAGACCAATTTTTATGATTTCCAGTAATTTTTATGATAACCAGACGATTTTTGACAATTTCTGATTAATTGCGATATCACTCCGTGCGACATCAATCATGGACCATCCCTTTTAAAGAAAAAAATAACCACTTTTTCAAACCAACTCATTATTTTATTTTTAAACCCAAAAAACAGACGACCGCAGAACCCCCTACAAATACTCACGAACCCAACTGGGCCGACGCGTGGGACGAACCACCATCCATCGAAGAAGGAACCAACAGCAAACCCAGCAAGGACGACGACCAATTCTCACATCCACCTCCGAACATGGCGCCGCCACCGCCGCCCGAACTGGACCAAGAACAATCGGACAGTGGCCATCCGCCGCCAAACCAACCGCCGCCGCCGCCGCCGCCATCTGCCGACAAAAATGAAACCAAAGTTTCGACCGGTGCGCCTAAAATTCCCGCGCGCGAGTTCGCGCCGCCACTTCCGGTGCGGCCGCGCGACTTGCCGGGTGTCCCACCCCCGATACCATCTCGGAATTTACCGCCGGTTCCCCCAAGATCATAATCATGAGATTATCATTCCTGTATAGTATGTTAGATACGTTAGAGATATAATTAATGGAGTTTGAATTTTAATTGTGATATGTAATATTGTTATTGTTATTATGAACATAGGAGTTATGACCGTTTGGTTTTTAATGTTGTAATATATTGAATTATCTTCTTATTTACTTGTTTTAAAGTAATCTTTGTTGTCGTTTAATTTAGGATTGAATCATGATTATATTTGGGAAAAATTTATTGTGAAATATTGTGAAATGTACTTAAAATGAAGAGTGACTAATTAATTAATTGATTAAAGGAAAATATGATGCATTATGTTGTCAAATTTTGAATTTAGCATCGATGAGTGGAGCGTTTTATATGAAATTTGAGTTTTTTCAGCAAAAACGGATCATTTTTTGGACATAAATATTCAGTTTTTAATTACTTTTGAAAAGAAATATTCAGTTTTTAATTACTTTTGAAAACAAATATTCAGTTTTTAATTACTTTTGAAAACAAATATTCAGTTTTTTGTCGAAAAAATTGATTATTTACGTGAAAAATTGGATTTTCATTCAAAATTTGATCATTTTCAAGCAAAATTTGATTTTTTTCATCCAAAATTTGATTTTATCATTCAAAATTTGATTTTATCATTCAAAATTTGATTTTATCATTCAAAATTTGCTTTTATCATTCAAAATTTGATTTTATCATTCAAAATTTGATTTTATCATTCAAAATTTGATATTTTTCATTCAAAATTTGATTTTATCATTCAAAATTTGATTTTATCATTCAAAATTTGATTTTATTATTCGAAATTTGATCATTTTCATTCAAAATTTGATTTTATCATTCGAAATTTGATCATTTTCATTCAAAATTTGATTTTATCATTCAAAATTTGATATTTTTCATTCAAAATTTGATTTTATCATTCAAAATTTGATTTTTTTAATTCAAAATTTGATTTTCTTCATTCAAAATTTGGTCATTTTCATTCAAAATTTGATTTTATCATTCAAAATTTGATCATTTTCATTCAAAATTTGATTTTATCATTCAAAATTTGATCATTTTCATTCAAAATTTGATCATTTTCATTCAAAATTTGATCATTTTCATTCAAAATTTGATCATTTTCATTCAAAATTTGATTTTTTCATTCAAAATTTGATCATTTTCATTCAAAATTGGATTATTTTTATCTAAAAACTCATTATTATATCTGTAATTCACAGGTTTTTTTGTCAAAACAATCATTTTACCCCATTGACACTTGTCGCCTGACCAATAGACGCATCAAACAACACCGTAAATATTCAAAATAACTTTTTAATATCCAAAATTGTCACCCAAGCAACAAAAAATAAAAACTATAACAACAAAACTCAAACAATTGGCTTATTATGCTCTCTAAACTCCCTATTCATTTCCAACTGCTTCACGCGTGTATAAGCAGCCGATCCCATCAACACAACCCCATTGGAAATCCACCACAAAACCGGCTTGCTTTCGCTGTACCAAACAGTCGCTATGACTGTCTGCAAGCATGCTTTGGCTGTTCCACTGATATTATTTGTAAGTGGCGACGTCACCTTGATTTGCAAGGACATCAAGAACCCAATGGCGAACCCGAACGTTCCTCCAATCACCATGAACATCCAGAAATACAAATTGGAAAAATTCTGGAATGATTTCAGTTCTTTCATTTCGCCCGTCAGCCAAATCAGCGGTAGAAATAGAAACACTGCATTCAAGTTGTTGTAAAATGTCAGCAACACGACGTCGTTTTGGACGGACGGCAGCATTTTTTTGATGAAAATCGAATACAAGGCGACGAATAAGCTCGCTAGGATCCCGTATATAATACCGCTGAATGACAGCGTACCTAAAAAAGATTTAAAACGTTTTAAAATATTAATAAGTACGGAGTAATTTTTTTGACGGTAGAATTAAGGCTTTCTCCGCGCCACGGATGCAACGGAAATGACGTGACACCGCAACGAAATCGATGTTTTTTGCCGAATAAGAGTTTTTATGCCAAAAATCGACATTTTCGACCAAAATAACGTCGCATGATGATTATTGGCCTATGAAGTCTATTTTTGGGCTAAAAACATTAATTTTTGGGCTAAAAACAATAGGTGCGTTCAATTCTAAATGGTTTTCCCTGTTTTCGTGTTTTCCTCGTTTTCGCCGTTTTCCCACACCGGATGTAGACGCATTTGACGTCACATTTCGGAAATCAGTTTTCCTGAAAACCGTTTTCATGAAAACCAGAAAATCGTGGTTTTCGTGGTTTTCAAATCGTTTTCCCGGCCGCCATTTTGTAATCGAATAGATCGGCCAAATTTTCGGCCGCATTTGCGTGATTGAAAGCTGCCGATTTTGGCCGGATCTGTGCTCAATGTTTAAAACCGTTTTCATCGTTTTCGGAAAACGATGAAAAACGATTTTTGAAAGCACTTTTAGAATTGAATGCACCTATTAATTTTTGGGCTAAAAACATCTATTTTTGGGCTAAATACATCTATTTCTGGGCTAAAAACATCGATTTCTGGGCTAAAAACATCGATTTCTGGGCTAAAAACATCGATTTTGGGTTAAAACCATCTATTTTAAGGCTAAAAACCATTTTTCAGCTGAAAACGTTCATTTTCGTGCTAAAATAGACGATTTTCAAAACGTCGCTATGACAAACTTTTGTTAAAATGTCAAAAAATGAACGTTATAAAATTGAACAGCTGGCGAACAAGCGAACATCGATAAAACGTACGACTTCGTTGCTATTATGCCCCTTTTAAATTTTTTAAAAATTGTTTTTCAACCTGATAATTTCTCCTGATCGACACCCAATAGGAATCCACAGATAATCACAATGCAACAAGTGACGGCTGCCATCGAAGTGGTTTGTTTGAGGACTAAATAACCCAATATCACATTAAAGACTGTCGTAAGAGATCTGCCGATGTAGTAAAACGAAACTCCGACAAACTGTAAACATAAGTTATTGAATGCTATCATTCCTATGAAGACTAGCGAGAGTGGCAGCAACTAGAAAATTAATTAAATTAAATTATTAAATTGTTATTTTTTTTCAATTTAGTACTTTTACTTCTTTAATTTGTGCGAATGAAATGGTTGCAAATGGGATCGACAGAACGGAAAACAATGTCAATATGATGCATAAAAAGACTGTTACCACACATTGGAACCAGGTAATAAATAGAGGGGCGTCCAACTGTAATACATTAATTTTTTTCAATATTATTTCATTAAATTAAATGAAATGTTGGAAAATTATACCAATATATCTTCACTACTAAGTAGATATTTATTTACAAAGACCAAAACCACGGATACGATCCTAGAAAAGGTAAAAACAATAAATGTGTGAGTATAAATGATAATAAACAATATTTTTTCATATTTATACCAGTATGCTGTTACAACCACTGTGATTTTAAGGTAAATGCTAAACAGCGATGGTTTCACGGCTCCATTCATGGTTTCATCCACAGATAACATGGAAAACAAACAGAATAATAAATAACCGGTTCTTCTTTAAATTAATGTATTTCAGTCGTTAAATTTATTGCTTTCCCGTGTTCCAGTTCCAAACTTCCTACATATCGCCATTTTATTTCTGTTATAGTAACGCCTTAAATACGTCACAATATTTCCCATTTTGTGTAACATCACGACAAATCCATGCGTCATCACACTAAACCTCGCCATCCAGTGACAAATTTCACAACACCACAAGTAAACAAAAACATTTATTTTTCCTAGAATTTTCATAATTTTTACAACAATAATAGAAATTTATTCATATATTTCAGTGTATATTTGATTCATCTCGAAATTCAAAAAGTGGCGCAAGAAAAAAGTGAAAAACGGATCGAAAACTTTTGGAAAAATCCATCGAATCATCAACAGCGACCGAAGACACATGATGAGTGCATAAAACACACCGAACATCCGATAAACGGACAGACGGTCTCGCACCCCCGGCACCCCCAACTAACCGACCCCCAACCGCGATCACATCCTCCCGATGCACACGAAGCAAAAAAGGCGCAAATTCCTGCCCCGCTTCCAAGAATACATCCGCCGAATCGGAATGATGCGCCATACCCAGAACAATCTCATATAAATATACATCCCAACCGGTCAGGTGACATTCCCCGGGTCGAAACTTACAATAATGTGGGCCCATTGCGTTATCAGTATCATGCCTGTGCACATCGGGGCACCGACTTCCCAGCATGCACCGCAACCAATTGCCAACAGGTGTCGGTAAAAACGACAAATTATACTCCAATTTATTTGTTATTTTCTTTACGGCAACTCGTAAAACACTTCCTTCCCACTGAACCGGCATTCCGTTCAACATTTGGCACTGATATTGAACTCTAGCGAGGGAAGATGCCGAGGACCAAGCGGGATGATGGCACGCGTGGTAGTAGTCAGGCCACGATAGATTAGCGGGAGGTCTTGGTTCATATATTGCCAACCAATCAGGCATCGTCCCCGATCCAAAATGGACGACTAATGGCGGAACGAGAGATAAAACGATGCCCACTACACTCCCGTATCGAATCAAGCGCAACATACGTTTATTCGAAAGGCACATTTGGAAAAAGGAAGCGATGTGAACGATACAACAGAAAGGGAAAAAGCCAGCGTAAAATACGAATGAAAATACGAGGCAAAGTGTGAATGAAATTATGAAAACATAGTACAAGATAGGGAATAGGATAATTAATGACGTAATTGTGAATAGCCCCCTCAAGACGGCCGCACGATCCGAATCGAGGGCGAAAACAACGGCCAATTGGAGCCAGAAAATGGCGACCAAATGCGGTATTAGCACGCGGTGGATGCTGAACAACGATTGGCGGAAAAAGAGTGTCGCGAACACGAGTGGAATAAATGTGAAAAAAATGGCGGGGAACGCGAAATGCAAATACAAATACGGACCCACATGGAGAGTAGCCAATGGTAACATCCAATCGCCGATGAAATGCCACGACGGCAATTTCATCACCAACCACGGAATCGCCATTAGACACACGTGCAGAGTTACGGAAGTCGTGACCAACCAGTCGTTTTTGTGACCGATCGCGACGAATGTCAATATAAAGAAAACCCCCGCTAGGATCGCGCATTCCCCAAGCGGCACCCACGCCAAGTTAATGATGGGATAGACAAACAACAAGACTATCAGGGAGAGGAAAAAGCGGATGTAACAAGTGGAATTGCTGTTCCAGAGGAAGAGGGACTCGAGCTGTTGACAGTTGATGTTTTTGGATGAGAGATGGAGAATGGCGGTCCATTGTTTCAGAGTTGATAGCCACTTGTGGAGATGGAGCATCTCCAGGGTGGAAATTGCCAAGGAAGTGTAGGCGAAGTAGAACAAGAAGAGAGGGGCTATTGTGGATGATATGTCTTCTAAGTAGAGGGTCCATTGTAGGACTAGTATCAGCAATAGGTGGACGTTGCTTGGGTAGAGGACTGTGGCTAGGACTCCGGAACCTTCGGCTACTAGTTGGTCTAGGGCTTGGCTGAAGCCGGTCGAATAGGAGGTCCAGGGGGTCCATAACTGTTGGATAGAAAGACGAATAAAAATGGTGGTTTGTTGAAAGCGACAGTTGGCAATAGGGGTGCGGAGTTGCAATGGATCAGGGCTGTTTTAACGGATACAGTCGAAACTCTTTATAACGTATCGCGATATAACGAATTATCGATATAACCAATATCTAAAAATGGCTGGTTTGATTGGCTGGCCATAGAACACCATGTTAAAAAATGTCGATATAACGAATCGATTTTTCTGCTCCCTTGCGATTCGTTATAAAGAGTTTCGACTGTATATGGATACTAGCGGCCCTTTGTCCATAGATGGGTCGCCGTTACAAATAAATACATACATGTATATGGATACTGTATTTCTTGAAAATTAGACATTTCAGAGGGTATTTGTACCTTTTCTCGCCAGGTAAGTTGGGAAAGCCTTTGGCTCTGTTCTTCCCAATCTACGGCATGGTCCAGTTGTTGTCCAGTTGCTATTTTACTGGCCAAATCCAGGAGATCATCTTCTTTGTATATAACGCCACTGGTGCACAACAAGGCAACATTTGATTCTATTATTAAAAAAAAAAGATTTAATTGAATAAAATTAACTCTTTAATTAATTTCTACCTTGTGAATTGGTAGTGGTGGATTCACAACTATCCATAAGAAGTTTGGAAGTGACTAAACCATTCGCTGACAATGCAGTATACACTTCTCTAGCAGCTGATCGCACATTATACTCTACATCGCTTGTGGACAAACATTTAATCACATCGTCGTAATTTTTCGCAGTTACCCCTGAGAAAAATAAACATTTTAACACTAGAACGACTGGAATTTCCCCATACATAGAACGACTAAATCCGATCATAACGACCCATTGAGAAAATAATAATTTAATAATTTTTAATGACTAAATAATAAATTAATGTGCAATATATATGCATCTTATGAATGACTAGATATAGTTTAATCATCTATGTCGGGAACCAGATCTTTCGAAAATTGCATGTGCCTGAAATCAAAATTTTCGTTTTAATTTTATCAGGTTTTATAAAATCCATCAATTTTTGTTTTACTATTTTCTTCGCACGTTTCGCGTGTTTCTGAATTTAAAACAAATTGATTTGACGCCAAACATGCGTAAATTAAATGACAATTAAAATATACTAGTCTTTCTAACAGTGTTCGTTTTACGTTTGTTAAATTAAATATGTGATATAAAAATAAAAATTTGTTGAAAATCAAAGGAATACGGTATTTAAGTTAGGTTTATTCACCCGTTTGTTGCGCAAAACAGTCGTTTAATATTTGTTTTGCGCAAGTCGAGTCTTCCTGCGCCGCTTTGACGAGCCAAGTGACGGCTTCTTCCTCTTTGCTCGTATCACCTTTTCCCTCGTCCAGTAATTTTTGCGCGATTATCAGTTGGCTTTCCACGCATCCGTCTTCGGCTAGCTGACTTCGCAGTCGTCGGAGTGTGCCGTGCGGTCCGTCTGTTTAAGGCATTTTGTGTGTGAGGCCTCCGTCCAAGGCCCTAATATGGAATCGAGGGCGATTCTGTCTTTCAATCGCGTCCTCCTTGTTCTTACCTTGCAGTTGCCATCGTTTCCTTTCGCGAAAAAGATCTGCCATCGCGTGTCAGCACGTGCAATCTCGTCAAACATGACGTGAAAACGAGTTTCGTTTTTTTTCTTTTCACTTTTCCGTCTGCATGTCCGCGTATGGGAATGTGTCACAATGCGATGCGCCCGCCGCCCGTGCGACCTCTGACGACAACATCGTGCGTAGAAATAAATTTTTTAAAACGTTGAACTTTAATGAAAAATAAAAGATATTAATAAAACAAATTTTTAATACGATTAAAACACTAAAAATACATTTAGAAAAAAAATCGCGTTTCATTTATTTTATTTATTTTTACAGTCGCCGCACATTTTGTACGAGAATGACGTCATCCAAAATGTCCGTTCTTCTAATGTTTTCCCCCGTCTTTACCAGATCCAAAAACACAGCTTGTGCCTGATACTCCAGACGAAGTCCACATCTCGCAGATTGGACTGACCCACAATCAATCAATTGACGTAATTATGTATGTAAATAAAGCGCAGTTAACCCTTAAATTCACCTTTTCAAACTGCGCAATCGACGAACGTAAACAACAAATTTGAAATAACAACAAAAAAATTTATTTCCAATTTCAGGCAACTCGTAGCACATGAATGACAGAATAAAGTCCCTGTTCGGCGATTTGGGCAAACCAACGTTACGCGGCGTGCGAAAATGCCCCAAGTGCGGCACCTACAACGGCACGCGAGGAATCAGTTGTAAAAACAAACAGTGCGGCGCCATCTTTAAAGAATCGGCCGAAAAGAAGAAAGCGACCAATGTGGAAGCCGTGAAAATCATCACCGGATCGACGGCGCAAGTGTATTCAGTGCGCGTGCGCGACCGCGGCCCGGACTACCGAGGCTTCGTGCAGCTGCCGTTGATCGCCGGCCTCGACGCGAGTCCGGAACAGTCGGTCGACTCGACACTTTTGACGCAGACGAGCGCCCGGTGCTTCGTCGACTCGTGCCATAAGGCGAATCAGCAGCAGAAAGTTGCGTGTCAGCATATCAAAGCGGCCTCGCAATGTTTCACTGAGGCGCAGCCGTTGAGTTTGAAAAACGCGATGTTGCAAGCGCTGCAAGTGACGAATGAAATCAAACACGCCATTTGGTTGTTGGCCACGGAGATGACGGGACCTGTGGTGCAGCGGGTTTCGAAGCACGTAATGGTGGTGAAATGCAAGGCGAATCCGAAACATCCGTTGGGCTTTTTACATTTTGCGTTTTTCGAGACGTCCAGGAATCGCGATGCGCCCGAGCATAAATTTCACTGTAGTTGTCGGGCGTTTAAGTGTCAAGTAAGAAGGATTTGTTGTTGTTTAGGGTTAAGGGGAAGATGGCGGGTTAGGTTCGGCCATTTTGATTGCACGTGATTAGCGGGAGCCAATTAAATTTGGGATTTGGTAATTTATGATGAGTTTGGATGCATCGCGTGATCAGTACGAGCCAATCATGTTGGTTGGTGGATTTTGACTGTTTGTTTTGATTTTATTCGTATTTTACTAGACAAATTCGAAGTCGGGTTCGAATAAGGACGAGAATCAGAAGAGATGCGTACATTTTTATGCGTGTATTTGCGCTTTTGCCAGTAATGATAAACTAGCGGAGGAATTCGCTTTTTATTTGAATATGGATACGTTGAATCTTGGTAACTTAGGTAAGTTTAAATTTTAAAAATTTGAAATTTTGAATTAAAAATTAAATTTTTGTTTTTTATTTCAAATTTTTTTAGTTTCTGATCAAAGGTTAGTTGCGATTTTTTCCGAAATGAATGACGATTCGTGTAAGTTGGATTTAATTCCCGAAGAGACAACACGGCAAGAAAATATATTGTCAACTGCCATAAAACGACGACGGAAAGACGATACTATTGGTAGAGATTTGAAAGGTTGAAAGTGGAATTTTAAAAGTAAAATTGTTGTGTTAAGCTCAGGCAAGTAGTGCTTTGTTGACGTTGCAAGATGGTAGTACGACTACGCATAAAAAGATCCAGGCGAAGAAATTGCCCGGGTCGATACCTAGGAAGTCAAGTAAATGATTTAGAATTTTTACGTTTTTGATTTTTGTGAAATGTTGTTGATGGTTTTTTCTTTTCTTTTTTTTTTAGGTAATGTTCCGATTGATGAAACGCAAGTGTCCATCTCATTTCATCAGTGGCTAGCTAGTGTTACAGAAAGGATAAATCAAACGATGCATTATCAATTTGATGGTGCGTATTGGGAGTGGAGGTTGAAGATGATGAATTTATTCAAAATGTTTGATAAAACATTATAGAAATTTACTGTTTTTTTTTAAAAAATGAATTTCTTTATTTTTAATTAAGTTGTGACATTTTTATACGAAATTTTGACGTTGTTTTAAATGAGATTTTGGCATTTTTGAATGAATTTTATAATTTTTTGGCATTTTTGAAGGAATTTCATAAATTTTTAAAGAAATTTTGACATTTTTTAATGAAATTCATCATTTTTTAATGAAATTCATCATTTTTTTTAATGAAATTCATCATTTTTTAAAGAAATTTTGACATTTTTTAATGAAATCCATCATTTTTAAAAGAAATTTTGACATTTTTTAATAAAATTTATCATTTTTTAATAAAATTTATCATTTTTTAATAAAATTTATCATTTTTTAATAAAATTTATCATTTTTTAATAAAATTTATCATTTTTTAAAGAAATTTGGACATTTTTTAATGAAATTCATCATTTTTTAAAGACATTTTAACACATTTTAATGAATTTCATCATTTTTTAAAGAAATTTTGATATTTTTTAATGATTTTCATCATTTATTTTTTTTTTTTTTTATTTTTTAAGAAATTTTAACATTTACTTAAAGAATTTAATAATTTTTTGATATTTTTTATCGAATTTCATCTTTTTTTGATGAAATTTAGACATCTTTTAACCAATTTCATAATTTTTTTAAAAATGAAATCTAGTAATGCCGAATAACATTAATTCCTCCGAACATTTACTCCGACACATATTAACAAAAATAAACTCTCTTTTAATAGGAAATCCTGAACCACTCGTGTTTCACGCCCCGCAAGTGTTTTTCGATTGTCTCCAACAACGGATTTCATTGGGCTCGAAGAAAAAAAGACTTCCGAATTCTACAACTGGATTTGTGAGAAAAGATGCTCTTCCGTTGGGAACTTTTTCCAAATACACGTGGCACATAACAAACATACTCCAAGTGAAACAAATTTTTGATACATCCGAAGTGAGTTTCAAAATAATTTAAAAAAAAAAAAAAAAATTAAAAAATGGCGCCCTCTGTTTAGATGCCCTTGGAAGTGCTGCGCAGTTTCGTTGAAAATCGCGACAACACGTACGATTTGTACGAACCACCGAAATCAGAAATCGAGAATAATTCCGAAGTTTCGCTCTTCAGGAAAACCGAAACACAACCGCTGATCAAACCGTTTGAATTGAAAACGTTTTTAAAAGTTGGTACGAAATTGTAACCACAAATTTATTCATTTACCGGTATTGCGAAATTTTTTGTTATTTATTTGTTACATAGGAAATACGAGTACAGATCAAAAAGAACCGACTCCATTTGTGATCGAATGGATCCCAGATATTCTCCCGAAAATGAAAATCGGCGAATTGAGGATAAAATTCGAATACGGGCATCAAAGGAATGGCGTCGTCGAAACTCGCCTGCCGATTGCAAATCAACAGATTATCCAAATCCAGTCTCTCTAATCGAGAGAAATTGTTTTCATTTTTATACATATTACCTTGTATCGTACCATATACTGTTGTTATGATTTTTGCTAGTTAAAAGCTAGTCGGTGGCCATTTTTATTTCATAACGTATCGATGCGCTGAAATACGAACAATAAATAATTTGGTGCTTTAATTGTTAAATCCGATGATCATTCCGATTCCAGCACACTTATGAACACAATCTCCCGATTCAAATTTGCAAATTTCCCTAACCCAGAACTTAAAAACAAACCATCAACTCACAACTATACTGGAATACCGAAATAGTGTGCCACCTAGTGGGACCTAGTGGCTAAAACCGCTACCATCGAAGCAAATCGTAATCAAGCCATAATGACAACCTTACGAGGCTTTACGTCAGTTTGCGCACGATATTATCATATGATATAAATGCAAGATACTCGTGACACCTCCAAAGCGATTGACAGAGTGAAATCCCACTAATTCACTCGAAAATGGGCGACGTAAGCACCGACCTACGACGCGCGACAAGCAGGGAGCCATTGGTGACTAATGACAGAAACGTAAAATACAAAAACCAATTCATCGCCGCGTTTATCGCATCCATCGCACCGATATGCGCCGGCCTGATCATCGGCTACTCCTCGCCCGCGAAACCGGACATGTTAAAAGCCGGACGACGCTTCCACTTGAGTCCCCAAGAGGAAAGTTTATTTTCAAGTATCATGAACATCGGCGCTCTGCTCGGCGGACTCGTAGCCGGCTTCCTAGTCGATTTTTCCGGCCGGAAACTCGGATTCCTAATCATGGGCATCCCGTACGTCGTCGGATGGCTCTTCATCGTCTACGCGCAGGCCGTGTGGGCGCTGTACGTCGGTCGGATCATCACCGGTGTTTGCGTGGGGTTAACGTGCCTCAACACGTCGGTCTACGTCACCGAGATCGCATCGCCCCAAGTCCGGGGCGTGCTCGGCTCGTTTTTCCAACTTTTCATCAACACCGGAATTTTGTTCGCGTATTCCTTGGGCTCGTACGTCCCCTGGACGTATTTGGCCGTGTTTTCCGCCGCCGTGCCGATAATTTTGATGTTTGGAATGAGTTTCATGCCCGAAACGCCCGTTTGGTTGCTGCGGAACGGGAACGTCGAAGGGGCCCGTCAATCCCTGCAGTTTTTCCGGGGCCCGGATTACGACGTAGAGGGCGAGATCGACGAACTGCAGCGCGAGAAACAGAACGAGGTGAAGTTGTCGCTTAAGGAATTGCGGAATCCCGTTATATTCAAGCCGTTACTCATCATCGAGATGGAAATGTTCCTGCAGCAGTTCTGCGGCATCAATGCGGTCGTGTTCAACATGGAGACGATTTTCAGGTCGGCTAAAACCACGTTGGGTTCGGCCGAACAAGAGATCATCGTGGGTTGCGTCATGGTGGTCGCGTCGGTCGTCGCGGCGGTATTTATGGACAGGGCCGGTCGGCGCTTGCTTTTGCTCATTTGTAACGTGGTTATGTCCGTTAGTTTGTTCGTTTTGGGCACGTTTTTCTATTACAGCGCCCACCAACCGGAGGTTGCCGCTAAAATGAGTTGGTTGCCCGTGGTGTGTCTGATTGTGTTTGTTATAGTGTTTAATTTGGGGATTGGACCGATCCCGTGGCTTTCGATGAGCGAGCTGTTCCCGGCGAAAGCGAGAAGTTTTGCTTCGAGTATTGCCACGACGACGAGTTGGATGCTGGCTTTTGTGATTACGAAGACGTTTGAAGATTTGCAGTCGTCCATAGGAATCTATGGCGCTTTCTGGCTTTATGGTGGTGTGTCGTTTGTCGGTATCTTTTTGGTGTTCTTTGCTGTGCCGGAGACTAAAGGGAAGTCGCAGGAAGAGATTCAGAGCATATTTATGTGATTAAAGTTGTTGGATAATGTAAAATGATTTGTTACAGTATACATAAAAATTATTTCTGTTGGTCACAAAATAATTGAATCGGTTCTTTGTATTCACATTTTGTCATAACGAAAGTTTGTCGCAACGAGGAATTCGTTATAGGTTTATATTACAGTAGAGCCTCGATTATCGAAACACCGGTTCGCCGAACGATCAGGCCCACCTTTACCATTGGACTAACTGGACTGCAGCCCAGGGGCGCCGGGCTTGATGGGCACAGAAAAGTGCTGGGCAAGGGGCGCGTGAGTTTTATTAGCCCAGGGCGATGAAAAGTGTAAAGACGGCCCTGCGAACGATTGGTTATCAGAACAGCAGTAAGCGATTTTTATTGATTTTTATTCGTTTTTTAACCGATGTTTAATGTTTTTTGATGATTTTTATCCATTTTCGGTCGGTTTTGATGCTTTCTAACTACATTTTAATGACTTTTTATTTTCATATGCAGTATAGTATGTTTAGTGTGTGTATGAAAGCCCATTTGCTGTGGACAGACCTACCAACAGGTCTCCAGCTGTGATTGATGATGGTCAAACGCATGTTACCACATCATGTAAAAAAATCGATTTTTACTTAATTTTTATATTTTTTTGATTTCACAACTATATTTTGGAAAATGGAATGAAAACAATTAATGGAAATGAATATTTTATTCCGTCAACATGTATTTTCTCATTTGTGGGCCCTTGAATGCCACTGTTGATAAGTGACAGAAATAGGTGTGAAGCAATCACACTAAGACAATATTGAAAACTGATATAAACACATCTGTGGATTGTTTATTATCTTATCATAATTACACTGTCAAAATTCAAATGGAAACAATAGGTGCTTTCGCTTTCGTTTTACTGTGAATGTGTTTGTTTTTAGGCCTGTTTGTTGTATCGTTTTTGCGTCACGATCGAGCCAGTACATGGTGATTAGATATTCCTTTTCTTTTATTTAACCAATTGTGGTTGTTGTTCCATTATTTAACCGTAATTTAGCATTTACTCATATTTTTGGAGGTGCATGCTATTCGTCTAATGCTATGTTCACACTTAAACCACTTTTCTAGAACTTATCATTTTCTACAAGTCTAAGTTCTACAAATCTGAAATCAATTGTTCACACTTAAGGATAGTTTTGTACAAGTGTCAGATTGTTAGGGGTTTGCATTGTTGCTTGTAGCTAATGATCTATTAAAGATAGAAACTTCTACTTTTTTTTTAAAAGAAAGTAAGATGCCAGTTTAGTAAACCGACATATTTTTTTAATTTTTTTTCCAGATTAGAAGTTGACAATTTTGGGGTCGAAACAAAAGTGCGCGATCTATTTCCACTCTATCGAAACGAACAAAACACATTTCCGTTTGTATTTCACTAACCATTAGGGCTAGAAATGCGTTCTTTTTTTAAAAGAAAGGTCGTTTTATTCTCCATCTTTTGATGTATTGTATTAATTTTTTGATGCATTTGAAAGTGCTTTATTTTAATGCCGAAAGTTGCCTTAAAAGTTTAATTGGCATCAATTTTATTTTTTGGATTTTCCTAGGATCAGTCACATGACACAATGGGGGCGTGTTTTGCAGTTGTGACGTCAAGTTTAAGAAAACCTTTCTACAACTTGAGTTGTAGAAAAGTCCGCCATCTTGTTTTAAGAACTAGAAAACCTTTGATAGTGTGAACACAGGTTTTCTACAAAAGTGGCGGGTTTTGTACCAAAGTGGTTTAAGTGTGAACATAGCATAAAAGTGTTTATGACACTTGTTTGAAAGTCTGATCCGTCGATCTAACTTTCGAGGCGACCATTTTGAATTTAGTTGTAAAAACCAAAACTGGCATAAACTGATTCATAAACCACTCCAGTCGTGGTTTTGGTTTTTGCGGTTTTTGGTGATGGTTTTTGGCTGTGTCCATTCCAACTTTGAACGCGTTTATTTAAAACATTGAGCGCAAATTTAGTACCGGGAAATCTGGATGGGCCGGGCCACAGGGACAGGCTACAGTGGGCCATGAACGGCCCACTGGCCACCAGGAAATTCTAGGTAGCCCACCGGGCCAGTCCAGCACTGCATATAATTTAGACTAAACAGCACTTTAAACAACATATTTAAACTGCTTCTCTCAATACAACATCAAAATTGGCAAGATGAACATGCGTTTATAAATGCGCCTACCATATATGGGTGATAATATGAATTAAATCTTTTCTTCAACCTTTGATATTCACTGGCAGTAGTGGCGTGATCCAAAATCTAATTTAAACCTGCATAAATGCACCCACAAGTGTTTCAAAAACACATTTCAACGACAAATCCATTGCAAAATCCACCCAATTCCCTTTTTACAGTGTAGTTTTATTCCAGGAAAAACTGCGTCAAAAATAAGGGAAATCCCTAAATACTTCCTAGAAAATCACAGGAGAAACAGAAATTAATGACGACTCTTGCCACGCAGTGAAGCCTACACAACTTGTTTGCATCATCGCTACCAGATGCCACTAGCCAACAAAACTAAATATAAAATAAGCTAAAAGATCAAAAGATCAAATCCATTACGAAATGTTGCCACACGTTGTCAACATCTCTCATTCCTCTCAATCCCCGCGACCGATTTAATCCTCAAAAAAAGATGACCGAAGAAACCAGCACTTCGGGAGTCGTATCAGTAACCGAATTCAAATGCGCAGTCAGCTCAACCGCGCTCGTTACCGACCGCACGAAACCTCGGCTAAAAAACCAATTCATCGCCGCCTTCATCGCTTCCATCGCGCCGATATGCGCCGGCCTCGTTCTCGGCTACTCGTCGCCCGCGATCCCCGACATGGACAAACCCGGTCGACGACTCCACTTGCAACTCCACGAAAAAAGCTTGTTTTCAAGTATCCTCAACATCGGCGCTCTGTTCGGCGGACTCCTAGCGGGCTTCCTGGTCGATTATTCCGGCCGGAAACTCGGATTCCTACTCACGTGCATCCCGTACGTCGTCGGATGGCTCTTCATCGTCTACGCGCAGGCCGTGTGGGCGCTGTACGTCGGTCGGATCATCACCGGTGTTTGCGTGGGGATAACGTGCCTCAACACGTCGGTCTACGTCACCGAGATCGCGTCGCCCCAAGTCCGGGGCGTGCTCGGCTCGTTTTTCCAGCTTTTCCTCAACTCCGGAATTTTGATCGCGTATTCCTTGGGCTCGTACGTCCCCTGGACGTATTTGGCCGTGTTTTCCGCCTCCGTGCCGTTAATTTTGATGGTTTTTATGAGTTTCATGCCCGAAACGCCCGTTTGGTTGCTGCGGAACGGGAACGTCGAAGGGGCCCGTCAATCCCTGCAGTTTTTCCGGGGCCCGGATTATGACGTCGAGGGCGAGATCGACGAATTGCAGCGCGAGAAACAGAACGAGGTGAAGTTGTCGCTTAAGGAATTGCGGAATCCCGTTATATTCAAGCCGTTACTCATCATCGAGATGGAGATGTTCCTGCAACAGTTCTGCGGCATCAATGCGGTCGTGTTCAACATCGTGTCGATTTTCTCGACGGCTGAAAGCTCGTTGAGTTCGAACGATCAAGGGATCATCGTGGGTTGCGTCATGGTGGTCGCGTCGGTCGTCGCGGCGGCATTTATGGACAGGGCCGGTCGGCGCGTGCTTTTACTCATTTGTAACGTCGTTATGTTTGTTAGTTTGTTTGTTTTGGGGAGTTTTTATTATCTGAATGAACACCGGAAGGAGTTGGTTGATGGTTTGGGTTGGTTGCCGGTGTTGTGTATGGTTGTTTTTGTCATTGTGTTTAATTTGGGGATCGGACCGATCCCGTGGCTGTCTATGAGCGAGCTGTTCCCGACCAAAGCGAGAAGTTTCGCTTCGAGTGTTGCCACGGCGACGAGTTGGTTGTTGTCGTTTGTTATAACAAAGACGTTCGACGATTTGCAGACGGCCATTTCTCCGTACGGTGTTTTTTGGCTTTATGGGAGTGTGTCGTTCGCGGGTATCTTTTTGGTCTGGTTTCTGGTCCCGGAAACGAAAGGGAAATCGCAACAAGAAATCCAGAATTTTTTTATGTAATTTTTTTGTATGTAAATTGATATTTTGTGACGTAACGTCGAATTTGAAAACACTCATTATCTCGTTGTATGAAATAAATAAATATATATTTACGATTGTTTTTTAAAGTTTCCTTAATAATTATTTTAAAATTATTGTTTTTCCTTATTGGAACGAATGGAGGTCATTTTTAAATATTATTTATTAATTTATTTGCATTCCTTTCACGGCTGTGGTTGACCTTAGCAACATGGCCTCCACGGCCTCATTTACCTTTGTTTACCTTTGTAACGCGAACAAAAACTAATTTCCACAACATTAAATTTTATTATTTAAAATAAAACCCAATTACAAATTCTAGTCAAAAATGCAAATATTTATTTACCGGAATATTCCATCCAAACAGCGCACCCTAGTGCCTAAACCCACACTAATTTCCCATTTCCCAACTCCGCCACATCAGCGCCACCGTCGCCTGTTATTTACCACCACCAACTCGCCGTCGACTTTGCAGCAAATATCGACGCAATCGGAGCGAAATTCGCACGAAATCCGCACCAAACGTAATTGCACAAGCGACTATTCCAGCGAATGACCCGCTAGGGTCATCCAAACCGACGAAATCTATGAAGAACCGTCATTCGCCCGTGGTGAGCAGCAGCGAAGTTGTCAAGATGGCGTCAACCGATTCGTCGTCGTCCAACAAAACGTGGGAACTGACGCTGTACGAACTGCAGCGCACCTCGCAAGAGGCCATTACCGACAACACGGAGATCGCAGTGTCGCCGCGCAGCCTCCACAGTGAACTCATGTGCCCCATCTGCCTGGACATGCTGAAGAACACGATGACAACCAAGGAGTGTTTACATCGCTTCTGCCAGGAATGTATTATCACGGCTTTGCGGAGCGGCAATAAGGAATGTCCGACGTGTCGCAAGAAGTTGGTGTCGAAGAGATCGTTGAGACCGGACCCGAATTTCGATATGCTTATATCGAAGATTTATCCGAGTAGGGATGAATATGAGGCGCACCAGGAGAAAGTGCTGGCGAAATTGAATAGAACTCATAATCAGAATGTTATTGCGTCGATTGAGGAGGGGATCCGGTTCCAGGCGTTGAATCGGGCGCAGAGAGTTCGGAAACATCCGCAGGACGAAGCGCCGTTGGTTAATAACGTACCGAATCAAGTTGTTCCGCTAGTGCCGGTCGTTACGAATAATAATAATAATAATAGCAGCAATATGAGGTTGATAATTTAGAGATAATTTAATGAAATTTGATTAAATTTAATGATAATTCATTGAAATTCATTGAAATTCAATGAAATTCAATGATAATTCATTGAAATTCAATGAAATTCATTGAAATTCAATGAAATTCAATGATAATTCAATGAAATTCATTGAAATTTAATGAAATTTAATAAAATTCAATGATATTTCATTGAAATTCATTGAAATTCATTGAAATTCAATGAAATTTAATGATAATTCAATGAAATTCATTGAAATTCATTGAAATTCAATGAAATTTAATGATAATTCAATGAAATTTAATGATAATTCAATGAAATTCAATGAAATTTAATGATTATTCAGTGAAACTTAATGAAAATCAAATGAATTCAATGAAATTCAATGAAATTTAATGATTATTCAGTGAAACTTAATGAAAATCAAATGAATTCAATGAAATTTAATGAAATATAAATGAAAATCAAATGAATTCAATGAAATTTAATGAAATATAAATGAAATTCAATGAAATTCAATGAAATTTAATGAAATTTCAATGCAATTCAATGAAATTCAATGAAATTCAATGAAATTTAATGATTATTCAATGAAATTCATTGAAATTCAATGAAATTTAATGATAATTCAATGAAATTCAATGAAATTTAATGATTATTCAATGAAATTCAATGAAATTTAATGATTATTCAATGAAATTCATTGAAATTCATTAAAATTTAATGAAATTCAATGAAATTCAATGTTAATTTAATGAAATTGAATAAAATTGAATGATTATTCAGTGAAACTTAATGAAAATCAAATGAATTCAATGAAATTTAATGAAATATAAATAAAATTCAATGAAATTCAATGAAATTCAATGAAATTCAATGAAATTCAATGAAATTCAATGAAATTTCAATGCAATTCAAAGAAAATTAATTAAATTTCAATGTGATTCAGTGTAACTTAATGAATTATTGAGATATTAATGCATATATTTATTTTATTTCTAGCAATAATGTGATTCCGGCTGAAAACGGGAACAGTAACAGCAACGATGGTGTTGTGGTGGCAAACGTAACAACAATTGAGTCGCCAAATTCGACAAATTCCGTGGTGACGCCAACCAGTTCGTGCGATTCATCCATACCGAGAAAAAGGCAGAAAACTGCATCTGCAGACGAATCCGGGTCCGGGATTGATGCGGGGCAGGAGTCGGTCGGGGAAGAAGCCGGGTCCGACTCGGCGCCGAGCAATGAGATCGAATTAGTTTTTAAACCGCATCCGCAAGTCGAAGATTTGGGCGAAGGATTTATTCGTTACATTAAAACAACTGCCAATGCAACAGGTTTTTATTCTAAAAATCTCTTTCTTAATTTAATTTAAATTTATTCATTTTATATTTAGTTGATCATCTTTCTAAGTATTTGATGATGCGCCTTGCGCTGGATTCCAAGTTGGAAGAATTTACGGGTCCTGAGTTTGCCAATGCCGACACTCAGTTCGCCATTTTCATCGCGTGCACACCGGGTCAGTTTACGGTTTTAAATGGAAATATGACATTGGATCAAGTGAATGAGAAATACTGGAAAGTCAATAAGCCTTTGGAAATGTATTATTCGGTTAAGAAATAAGTTTATGTTAAATTTAAGTTGAAATTATATAATTATTGTACAAAAAAATGAAGGAAAAGAAAAGTTTGTTTATAATTTGTAAATGTTTTTTAAGTTACGATAAAAAAAATACTATGCCGAGATGATAATTGGCTGAAAAAACGAGTTTTATTACGAAAATAAATGAAGTATGGTGAATAAAAAAATGGAAATATATATATAAATAAAATTTAATAGTGGATGTAAACAAACGAGCTGCCAAAACATCTGTAATGCAGGGAAGCATTACATATTAGACTTCTAAACCCTTTTACACTTTTCTTCGATCACTTCGGTTAGTTTTTTAAAATAATTTTTTTTTTTAAATTTCCCACCCAGTTGTCCAATTTTCATTACATTACATTACGTTTCGGTCACAGCTTCCGCCAGGTGGCGCTCCGGTTTACTTAAATTTTGCCGTAATTTGCTTTTTTCACCCTTATAACTATATTTGATCCAAAAACTAACGACGCCATCGTTTTCAGCGCCAAATTACACGTTGGAAATCTTATTTAATCATTCAAATTGTTCAGTTTTAAAAATCAGTCTTTTTCAAATTTCCCACCAAATTTGCCATGCGGTCGCGACTTTGGTGGATCGTAACGCTACTCAGTAGCGAGAATGTTCACTGCGTTCTCCTTCCAAAGATTCAAAATGTGCAAATTTATGGCAATATTGTTTCGTTTTATACTATTATTATATTATAAAACATGTGATGAAGTTGCTGAGATGTTATGCAGTATCTGTGAGGGAAATTGCTGTAATATCAATTGGTATTTGGGGAAATATCTGTGGGTAATGATCCTTTATTATTCGCTCTACGAACTCATCGGCTCTTGGTAATATCTAATATAAGACATATTATTGTCTTATACTATTGACATAGTATTGTTGTTTGTAAATTTTTTTTTTTTTTTTAGTTTTAACCCGACAAAGCACCTGTATTCGCTGTCGGAGGATATAAAATTGTATGAATTTGCAAAGTTTTTGAAGACTCGCTACAAAAAAATTCCAAGTTTCCATGTTAAATGGTTCCTGATCATTTGCTTTTGGTCCTTCAATCGACCAACGGTCGAATCTGCAAGGAAGCGGATGTCAATGCTTCTTAGAAAAAACTCCGAATAAGTTTGTGCATCATTTAATTTATTTAAAATTTAAATGTCGTTTTTACATGTAAAATGCAATTTTTACACGTGAAATGTCGTTTTAACACCTTAGAAAGTTGTTTTTCGCCCTAAAAAAAAATCTATTTTTACACCTTAAAAAAACCATTTTGCATGTAAAAATCCATTTTGCATGTAAAAATCCATTTTGCATGTAAAAATCCATTTTGCATGTAAAAATCCATTTTGCATGTAAAAATCCATTTTGCATGTAAAAATCCATTTTGCATGTAAAAATCCATTTTGCATGTAAAAATCCATTTTGCATGTAAAAATCCATTTTGCACGTAAAAATCCATTTTGCACGTAAAAATCCATTTTGCACGTAAAAATCCATTTTGCACGTAAAAATCCATTTTTGCACGTAAAAATCCATTTTTGCACGTAAAAATCCATTTTTGCACGTAAAAATCCATTTTTGCACGTAAAAATCCATTTTTGCACGTAAAAATCCATTTTTGCACGTAAAAATCCATTTTTGCACGTAAAAATCCATTTTTGCACGTAAAAATCCATTTTTGCACGTAAAAATCCATTTTTGCACGTAAAAATCCATTTTTGCACGTAAAAATCCATTTTTGCACGTAAAAATCCATTTTTGCACGTAAAAATCCATTTTTGCACGTAAAAATCCATTTTTGCACGTAAAAATCCATTTTTGCACGTAAAAATCCATTTTTGCACGTAAAAATCCATTTTTGCACGTAAAAATCCATTTTTGCACGTAAAAATCCATTTTTGAACTTAATTATGCACCTGAAATGGGGACTTTAAATCTCTCTGCCCCAATTTGACCTCCAAATGGGTTTTTATTTTTATTTTATTTTATTAATTCAATGTTTTATTATTTTTTTGTAGAAGTGGCTACATTGAAGTTTGAAGAGTAGGTGTAGGCGGCAACCAGGGGACTCGAACAATTAGGGGCCGTCCATAAATTACGTAACGCCTGGAGGGGGGGGGGGGAGGGGGTTTCAAATTTTGTTACGGGTTGTTACGACGAGGAGGGGGGGGGGTCTTAATAATGTTACGTAACAAAATTTATTTTAACTTTTTTGAAATTTTTTTTAAATTTTTGTGAAATTTTTTGAAATTTTTTTTAAATTTTTGTAAAAAATTTTAAATTTGTGTAAAATTTTGGAGTATAAGCTTGTATCAAATTTTTTTTTGGAGGGGGGGGGTAGTGAGTTTTGTTACGTAATATTAATATTCTAGGGGGGGTTTGTGGATTTGTTACGACCTTGTTACAAGGGGGGGGAGGGAGTCTAAAAATCGTAAAATCAGCGTTACGTAATTTATGGACGGCCCCTTATTGGAAAATTAAAAATTGAAACTTCGAATTCAAATTTTATTTTTCTTGTGGCGGCTGAGGGTTTTCGATCCATTAATTCAATTTTCAATTTGTAGGTGGCGCATTAGGGCCACCATACAATAAGCCTTTGGAAATGTATTATTCGGTTAAGAAATAAGTTTATGTTAAATTTAAGTTGAAATTATATAATTATTGTACAAAAAATAAAGAAAAAAAAAGTTTGTTTATAATTTGTAAATGTTTTTTAAGTTACGATAAAAAAAATACTACGCCGAGATGATAATTGGCTAAAAATACGAGTTTTATTACGCAAATAAATTAAGTATGGTAAATAAAAAAATGCAAATACATATATAAATAAAATTTAATGGCGGATGTAAACAAACGAGCTGCCATTTTGAATGCCGCCATTTTGGATCCAACTATAAAAAGAAAAAAGAAAAAAAAATATTATAATTTAAATGACTACCTAAAATCACCTCTAATTAATCCCAAAATTAAACATTAATCCACAAACGATTTACCAATCCACAAAACCTTGAATCGATTCAAACATTTTATTTATAAACTTCCAAAACAGCCAATCAGAAGCGAGACCGATCGCTGCGCCCGCTTCAAGATTCAAACCTAAAAACTCAAGGTGGTCGTTTCCAGCTCAATTCCCGCTCTCCACCATGGCAAACCAGCAGTTAAACTACAGGTAAACAACCAAAAAACTAAACAAAACCACTCCCTAACTCTCCAATTCCACCCCAACAGAGAAATCATTCCGAATCAATCCATAATCCGGCGCTGGAAAGAAATCTCCATCGACACCGGCGCAGCACAGAGCACGCTGCAGGATATAATGTTACCCGAGTGCGCGGGAGGTTTCACGTACCAGGACAGCGGTCGCAACCGCGCAAACCCGATAACCAGACACCGCTTCATCTACTGGAAGATCTCGCACGACGTCCTCGAACTAACCGAACAATCGCTCGACTACAACCTGCACGCGAACCAAATCCGCTTTCGTTTCCAAGACACGCCCGTCCTGGACGGCGTGAGCGTCCACGAAACCACCAACCACGTGATCGTGCTCGTGGCCACCGTGTTCAGCGTCCACCGCCTCGTTTTTCCGCACCCCAACAAGCTGCAGCGCCAAGATTTCGTGCACAATGCGGACCATTCGCACCCGTCCGTCTTCAGCGACGCGTCGGCGAGCACCGGCAACGACCCCCGCTCACAATTCGTGTTCGAACTGACCAACAACACCACGGCGTTGCCCCATTCCGCCGCCAGTTGGCTCACGAGCGACGGCGACGCGCTTTTCGCCATCGCCAGTCACTTGGACCGAATCATAACGGTTCGTTTGCCCAGCGCGGACTCGCACGCGTCGCCGTCCGTCAACGAACTGCGCTGCGCGTCCGTCATGCAGTGGTTCTGGACCGGCATCATGCCCGCCGCCATTCGCAGCGCACGTGACGTCACCATCGTCAACGTGTGCATCCATTCTCTGCGCGGCGATCTCTTCGTTTTCGCCCTGACTCGCGACTGCAAGGTGCGCCAATGGTCGTGCCGCGACTACGAGTGCGTCATGGTGTTCGACGTGCTCGACTTGATCCGCGACACGTCCAGCAAGAACTTGAACGGACCGCAGAACCACGTGCTCCGCAAAGCGCTCTCGAGCGACGACGACTCGCTCTACCTCGGCGTCTACCTGTGCCTGAACAACAGCCGACACATCTGCGTCCTCCAGTCGCTCAACCAGTCCGGCCAGCACCAATTAACGCTCGTGACCACCGTCCAACTTCCGGAATGTCACCTAGTCGACTTCACGCTCACACACCCGTCCGTGTGGGCGCTGTGGTCGGTCGGAGACGGCGACACGGCCGTTTACGTGACCCCCATCGACGCGGAAGTTGAAAACGTGGAAACGTGGACGCGCGTGGTCCTCGAAGCGCCCCCCGAGCGCGAGATCAACCTGCAACTGGGCGTCGTGGACCCCCGAGAGGCTTTCATGGAGAGAATCTTCGCGCCGGGAGATTTTTCCATCCAAACCATCACGAAAGCCGTGAGCATCTACCGGCGCTCGGCCGACGCGTCGTTGCTGAGCGACGTGAGCGTCCCCGTGAGCGTTCTGAAGGAGGAAGTGATCCTCGTGGTGGAAAAGGCCATCCAGATGCAGGCGAGCGAGTACGAGATGGAAGATGGCGACTACTTCAACCTGCAGTTGGATTGCTGGTCCAAATTCTACTCGTGCTGCGTCCAGTACCAGGAGGTGGAGTCGAAGATCATGGGGTTGGTCGTGGACGAGAGGTCCGGGCTCGTGTGCACGGTCAAGAAAGTGCAGTTTTCCGTGTTGAGGCCGATGGACGCGGTCGAGGAGCTGATTTTGGGCGAGGGGGCGTCGAGTGGGATTGTCGAAGAGCCGGCGTTGTGGCCGGATTTGGAGAAGTTGGCGGAGTGTTTGAGGATGGTTGGGACGCACGTGAAGGAGGATGTTAAGGAGGCGTTCGAGTGCGAGTTGGCGAAGAGGGTGGAGCCGGAGGAGATCGTTGCGGCGTTGATGGAGAGTTTTTTGGTGCGGGCGACGCCGGACGACGGGGGGAGTTTTTTGGGTGGGTTGACGAAGTTGACGAATGGGATGGGGAGTTTGGTGGGGGCGGTGGAGGGGGTTTTGGCGGCGGTGGATTTGGCGAGTGGGGATGAGGGGTTGGGGGTTGTTGTGGAGGAGGGGGTTGGGGTTTGTGGGTGTTTGTTGGCGAGTGATGTTGGGGGGAGTTTGATGGCGAAGTCGGTGGGGCAGATGGCGAGGTTGAGGTTCGATTTGTGTCGGAATTTGATGTTTTATTTTCATTTGTTGAAGATTGTTAATTCGATGAAGCAGAATGCACGGGTAGGTTTTGGGGTTTTGGGGGTTGGAAGTGTTGTGTTGTTTTGGGTTTTTTTTTTTTTTTTTTTTGGGGGGGGGGGGGGGGGGTTTGTTTTGGAGTGGGGGATTGGATTTTGGTATTTTTTGGAGTGGAGTTGTGGATGTTTGGCAAATGTTTGTTGAAATTTAAGAAAGTATTCTTTGATTTTGTCAAGATTTAACAGTGTTTTTATTATTTTGTATTCTTATTGTTTTGTTATAATTTGACAAAGCATTCTCATTATTTTGTCAAAATTCATGAGAAATTTTAAAAGTTTTGTCAAAGTTTATTAGAAATTTTAAAAGTTTTGTCAAAGTTTATTAGAAATTTACCAAAGTAGTCCTAAATTTAACAAACACTTGTCGGTATTTATGAAAAATTTCGAATAATTGGTTGGAATTTATGAAAAATTTTGAATAATTTGTTTGAATTTATCAAAAATTTCGAATAATTTGTTGGAATTTATCAAAAATTTCGAATAATTTCTTGGAATTTATGAAAAATTTCGAATAATTTGTTGGAATTTATCAAAAATTTCAAATAATTTGTTGGAATTTATCAAAAATTTCGAATAATTTCTTGGAATTTATCAAAAATTTCGAATAATTTCTTGAAATTTATCAAAAATTTCGAATAATTTCTTGAAATTTATCAAAAATTTCGAATAATTTCTTCAAATTTATCAAAAATTTGTCTGAATTTTTTAAAATTTGTCAAACTATCAAATTTTCCAAATAAAATGATTTTAATGACATTAATGGCGCTTCAAATCTTTATAAACGATTTATTTAATGTAAACTTTAGAACCGCCATTAATTTCATTAAAATCATTTTAATTTATTATCATTATCACAAGGAAAGTGTGCATATAGATGCTTTTTATATGAAATTTTCCAACTTTTATCGGAATTTATCACCATTTTCAAATTTTTACAGAAATATACAGTAGGACGTCAATTACCACAACCATAAATCATAACTAAAACCGATTTTCGGATAATCGACGCTCCACTGTATTACTACACTCCAATATTTACCAAAATCCACCCAAAAACTCCCATCAACCAACCAACACAACCAACATTTCCAATTCCACACGCAATCCCACCACGATAACTAATCCCATCTCTTTTCTATTTACAGACACTAAGAAGACTAGAATCGGACCTCATTCCCCAAACCGAACTTCTTCTTCGTTCCTACCACGTCCTCGTCTGGGCGTCCGAAACCGTCACATCTCAAGTTCCTCGCACGACCATCGAAACCGGTCTCAACCAACTCGCGCTCCTCAACATAAGCGACAACCCAAAGACCGAAAAAGCCTCCATCCAACTGACGTGTCTAGTCGAGTTATTCATCCGTCTACACGGCGGATTCCAAGCCCGCTCCGTCTTAGCCCACAATCTCCCCCAATCCAACCCCTCCTGTCTGTGGATAGAAATGATCACCCCCATCGTGCAGACCCTCGGACAACTACTCTGGCCGTTGAGCATCCACTTCTCCTTCCCAGAATTCCTGCTCACACACTGCCAGCACCTCCAACTGAGCGAATACGTGCAACTGCTCGACGGCTGGTGCGAATGGAACGTCGCCTCCCGCTACTTCCTCTTGGGAAACGTCTACTTGAACACCGGCGAAGCCAACAAGAGCCTCGATTGGTTCTTCGCCGCCTCCGAACGCATCACGCCCGAAGAGTTCCTGTCCGTCAAAGTCATCTCGGACAAGGGCCCCGTCTTGACCACTTACTACCTCAAAGTGATCCATCTTTTGGAGCAGTTCGCGCTCGCCGCGCACGCCATAACCGTGGCCAAGCGCGCCATCGCGATCACGGACGCGAAGGACGACAATTTGGCCACTCTGTGGTGCATCATCTTCAAGCACCAGCTCGCGCTCGGCCACTACGGCGAGGCCTACGAGGCCGTGGTCAACAACCCGAGCACGGCGCGCACCAAGGACTGCTTGCGCCAACTCATCGTGGTGTTGTGCGAGCGCAAGGAATTCAAGATTTTGGTCGAGTTCCCGTACAGCGGCCTCCAGGACGACTTCGTCGCCATTTTGGAGTCGCGCGCGCGCTCCGTGGACCTGACGACGCGCAATTTCTACGACATTTTGTATTCGTTTCACGTGTATCGCGGGAATTACCGGAAGGCCGGCAGCATCATGTACGAGTACGGCATGCGGCTGGGCAACGAAGTGCCGGGACTCAAGGGACTGCAGCGACAGGCCAAGTGCTATTTGGCCACGCTCAACTGTCTGCGATTGGTCGATCCGAAGCACGCGTGGATCGTTAAGTCGGTGGTGGAGACGCCGGACGACGCGGGGGAGCCGGCCGCCGTGAACATGTCGCCAAAGAGGGACCACGACGCCGACGAAGGCAACGCGCAGATGGCTCGGCGCATGAAGGTGCTCGAGTTGGGCTCGATTCAGAAGGAGTACGACTTGCTGCACGCGAGGCTGCACTTGTTCCGGAAGGAACCGGAGCTGACCAACGTGACGGCGCTGTTGTCCACGTCGGAGACCGTCGGACTCCTCATCAACGTGGGACTGTTCGACGCGGCCATCCGGCTGTGCAGGACTTTTTGCGTGGGTTTTACGCCGGTCTTCGAGGGACTGACCGCCCGCTGCGTGGAGCTGTCGCAGGCGGTGAGGCCCCAGGATTCGGCGGCCGCTTGGGATTGGCTGAGCGAGAACGACTTGAATAGGGTGCACGTGGGCGCGAAGACGAACCCGGCCGAACACGCGTGGGCGCTGCTGGAGAGATATCTGAAGGAGCTGGAGAGACGAGGGCAGAGCGAGTACCATTTGTGCGTGGCCACTAAATTGTTGGCCATGGGCGCGAGTTTGCCGCTGTGGTTGGCCGCTTCGTATAAGGCGGTTAACCCGACGGAGTTGCTGAGGTTGTATTTGGACTATGATCTTTTGGAAGAGGGCACGGAGTTGTGCTTGGGGTATGTGGATGCTGTTTTGGGGACTGGGAGGGAGTCGTTTGGGCTGAAGAATGGGCTACAGGGGCCCAATGCGCCGGTTTGGGTGCCTTATACGTTGATTGATCATTTGTTGGCGGTGTTGGAGACGGTGAAAGGGGATTTGGCGTATAAGGCGATGGATGAAAAAGTGGTTAGGAAGTTGGAGGAGTATAAGAAACATGTGACTTTCGTTTCTGATCAGATGATTGAGTTGGCCCATGAGAGGCAGAAATTAGCTAATAGATAAGAATTTGTAATGATTTTTTTTTGTTTTTGTTTAATATTTGTATTGTTTTTCCTTAAATGCTTCACCACTGCCATTAATTAAACAATTTGTTAATAAAATATTTGATAAGAAGTTTGTAGGTTTTTGTATGAGTACAGTCGAAACTCTTTATAACGAATCCCGTTATAACGAATTATCGATATAACGAATTGTTTAAAATGACTTGGTTGGCCAGCCATAGAACACCATGTTAAATATTTTCGTTATAACGAATTTCGATATAACGAATTAATCGTTATAACGAACAAGTTTTCAGGTACACTGTAATACCCATAAGCTCTCGTTATAACGAATTTTCAAAACTGATCACATCTGATGCCTATATTTAGAAAACAAAGAAAAATGAAAATGGCTGCCAAACGAAAGGCAATTTCAATTTTAAGACAAGCTGAACATTATTAATGCCATTGACAATGGCAAGAAGCCATCCATTGTAGCTACTGAGTTTAATTTGTCCCGTTCTACAATTTCAGCTGCAAATTTCAACAATTTTAAAGAATCGGGACAAAATTAACATGAAACTACCATGAAATACCATGTTTATGAATAAATAATGTTTTTCATGATAAAATTTAATTTTTTCACCTAATTCGTTTTAACGAATTCTCGTTATAACGAATCGATTCTTCCGGTCCCTTGCGATTCGTTATAAAGAGTTTCGACTGTATTAAGTTCCGTTTACATGCACGGAATGTTACGAGTGAGATGGAATATTGCGTGTGCGCAACTGTCATGTAAACAGGGATGACGAGGATTATTCGAGTAGTGAATAATCCCTCGCAGAAGGTTGTTTAATTCGAGTGAACTCCAACTATTTTTATTGCACATGCGCGCATCACTTTTGGCACTTCACCATTGGTCGAAAACCAAATTATTTTCTGCATGTAAACACAACTTGATTTTTTCACCACTCCAATTATTCGGTGCATGTTGTAAACGTAGTACAAGACTTTGGCTTTGCATTTTTTATTTTTATTTCTGGGTATTATTACACTTTGGCACTTGATAAATTGTTATTAAATTTAAATGGCGCATTTTGAAATTCTTGAGTGACGTAACTGCTTATTTGGAAATCATTCCTTTGATTCCGTCAACGATCGAAGTGCAATGTCCAGTGCCGACCTTGAACGTGTTCCACACACTCTCCTAAACAAATACGTAAATAAATTTAAAAATAATAATTAAATTATTAGGTTTTTAGTTTTTAACCTCTCTTTGTTTGCAGGTGTAGCCCAATTTACAGTCGCACAGGAATTTGCCGCCGCATGTATCGCCCTCATCTCTCAAAGACAAACAGCTGCAACAAGGAGTTTGAAAGAAATTATTTATTTGTCGGAGACCGTTAAATGCTCTCGTAGATTCACTCTCCGTATAAAATCATTAGACGAGAATTAAGTTAATTTTCAATCTCAAAACGACGATTTTTGCAATATAAAAAGTGCATTTTGACGATTTTTGCATATAAATAGTGCATTTTGACGGTTTTTGCATATAAATAGTGCATTTTGTGTATAAGAAGTGCATTTTTGGCACTTAAAAATGCATTTTGACGATTTTTGCATATAAATAGTGCATTTTGCATATTAAAAGTGCATTTATGGCACTTAAAAATGCATTTTGACGATTTTTGCATATAAATAGTGCATTTTGTGTATAAGAAGTGCATTTTTGGCACTTAAAAATGCATTTTGACGATTTTTGCATATAAATAGTGCATTTTGCTTATAAAAAATGCATTTTTGGCACTTAAAAATACATTTTTGGCACTTAAAAATGCATTTTTGCACTTTCCAGCCGCGTTTAACCAGGATACCGTGCTCAATGATGACAACATTTACGGTAAATTACAGCTTACGTTTTTGACACGCCTGCTACGTCTTTACAACATTCGTCGTGCCCGCAATCCATAAATGATTCGCACGATTCTATACCCACGAACTGAAAGTTTAAAATTTAAATGATTAACGGATGGAATTAACAAATATAAATTAGAAAACTCACTAGGGTAATCGCGAAAATAATGAGGAATATGGTTTTCATCTTGAGTGGTTGGAGTGTTAATCAACAGTGGCTATAATCAAACTTGATGGGAATTTGAGCAGTTTCCTGTGTAAAGGTTAGAAACATTACTCCAATTTCTACTTCCTAAGATTAAATATATTTCTTTTAAGATGATAAACTTTGATAAATTAAAAAAATTCAAAATAAAAGCGAAGTAATTGTTTACATTGAAATTTGAGCTAAATTATATTTTTATTAATTTAACGTTATTTTATTTTCGAGTTGAGAGTACAAAAATATTTTATTCGTTTAATATTCGATGATGCTGCGAATACTGAAAAGAAATATTTAATTCAGTTAAAAAATTCGGATATTTTATTTTATTTTATTTTTTTATGCGGTATTCGTAATTTTAATACCTTTTTCCAGAATGCATTAAATCGAAAGCGTCGTTGATTTTCTCCAGTGGGAAAACGTAAGAAATAAACTCGTCGACCATTATTTTCTTATCCATGTATTTTTCTACTAATTTAGGAACACTGTCGCGACTCTTCCAGCCTGTGGAGAAATTTTTTAAAATAAAATTAGGAAGAAGGGTGGAGATGAGTGATTTTCTGATATTACCGCCAAAAGCCGATCCGCACCATGTACGGCCAGTTACTAGTTGGAAGGGCGCAGTTGAAATCAGTTGTCCCGAAGGACCTACGCCAATGATAACGGATTTACCCCAACCTTTGTGAGTAGCTTCCAGAGCGGCACGCTAAAAATTAAATTAAATATTATTAACAGTATATTAATACAACTAAAAAGCATTTTAGATATAAAAACAGCATTTTATGTGTAAAAACAGCATTTTATGTGTAAAAAGACCATTTTTATGTGTAAAAAGACCATTTTTATGTGTAAAAATACCATGTTTATGTGTAAAAAGACCATTTTTATGTGTAAAAAGACTATTTTTATGTGTAAAAAGACCATTTTTATGTGTAAAAGAGAATTTTCAGATGTAAAAAGAAGATTTTCAGACGTAAAAAGAGCATTTTCAGACGTAAAAAGAGCATTTTGGATGTAAAAAGAGCATTTTTAGACGTAAAAAGAGCATTTTTAGGCGTAAAAAGAGCATTGGCAGACGTAAAAAGAGCATTTGCCGACGTAAAAAGAGCATTTTTAGATCTAAAAACTAAAAAGGCATTTTCAGATGTAAAAAAAGCATTTTCAGATGTAAAAAGAGCATTTTCAGATGTAAAAAGAGCATTTTTAGATGTAAAAAGAGCATTTTTAGATGTAAAAAGAGCATTTTTAGTTGTGTAAAAAAGCATTTTTGTACATTTTTAGATGTAAAAATGCATTTTTGCACATTTTTAAATGTCAAAAAACCTTTTTGTACATTTTTGGATGTAAAAATGCATTTTTGCACATTTTTAAATGTCAAAAAACCTTTTTGTACATTTTTAGATGGCTAAAATGCATTTTTTTGTAAAAAAAAAAGTTGCTTTTTGCAAAATTGTTGCACTTGCCATGGTTGTCGTGTTTCCAATGCACTCAAAAGTGAAATCCAAACCGCCATCCGTCATCTCAACAAGCACTTGTTCGATCGGTTTGGAATAATCCTGTGGATTGACGCACTCCGTGCATCCAAATTTCATCCCCATTTCAAATTTATCCTTATTGATATCAACTCCAATAATACGTTTCGCTCCAGCTTCCTTGCAGCCCATAACAACGGCCAAACCGACGCCGCCAAGACCCCAAACTCCCACCGTGCTTCCCGCCTCAACTTGGGCGCTGTTCAACGCCGCGCCGTATCCCGTAGCAATTCCACACCCCAGCAAGCAAACCTTATTCAAAGGTGCACTTTTATTGATCTAGAAAATATTCAAATTGCAATTAATTCTATTTTTGTACAAAACATCAAAGAAACGCACTTTGCACACTGAAATTTCAGACACTACGATGTATTCGGCGAAAGTCGAGCATCCCATGTAATGATAGAGCGATTTCCCATTGCAGGAATAGCGGGACGTTCCGTCAGGCATTACACCTTGACCTTGGGTCGTCCTTTGATATTATTTTGATAAGATTTTTTTTTTTTTTTTTTTTTTTTTTTTTTTTTATTTACCTGATCTTTGAACACAAATTGGTTTTTGGACTTTTGCAGAATTTGCACTCTCCGCATTGGGGGATGTAAAGTGGGATCACGTGATCTCCTAATTTAGGTATTATTATTGTTAGTGTTTATTTTTTTTTTTTTTAGAATGTGATGTTTACCTGGGGATACATTTGTTACTCCTTGACCAACACTTTCTACTATTCCAGCCCCTTCGTGGCCCAAAATGACTGGAAATTTGCCTTCAGAGTCGTTTCCACTCAGTGTGTATGCATCAGTGTGGCAAACACCTGTTGAAGTCACCTAAAATTAATTTTTTTTAATTTTTTAAAATTTTTTAAAATTCATTTTTAATTTACTTTAATGCGAACTTCACCAGCTTTTGGTGGATCGACTTGAATAGTTTCAATTGTCAACGGCTTTTTCGCCTCCCATGCTACTGCGGCACGACACTGAATTGGCTGCAATTTCCAAAAATATTAATAAATAAATTAGAAATAACTTCCGATAAAAGTTTGATTTGAGACGAATACTTTTCCAGTTGTATCACCATCCGCCATTTTCTTAAAAATACTCAAACCTGCCACTAGATGGCCCCCAAAACCAAACCGCGAAAAGTAAACAAAGTGAATAGTGTGTTGTTCAGTGGTGACCTCCTTCTAAACGGAGTTCTACGTCAAAAGAAAGAAACACAAATAAACCAAAGAGTAACATTTAAAAAAAACAACACTTTATTTAACTTAAGAGTTACAAAATGGGTCAGTCGCCATGTTGGCAAAATCGTAAGACACTCGAACTCCGTTATTTCATAAAATAAGGTTATAATTCAGGTCTTCGTTACGATATAATGCACAAGTACTTTCTCGCAAACTATTTCTTTATTTTCATACAATTATTTCGGCTTTTTTCATTACTCTCGGCATAGAACATTTCAATTTAGTCCAAAAATGCGGTTTACTCGCTTCCAAATACGTCGTGGTGGCCAAAAAAGCGCGCAGATCATCCCTAGCATTATCCAAATCCGGCATTTTATCGGGCAAAACCACTATCAACCTCCTAACCCCGTCCTCAAAAGCTTTATGATACGCCACGTTAAACTCTATCTGACTCCACGCACTGCTCACAAACCCTTCCGTCAACACGATGATAGTGCGCCGGCTTTCCTGCACCGAGCGCACTATTTGCTCCGGTATCAATTCCCCACCCAGCCAATCACGTTCGTGCAAACACAACTTATACGGGGGTTGTCCGTTCTCTAGACCCTCCACGAGCACCTCCCGAACCCACTCCCCGTCCGCACTGCTGTACGACACGAATGCGTCGAACAGTTTAGATTCATCCACGTCTTCCTCGGTGACTAGCCGCAGACACACTCCTTTGGCGAATAGAAAATATTTAATTTCCTGTTTAAATCGGAAAAATAAAATGAATAAAACGCTGATAATTATCACGATCACTGCCAGACATGGCCACAGTATATTCATTGCGTTATTCGGTGTGAAATCATCGTTTGTAACGCAAAATTTGTCGATGTCGAAGAAATCGTGCATCGATACTTTGTGTCCGTCGGTTCGCATGCACACCGTGTCTTGACGGTCGGTGAAATGAGTGTTAGTTGTCGCCGCTAGATTGCGCAGTTGGCGCATGTCGCACGAACATTTCCAAGGATTTCTAGCTAATTCCACTGACCGGAAGTGGTTTCCTTTGAATAGATCGTAAATTGGGGGTTCCAGTCGTGTTAGGTAGTTGGATCGTAACGATATTTTGCGTAATTCGGGGGAAAATGTCAAATTTGTCACTGATTCGAGTTTATTTAGTGATAAATCGAGTTCTCTGATAATTTTCCACATTGGCCACGTTCTAGCGGGCAAATACTGAATGTTGTTGTTGTCGAGATTCATTAGTAAAATTTGGTCGCTTTTAATGGAAAAATCGGTCGGAAATTCGGTTAATCCGACACGGGAACAATTGACTCGATAATGTTTTGACGCCATGTTTTCCGAACACTTGCATCTGATAGGGCAGATGTGACACACGAGGCTGTCGATGTACGAGTCGGTGCCGGTGTCGGGGTTGTGGCATTGCCAAAATTCTAGGTCGAAAAATCTTTTCATGAATCGTTTGACCAAATCACTCTTGAGTATCTCGGCGAAATGACAGTCGCACACGAACGGATTTCCGCGCAATTCGATCTTTTTGTCATCTGGAAACTCGAAAAGGGGATTTTGTTGAATAAATCGGTAAACATCGGCTTCGATTGTCGATATCTTGTTGTTGGTTAACACCAAACGCACCGAACTGTCTTCGGAATAAATTTCTGACAACTCGCTCAACCCTAATTTCGTGATATTATTGTTCGAAATATTTAATTCGCTAACTTCCATCGCTAATTTTACGGGTATGGCTTCCAGACAACAATTTATGCATTCAACTTTCAGCTTGCTGTTCCTTTTTATCACGGAATTCGGCGATGACGTCACATTTTTTATGCAGTTATGGGATAAAATCACAGATTCGGCATTTGGGATGACGTCACTCAAAGGTAACACTAAATGCGAGATGTTATTTCCGTGCAAATCGATGTATCTGACGTTTTCCACCTTCGGAATTTCTGTCAGAAAATTGTCGAACAAATACAATTTGTCTATTTTACATCGGAAAAAATCCGGTGGAAACGATCGGAATTTATTCCCTTTCAAAGCGAGTGAGTTCAATTTCTTTATTCCATCCAACAAACCCACCGGAAGTGTTTCCAACTGGTTGTAATGCAGGTCTAATTTTGACATGTCAGTTTTTCCCACCAGCAGGCTCTTCGGGACCGACGTCAGTTGATTCTCGTCCAATTTCAACACTCTCAAAACCGAATTATCCGTCATAAAAACGTCCGGTAATTTCCGGATTTTATTCCGGCCTAAATCCACACTCCACAACTTGAAAAGTCCTTGGAAATCACTCGATTCAATCGCCTCGATTTCGTTCCCAGACAAATCGATTTTCATCAACTCCGGCATCATCCGGACATTTTCCGGGACTCGTTTTAATCCGTGCAACAATATTTTCAGGTAGTTTATGTTCGGAAATACCTCGGACACATTCCCACGTACATTTTCCACGCACCTGTCGGTGAAATAGAGTTCCGTGAGCGAATCCTGGCGCGGGAATGAATTAAAATCGAAGTAACCGTTCGTTTTATCCGTTTTACTGTCGAAATAATTGACTGTGATGCTAATTTTTGTAATTTTGATTGACATTGTAGGTCGAATCATACCCCACAATCGAAGCACATCTTCCACTCGAAAGTTTTCATCACAACGTCCTTTGATAAACATCGTCCCTTCGTTATCGTGCGTAATTTCGAACGGACGGGCGGAGTTTGTTTTGAAGATAGATCCATTTTTCTGACACTTAAACTCGGAATCCATCGCCAGACACGCTGTGGGGTCGTTAATACACAATTGGTCGGAACATTTAACCCAATCGCCACTCGTAATCGTCGCAATTGCTGAGATAAATAGGAAAAGTACGTTTAGCTGGTTCATTGCGTGTTGTTGGGTTGAATGTTGCGTAATTATTACGATTGTGGCCTTGAATGAGTGACGAGGTGTTGGAAATGGGTTAAGTGGACTTGCCTGTGGTCAATCGAGAGAAAAGTGAGGTGGTTGACGCGATTTGTTTTCGGGTTTTTGCAATTTAGGAAATAGTGAAGTGAGTCATGGTCTTGGAATAGAAGGAGAAATTGTTTCTTGGAAATTAAATATGTGGAACCGGTTTTGGAAAAAAATATGATTATCGGTGGGGAGCGATGATGTGTTGTGTTTGGTTGCCGGATTAGTTATCTTTTTAATTAATAACCGAATTTGAGATAAGGATGTTTATGTCTAGGCAGCCGTGACCTCGATTGTATTTTGTTTTTGTTGAGAAGTCACTGACTTCTCAACAGTGAATTGAAATTAAATAAAGATGAAAGATTTTGTAATTTTTTTTGCGTGTTATTTATTTGTTTTTATAGGAATTTGAAATAAAGAAGGCACTTTTTTATTTTTATTTCATTTTTACGTTGTTTATGATTTTTTTATTTTATACAAACTGCTCCCTAGATGGCGCTCTGTTGCAATATTAGGTCCGCATTGTGTAATGGTTTGTGGGATGCTGAAACGATTCAACGGATTTCCGGCAATGTGTTAACAAATAATTAAAATTAAATTAAAATTTTATTTATTCAGAATTTTCGAAGTAAAGTTTTAGCGGGTACGACCGGAAGCAAGAATCAGATTGGATTGTGGGAAGAAGACGGGCGCATCGTCATGGTCGGCAGCTACGGCATTGGTGGATATATTTAGAAGTTAATCTTTGTCCAGCCATTTAAATAGGATCGAAAATGGAGTTCCTAAACGTTTTTATTACAGAATATTTGAGAATAGAATTTTCTGACATTTCCTACAGATGTAATTTTATTTCAACAGGTGCCAAAAAATTTATGGGGTTAATTTTTACGAAGCTCTGCTGGGGCCATACGAAATAAAAGTTCACAACTCGTTTAAACGAGTTGTGAACTCGTTTAAACGACTTGTGCAACTCGTTTAAACGACTTGTGCAACTCGTTTAAACGACTTGTGCAACTCGTTTAAACGACTTGTGCAACTCGTTAAAACGAGTTGTGTAAAACGAGCCGATTCTGGCGGCCATAGATCGGCGGTGGAAACACGTGGAAACACGTTTACTTCTTATTATTATTATTTCCGTCGGAAAACTAAGCACTTTTTGGCTGCATATGATCGCTCAAATGCGGCCAAAAAGTGCGTAGTTCCCCGTCGAAATTAGGCACCGATCACCGGCCGCATTCGATCGCAAGAACGTGGCCGGTGGTCAGCCAATTACCGGTGCTTGGTTCTGACGGGATACTAAGCACTTTAAGCACTTTTTGGCCGCATATGATCGCTCAAATTCGGTCAAAAAGTGCTTAGTTTCACGTCGAAACTAGGCGCCGGTTTCTTCAGTTGTTGTTACTTTTTTAAAAAATTCCTGAATGTTATGCAATGGGGGAAGAATTATTTCACGTTGTCTATGATTCCCGTTCTTCTGGGATTTCATTAGACATTGCAGGATCAGTAAAAAATGTAAACATTGCCAATTTATGTCAAATGCCATTAAATTAACAAATAAAACAATAAATTTATTTCAATTTATCCATACAAGTGGTGTTTGATGAAGCTAACATTTGACAAATCAAATGGAAGCGACAGTCGACTTCTGACGGCCGCGACATTCGACGGCTGACAGTCGACGTCCGACGGACGCGGCATTCGACAGCTGACGGTCGAAAGTCGATGGCAGACGACCGCGACATTCGACAGGTGACGGTCGACTGTTGCGTACGTTCGACGCCGACCTGTTGCAGCCGACAGCTGTCGACGTCGACTGTCGTGTTCGTCGGACGTCGACTGTCGTGTTCGTCGGACGTCGACTGTGGCTGTCGACTGTCGCGTCGGGTCGTTTTGCACAAGTCGTTTAAACGAGTTGCACAAGTCGTTTAAACGAGTTGCACAAGTCGTTTAAACGAGTTCACAAGTCGTTTAAACGAGTTCACAACTCGTTAAAACGAGTTGTGAACTTTTATTTCGTATGGCCCCAGCAGAGCTTCGTAAATTTTTTATCACTAGGTGGAATAAGTGTGGCAGGAAATTGACATACTTCTAGAAGTTTCCGTGGTTTGTGATTGGCTGTGCATGCCAGAAATATTTTGCATATCCTTTTTTTAAACTTGTCTTTGAGCGATGTTTTTGCCATTCGGTGTTCCGACTCGGTGGACGAAATCACGACGTTGACGTCCTGGATTTACATTGGTGAGTAAATTGGTTTTTAATTTTATTTTACATTTTGTTATTTTATTTTATTGTGGTTTGTTTCGCTGTTGAGTTAAAAAGCGCGTCTTTGTTTGCAGTTAATTATAGAGGTTTACCGTGAGTAGTTTCTGTCTAACAATCGACTTTGCTTTATTTTGTAGCGCATTATTACTTTACAAATGGCGTGCGCAAGATGTTTAATTTGTTACTTTTATTTTAGTTTTCACCGTTTCTGTTTAATATGGTTTGTTAATTTTACACTTTATTAATTGTACATTTATTTTATAGATTCAACAAAGGACTTCCTGTGCCAACCCAGAGGATTCAACACTGAAGACATTTATTTACATTAATATTTTTTGTTTTTATTGTTTTCATGAATATTTTTGTGTATCTCGTTTTTATTATATTTTAAGTGCAATAAAAAATTTATTTGTGTTGTCTTTATAATTTTTTATGTAGTTTAATAAAACTATATAAAAAAAATTATGAAGACATAATACATACTTTTAATTAAAATTTGTTGTCAATTAATTAACATTCAAATTAAATGGGGAATCTGTAAACCCACCCTCCATCCCTTTTTTATTCTAAGTCCAAACCTATAAAAATTTGGCATGGATTCACATTGATTTTTGGACTTAGAATAATTTTGTAGAAATGACATAGCTTATAGAAAATAAAACTTTATTAAAATATATGCATTACATAAAAAATGTACAAATTTTTCCTTAAAAGGAAAATAAATGGCAAATAAAACATTCAAGTGGGTTTATAATGGACTATTTAAGGATTATCTCAGGAAAATATCCCCCTTGAGACTCCGCCATTTTACCACACCCCCAGGACCCAGAGTGTGCCACGCTCTGGGCCCCCAAAAAGATGTCCCACGATGTCTTCCTGTCGATGTAAAATTTTAACCTAAAGAAAAAAAACTATCAAGTAAAAATTATCAACAAAACACATCATTGCAAAAACATGAATAGGAATAAAAATGGAATACAAATTAATTACAAATGATATAAAAATTGTAACAACAATTTAAATTAGTTCAAACGTCGTCCTATCTCGTTCAAATGTCGTCGTTCAAATGTCGTCGTCGTCGTCGTCGTCCTAATGTCAAATGTCGTTTTGAGTTGTCTACGTTATTATACCTATTTAAAAAAAAAAACGCAAAATAAATAATAAAAATTCGGTTCAACTAAATATAATAATTTATAACGTAATCACAATAGGCGAGGGATAAAATATCCATAAACATGAAATATAAACTTATTAAATATTACGTTATCGCCTTAGCTGCGTTATGCGTCACGAAAACGATACAAAACTGTTAAAAATAAGCGTAATTTTAACCTAGGAAAGTGCTAAAACACCTAATGATAAATACGACATGAAAAACAAGAAACTAAAAAGAAAAGTAAAAGTAAAATTTGACTAAAACTTACTTCAGAACGCCGTGTGCTTCTCCTTCTGCGGTTCGAAAAAAACTAATAAGAAACTAAGCGAAAATAAAAATATGCAAAATATCAACGGCTTCGTAATTTCATTTGAATAACCAATCAAAAATCACAGATATTTCTAGAGAAAACGTCAATTGACTTCCTGCTGTCACCTAGCGATAAAAACAAGTAAATATAAAAGAAACATTCAATCTTTGCGCAGATTTCCAAACGAAAATAAAACATTATTATCTCACAACTATTTTACCGCTTAAATAAAACTTTCAATTCCCACCACGCGAGTGCAGCATTAAATCGTCATGGAGACAATCCAAACTCAACCGTTGACATCATGGTGACGGAAATTTCAAATTCAATCATCCAGAAGCCAGGAGGATAGCAGCAGCTATCTAAAACCAAATTTCCAGCACGAAATTCATCGAGTACACAAATGCAACCGTAAAAATTTGAATTGGGTACAACCAGCACCCGTAAAAAAAAACACAAAAAAATGTCCGCAACCAAACATCCAAAAATCCTGGCGGTGTTTGATTTCGACAGTACGTTGGTCGAAGCGAGTTGCGATCACTATATTTTGAATGTAATATCCGAGAATTTGAGCGCAACGACCAACGGCTGGGCGTACCCGTCGAGAACCATGTGGGACATGCCGCCGATATATCGCGCACTTCAGGAGCGAGGGATTCGGCCGACGGATCTTCTCAAGTGTTTGGACGAAATTCAATACGTGCATGGCATGCAGGATTTGCTACTGGAGCTTGCACGACGGGGACATGAAGTTATTATCATTTCGGACTGCAATTCGGTGTTTATTGGACATACGCTGAAAAAAGCTGGTAAAAGAGGAATTGACATCGAGATAAATCTGAAAAATCGAAATAAATGTGGAATAATTCAAGAAAAATCGTAAAAACTTAAAAATCTCGAGATAAATCATAAAAACTCGAGATAAATCGTAAAAACGCGAGATAAGTCGTTAAAACTCGAGATAAATCGTAAAAACTCGAGATAAGTCGTTAAAACTCAAGACAAATCGTAAAAGCTGGAGATAAATAGTTAAAACTGGAGATAAATTGTAAAAACTAGAGATTAATAGTTAAAACTCGAGATAATTGTAAAAAATAGAGATAAATCATAAAAAAAACTCGAGATAAGTGGCAAATCATGAAAAAATCGTAAAAATTCGAGATAAATCGTAAAAACTCGAGAAAAGTCGTAAAAACTTGAGATAAATCGTAAAAACGCGAGATAAGTCGTTAAAACTCGAGATAAATCGTAAAACATCGAGATAAATTGTAAAAACTCGAGAAAAATCGTAAAAGCTCGAGATAAATAGTTAAAACTCGAGATAAATTGTAAAAACTAGAGATTAATAGTTAAAACTCGAGATAAATTGTTAAAAATAGAGATAAATCATAAAAAAAACTCGAGATAAGTGGCAAATCATGAAAAAATCGTAAAAATTCGAGATAAATCGTAAAAACTCGAGATAAATCGTAAAAACTCGAGATAAGTCGTTAAAACTCGAGATAAATCGTAAAAATTCGAGATAAATCGTAAAAACTTGAGATAAGTCGTAAAAACTAAAAAAAAATTTTCGTGATAAAAACTTCAGATAAATCGCAAAAAAACTTTAGATAAAACGTAAAACATCGAGATAAAACGTAAAACATTGAGATAAATCGCAAAACATCGAAATAATTCGTAAAACATCAAGATAAATCGCAAAACATTAAGATAAATCGCAAAAAAATTAAGATAAATCGCAAAAAATTAAGATAAATCGCAAAAAATTAAGATAAATCGCAAAACATTAAGATAAATCGCAAAACATCGAGATAATTCGGAAAAAATTGAGATAACTCGAAAAAAAAACTTTCAAAAATTATGAAAATAAATTACAAACAACTTAAAAAAACCTTGAAATTATTTTTAAAAAATCAAATAAATAACCATAAACCTAATCGAATCGATTTAATCGCAGGTTTGCAAGACTGCATCGCGGACATCTTCACCAACCCCGCCTGGTTTGACGAAAAAGGTCGCTTACGTCTGTCCGAATACCACCACCAAGACTGGTGCGAACTATGCCCACCGAACCTTTGCAAAGGCCACGTCCTCCAAAACTACCTGAGAAAACGCTACTCCGAAGGCGAAGAGTTTCTCTTCGTAGCATACGTCGGCGACGGCCAAAACGACTTCTGTCCCTGCCTCTGCCTCGACGACCACGACCTCGTCCTGCCTCGGCTCGGCTTCGACCTCTACCGCACCATCAACACCGAGAGCAACCCGTGCACGGGCAAACAACGTCTCTTCATTAAAAGCAAAGTTATACCTTGGGAAACTGGTTTCAATGTAAAACGTGCCATATTTGACGAAATTAGACGGTACAAATGATCATTTCCTAGGCAAAAAGAAATAAATTATTTATTTTCACCAATTTGTTTAATTCTGGCTCGCTAACTCGTTAAACGGCTGAACCAACTAGGTTGAACTTCTCTGCATGCCACTGGTTGTGTTCAGCCGTGCAACATGGATATTTTGTACATTTTTACACTTTTCACACATTTTTCAAGTTTTAACCCATTTTCTACCTATTTTTACACTTTTCACACCTGTTTTGCAAGTTTTAACCCCTTTTATAGCGATTTCTACATAGTTTTTGATAATATTATTAATTTAAACAAAAACTTTACAAAATTGGAAAAAATCGCATCGCGTATCTGGAACCCGTCGGACTACGGCACCACTTTGGCCTTCATTTGATATGCGGGTCTTATTTCGTTGGGAATTTGTCTCTGGCACGGAAATCCGACGCGCGGGAAGGCCAAATCGGACGATTTTAGCCTCATTTCGGACTGCAATTCGGTGTTTATTGGACATACGCTAAAAAAAGCTGGTAAAAGAGGAATTGACATCGAGATAAATCTAAAAATCGAAATAAACGTGGAATAATTCAAGAAAAATCGTAAAAAATCAAGATAAATTCTAAAAAATCAAAATAAATCGTAAAAAATCGAGGTAAATTAAATCGTAAAAAATCGAGATAAATTAAATCGTAAAAACTCGAGATAAATACTAAAAACTCGAGATAAATGTAAAAAATCGAGATAAATTAAATCGTAAAAACTCGAGATAAATACTAAAAACTCGAGATAAATGTAAAAACTCGAGATAAATAGTAAAAACTCGACGTACGCCACGAATTTATACTTGAATTGGCTGTCGTCCCGCGATCGGTGTTTGATAAATTCGTCTAGAATTGTGCATAGGTTGATTGCGCTCAGTTCGCACCAGTTCTGTTCGTGATACCTGCGGATTTGCAGACATCCGTTGTTGTCGAATTGAGCCAAGTTGGGGAACACCGAGCAAATGCTACTCCATGCCTTTCGCGCCGATGAAAGTGTTGATGAACACGGAATTGCAGCCCGAGATGATGATTAGGTCGTGGCCCAGTGCGCTCAAGTTGCTGAAATTAAGCGGTTTATAGGTGTTTTTCATTTATCATCTTTTAGTGATTGCGAGTTTTGTCAATAGTTTTGTCAATAGTGACATCACGATCGCCATGGCAACTTGTAATTACAAGTTGCCATCGCAATCACTAAAAGATGATGAATGAAAAACAAAATATTTTATTTTAAATAACTGACAAAAATATCACAAAAATTCGGATTTGATTTCTTTTATTATTTTGTATACAGACAATAAAAACAATACGAATATAATAAATGATGTAATAAATGATGTATTTACAAGTACCAGGCCAGAATTACACTTTTATTTTCTCCATTTTTATAATAATTAACAATTCAGTTGAATGTTTGATACAAAAATGTCAAAAATTCTTCTTCTCTTGATTATTTTCCTCGCCCAAACCGAAGTATTTGGAGCATTCTCATGTAATTACTTGTCATTTCGAATCTTTGAGGTTCTGGAGTGGCAACAGCAGGCAAAAACACCAAATCAGGAATAAATACTTGACGTTTTCCAGTTTCCTCGCTTGCAGTGGAACATTTTCAGCTTTTGATGCCAGCAATACAACGATGCAAAGTGCAGCAATGAAGCAAGGACCCATGGCATCAACTGAGACTTCTGGAGTGGATTCCTTCAAACTATCCTTGCACCCCTTTATATCCTTTTAAAAAATAAAACCCCAAGGTTTATGCTCAATTAACAAACAACTAAATTTTTCACAAGTCAAGGTTAAGTGAGCTTGGAACTGCAAGAGTGGTTATAACAGTTATTAGGAGCAAGATGTGACTTTCATTTTAACTATCTATTTTTGCTCTTCCTTTCTAAGAAAAGAATTTTAAATTGTCTTCAAAATAACCTTTGTTGACTTACGTGTACAAGTTTGTATACATTTGGATGAATAAACACAATGACTTGGTATTTGTCAGTTTCATAACAAATATTTGCTGAGATTTAGCAAAGTGGGATTTAGCAGAGTGATAAGAATTTTCAATACAACTCACAGCTTTTTTTTATTAACAATTTTTATTATTCCATTAAAATGTTGCAGTAAAATGTTGCATTATTATTCAATATGGACAAACTGCAATTGAAGTCAAAATTCAATATTTAGGAAATGCAAAAAATAATAGCTGTGAACATGACCAATTCTCAATTTAAAATTTGAGACTTTTAGTGAAATAGAGATTTTGTTTCATTTTATTTAGATTTTATTTGATATTTTATTTTATTTATTTTATTTGAGATTTTATTTGAAATTTTATTTTATTTATTCTATTTAAAATGAACAAAAGTTCATTTATATACACCGATTGAGGATGCAAAGTTGTTGGTTTTGTACATCAAATGTTAACATTTTACCGCAAAATTCCATCCTCCTCTCTTCAGTGGTTATTCTTCTGGAATTTTTGTTTCTTATCATTGTCTATTTTGTATTCAGTCAACGGGTCATTTTTAGCGACGTAACTTTAGGATTAATGATTTATGATCATTAATGAATATAATGATGCATTTAGCAGTTGTGAACATGCCCAAACGCGTGAAATATCTCACGAGATCGGGGCAGGCGAGCCAAGCAAATAGAGCAGACAAAGCCACAGCTATGACGCCCCCAGCGGCTGAACCACAAACACAAGCACCAAATACAACAGGAACATTAAATTCAGCCGATTATTACATCGCAGCGTTGGTAATTGCAATGGCGATCAAGTCTTTATGTCTGATTATAGACAAACTTTTGATTTGAAAAGCGCCTTTTTTTTAAATAAAAAATTCTAAGTATTATAAAATAAATATGTATTCATTCTTAACCCATGAAGAAATGGAAATTTTATTTTTGTCTTTGTTAATTATGACATTAATGTGGTAAACCAATTGTATAATCATTTCATTTTATATATAACATATATATATTTATTTATTATTTATTATTATACAGGGTGTCCTAAAAGTTTGGTTCCCTCCAAATATTTCCTGAGCAATTGCATCTAGGTCAACTTTGATGAAGCGATCGTATAGGAAGTTGGGTGAGAGCAATCCAATGACATCATCAAATTTGACCTTGAAAGTCATTTTCAAGGTCATTCACTTGCTAACTTCTAAACCAATCAGGTTAGAGCAAAAAAGTCAATTACAAAGTTGTAGAGCACCATCAAATTAGTACTATCCAATTCATCTTAGACATCTTAAGTCAAATGTTTTCTTTTTAAAAACGAGGCAAATCAGAAAAAAAATCTGCAAAGTGAAATTTTTTATTCATGTGATAAAATAATTATTGAGGCATTAAAAAAAGGCAGTGGTTTTTCTTGTTTACTTGCATAATAATGCACATTTGAATACATTTATTTAAGTAATTCAGTATCTTTCTAACAGAAATTTAAGTTTTGTCACAATGGCTAACTTTATTTTAGCTGATTTGTCTCCTTTTTAAAAAGAAAACATTTAACTTAAGATGACTAAGATAAATTGGATAGTACTAATTTGGTGGTGCTTTACAACTTTGTAATTGAACTAGGTCAGTTTAACTTAAAGGAAGATAAGTTTGTTTATTGAGTTTTTCTAAGATTAATACCATAATCGAAATTGCTTGTCTTAATTGTATAATTAAGGCAATCAATTTTATTAGCTGGAAGTTTATTTTAAATATTTTTAGAGAAAATAATAGCAATCGCTGTGTTGGTTATCTCTTTTTTGTGCTATGTTGCAGCAAACCTTTTACTTTAAAAGGAGATTTCATAATGAGTTTCCTCTACGACGGTGATCCAGCAGAAATTACAATTTTCGACATTTGTGATATCATCAGGGAGTTTGGAAATGAAAAAGTCGACCTAGCAAAAATTGTTTCAAAACTCATATCCACTTTTAAAATCGGCAAAGATCCAGAGACATTTGCAAATCGTGTTGACAAGTTGATTGGAACGAGAAGAGACAATTGTTTGATTAGGAAAAGGGCTGACGGTACTTATTACATCGTAAACACCCGCGGTCGATCTTTGTCACCACAAAAAAAGAAAAAAAACGCCCACTTCAAAACGTCAAAAGCACGATTCACTACATCAAAGATGGAAAAGATCATCTGGGGATCCATCAGTTAGGAAGAAAGTAAAATTAATTTTAATTAATTTTTTTTTATTATTATTAATATCCAATTTTTACTTTCAGAAAGAGATTAGATTATCAAACAACCGCGTTTTTTTATTTTTATTGAATATTGATTGATTTGATTTGTGAGCTTTAAAAAAGGTCCTCATCAAATGGTGCAAGAGAGAAATACCCCAGAAACATGCAGTTCCAGTGTGTGGTCGGGCCAAGGGAACAAATTTATACAGAGCAATGGGGGATAAAAAAAATAAATTCACGTTGTTACAGCCACCGGGCCATTCCAGCATTGGGGTTTTTTATTGGAAAGGGAATAGTTATTAACATTGAACAAGAAATTGTTGCATATTGCATGCGCCATTTCCATATATTATTTAGGCAATACACACTATCATTGTATCGTGGGTTGCTGGGAGATTGTCACCTAGCAACCCACTTCATTCTTACACAATAAAACAATTAGTCGACTATTACAAATCAATCTGAGCAGTGGTGTCTTTTCTTCATTGGCCGTTTAGGCCCAAAAAGACATTCCATGACGGCCATGCCTTGGCATGGCCTGACAACATCTTCATCAACTAATATACATACACATTAAATGGCGCAGTCGACATTGGATTATCGCCTGCTGTCCTTGCTTGTTGCCGCGACGCGTCTGCAGAAGTGAAATCCGAGGTTGGTGTGTCGACTCGTCGAGTTTCATCTTCGACGTCGATAACGTTCATCGAACGTCGTGGATAAGCCCGTTCGACGTCGTTGAGCATTGGGGTTTTTTATTGGAAAGGGAATAGTTATTAATATTGAACAAGAAATATAAATACAAACAGAAAGACAGTCGCAAGGTTAGCCCACGAAGGTTTAAAGGAGTTTTAAGGAGTTTTAAAGGAGTTTTAAGAAGTTTTAAAGGAGTTTTAAGGAGTTTTAAGGAGTTTTAAGGAGTTTTAAGGAGTTTTAAGGAGTTTTAAGGAGTTTTAAAGGAGTTTTAAAGGAGTTTTAAAGGAGTTTTAAAGGAGTTTTAAGGAGTTTTAAGGAGTTTTAAGGAGTTTTAAAGGAGTTTTAAGGAGTTTCAATCCAAGAGTACACCTGTACTCAATTAGGGAAAACGTCAAATTGTACCAACTTGGGAAATTTTTGATGACTAGATTCGGAGAAATTCCGGCGTGGTGGGTTAAGTGGTTTTTGTACCTTCGTTTTTGGTCCTTTAATCGACAGACGGTAGAGTCAGCGTGTGTTAGAATTAGAGCGCTTCTAAGAGAGGATGACCAATAGGTACGTACGGTACATAATTTCATAGATTAAAAATTTATTAATTAATTGTTTTTTGGATTTAGATGGTGTAAAGTAAGAATTTATATCTTTGTAAATTAAAATAGTTATTATCAAGGACTTATCTAGTGACTATAGTCGAGAGAGGATAGCACCATACGCCATCCACCATCTTTTGTAGAGAAATGGGGAATTCTTTTTCGTTCGGAATTTTTTTTAACTTTGTCTTACACTACAAACCCTTCAACGATTCGATCACAACGTAAACAATTGAAGGATTGGGTGTTTGAGGTTTTAAGATTTATCTGAAGTTTTTATCTAGAGTTTATTTTACTATTTATCTCGAGTTTTTATAATAAAGCAACATTTCTTTAACATTTCTCTACATTTCTGTTCATTTCTGCAACATTTCTCTTTCGAAAGTGCAACAACTGGAAAATACAGTTCAAAATACTTTTAGAAGTGATTTCAATTTCAATTTCACTTAATCTTAATCCTTATTGGAATTCTCAAAGATATGATGTAAAAGCCTATCTTGTTCAGAGAAATCATTTCAGTTGGAATGTCAGTTTATGTAGCAATATAAAGCATGAAAGAGATTAAGAACTACACCCCAATTTTTGCCTTAAAGTATTCTTTATACTATTACTACTCAAGAAATAGGAAAATAGAAATTCATAAGCAGAAATAAAAGCAAACACAACAAATTGATGGAATGTCAGTACACCTGCTAAAGCCATTAGCAAATGCATTTTTCCATCTGTAAATGCATTTTTTCCATCTGAAATTATTTTTTTTTCTGAAAATGTCATTTTTGAAGTTTATGACCATCCTCTGAGCCACTGATAACTTTGAAAATAAAAAACCAGATTTTAGAAATCAAATCCCAAACTAAACACTTGATGACAAGACAAATTCAATTTCAAATGAAAAATTCAAACCAAACTTTGAAAAGCCACCACTAAACACCAAAAAGCTCCAAAAAGTGCATCAAATAATATTCTTGTCAAATAAATACTCAACCCACATAACTGAAGAAATACTGAAGAAATACATTTCGTACAAAGCCTATAGTAGGCCTAAAATGGCGCCAAACAATAGCAAAAGAACATGTAGGAGAAAATAAATGGATCATTTTTCAAAGAAATGTTAATCCCGTGTGTATGAAACCAAACAAACCTTTTGAAAATCAAAACCCGAATTAAATAACGTGAAACGAACAGCAATACTTAATGTACTCCATTTGACACTTTCTTTTGCTTGAAAATGTCATTTTTGAAGTTTATGATCATTCTCTGTGACAGTGATCGCTTTGAAAATAAAAACCAGGTCACGAAAAATGGCATTCATTACCATAATATTCGTGCCAAATAAATATTCAACCGCCACATGAAGAAAATACAATTCTAACTAGGCCTATAGTAGGCTTAAATGGCGCCAAACAATAGCAAACGAACATATGTAAGAAACTAAATGGATCATTTTTCAAAAAATTCAAACCTGCTGATCGATTTATGGAAATGTTAATGACGTGTTTATGAAACCAACCAACCTTTTGGAAATCAAACCCGAATTAAACAACGTGAACAACGAACCATGAACGAACACAGCATATCGAACAGCAAAATCTTGCTGTTCTCCTCGCCTTGTGCTGAACGAGACGAAATTACGTGACAGATTATTGTTTAGCATCTCGTATTGTTTATAACATCGTCATAAAACGGGAACAGCAAACAGCAAACGTGACAACAATTGAGTCACCAAATTCGACAAATTCTATGGTGACGCCAACTACCGGTAGTTCGTGCGATTCATCCATACCGAGAAAAAGGCAGAAAACTGCATCTGAAGATGAATCCGGCTCCGGGATCGATGCGGGGCAGGAGTCGGTCGGGGAAGAAGCCGGATCCGACTCGGCGCCGAGCAATGAAATCGAATTAGTTTTTAAACCGCATCCGCAAGTCGAAGATTTGGGCGAAGGATTTATTCTTTAAAAACCTGTTGCACAAATGATCATTTCCTAGGCAAAAAAGGAATAAATTATTTATTTTTCACCAATTTCTGTACATCTGGCTCGCTAAACGGCTGAACCAACCAGGTTGAACTTCCCTGCTTACCACTGGTTGTGTCAGCCGTACATCATAGGATATTTTGTACATAATTACACCGATTGTGCAGGTTTTTAACCCGTTTTCTACCAATTTGTACACTTTTCACACATATTTATCAAGTTTAAACCCATTTTCTACCGATTTTTACACTTTTCAAACCTATTTTGCAAGTTTTAACCGCTTTTATACCAATTTCTTTATAGTTATTGATTATTGATATTATTATTAATTTAAACAAAAACTTTACAAGTTTGAAAAAATCGCGTCGCGTATCTGGAACCCGTCGGACCACGGCACCACTTTGGCCTTCATTTGATATGCGGGTCTTATTTCGTCGGAGATTTGTCTCTGGCACGGAAAACCGACGCGCGGGAAAGCCAAATCGGACGATTTTAGCCTCAACATGGGACAATAATCGTTCAGTCCGTCGCCGACGTACGCTACGAATTTATACTTGAATTGGCTGTCGTCTCGCGAGCGGTGTTTGATAAATTCGTCTAGAATTGTGCCTTTGCATAGGTTGATTGCGCTCAGTTCGCACCAGTTCTGCTCGTGGTACTTGCGGATTTGCAGACATCCGTTGTTGTCGAATTGCGCCGGGTTGGTGAACACCGAGCAAAAATGCTCCTCCATGCCCTTCGCGCCGAGGAAAGTGTTGATGAACACGGAATTGCAGTCCGAGATGATGATTAAGTCGTGGCCCAGTGCGCTCAAGTTGCGGACAAGTTCCGGCATGCCTTTCGTCCACGAAATGTTGCCCAAAAGGTCGAGAAGGTGCGCGGCTTTCACGCCGGACGTGAAGAGAAGATCAAACACTTTTTGCATGTATTCGAGCCATTGGAGGTTGTGGAATTGTTCCGCTTCTTGGCCTCCGTTTGGGAGAAGTTGCTGCACGTGTGTGTCGCTGTTGACGTCGATTAAGGTCTTGTCGAAGTCGAAGGCCACTAGAATTTTGTTTTCAGGCACCTAGGTTGAAGGAAAAGGTGATTTGATTATTTTAAATTTGTTTAAAGATTGGTTTTGAATGGTTTTTACCTTTGGTTTAAGCTGGAAAATCGCTTTGTTGTTATTGATGTCGGTTTTTAGGTTTTTGAGAGGTGAGTTGCCTTGGATTTCGTGACGGTAACGAGTGGCTGGGTAACGAGTAGCTGTGTACCGGGCGATCAAGTTGACGAAGTTGCGATGGAACGGAAACATTTTCGGGGGGTTGTTAATTTCTTGCAAAGTTGGTCGTTGTGTTTAGGTTATGATGGGAATGCTTGTGGCATATTTTGTTTACCGGTTTGTTGTTCTCGTTCGATGTTTTGACGGGAAATTAAGCGGTTTCTAAGTGTTTTTCATTCATCACCTTTTAGTGATTGCGAGTTTTGTCAATAGTGACATCACGATCGCCATGGCAACTTGTAAACAGCGTGGCGAGTTGTCGGTTTGTTTACAATTTCACCATGGTGAATTATTGTTTATTCATCACGTCTCTAACCGAATGATTTTGCAAATCAATATAAAAATTAAAAATAAAATATTTTATTTTAAATAACTGCCAAAAATATCACAAAAATTCGGATTTGATTTCTTTTATTATTTCGTGTACAAACAATAAAAACAATATAAATATAATAAATGATGTATTTACAAGTACCAGGCCAGAATTACACTTCGATTTTCTCTATTTTTATAACAATTCAGTTGAGTGTTTGATACAAAAATGTCAAAAATTATTCTTCTCTTGATTATTTTCCTCGCCCAAACCGAAGTATTTGGAGCATTCTCATGTAATTACTTGTCATTTCCAATCTTTGAGGTCCTGGAGTCGGAACAGCAGGCAAAAACACCAAATCAGGAATAAATACTTGACGTTTTTCTAGTTTCCTCGCTTGCAGTGGAACATTTTCAGCTTTTGATGCCAGCAATACAACGATGCAAAGTGCAGCAATGAAGCAAGGACCCATGGCATCAACTGAGACTTCTGGAGTGGATTCCTTCAAACTATCCTTGCACCCCTTTATATCCCTTTAAAAAATAAAACCCCAAGGTTTATGCTCAATTAACAAACAACTAAATTTTTCTCATGTCAAGGTTAAGTGTGCTTGGAAGTGCAAGAGTGTATTAGCCGTGTTGTTTCTAACAGTAATTAGGAGCAAGATGTGACTTTCATTTAAACTATCCATTTTTGCTCTTCCTTTCTAAAAAAAGAATTTAAAAGTGTTTTCAAAATAACCTTTGTTGACTAACGTGTACAAGTTTGTGTACGTTTGGATGAATAAACACAACGACTTGTATTTGTCAGTTTCAAAGCAAATATTTGGTAAGAATTTTCAATACAACTCACAGCTTTTTTTTATTAACAATTTTTATTATTCCATTAAAATGTTGCAGTTTGACTATCATTATTATTCAATATGGACAAACTGCAATTGAAACAACAGCTTAAATAAAGTCAAAATTCAATATTTAGGAAATGCAAAAAAATAAACTAGCTGTGAACATTAGTATTTCTCCTGACCAAATTCTCAATACATCTTCTCAAGCAATAGTAATAGTAAGTTCCTCAGCTTTGTTGGTACACAACATAATAATTTATAATGTCCACTCATTTCACAAAAACAACTTTTAAGTCCAGGCAATTTAAATATATAAAATTTATAATGGAAGTTCCTCATCTTGTGATTACTTGCAGCAAATAAATCCAAGAAATAAAAACACTAAGCAAATGTAGTGAACCAGTATGAGATATTGATTGACCTAGAAACATAATCAAAACTCAAGAATTAGTCCATAATCAACAATATATTCAAAATGTCAGTTCTAACATGAACCAAAGATAACATGGACACGTGTCCATGTTATCCTTTGTGGTTCTAAACACTTACCTAATGAGACGGAGAAGCTCGCTTGAGTTATATTGAGCCAGACGACTCCATCATCAATTCCATACGAATTTTTGACCAGAAAAACAAACTCCCCAGAATCTTCTTCCTTCACTTCTAAAATATCCAGAATTGTTTTATAACAATTTATATTATCCGAATACTGGAAAAAATACAATGAATAACAATTAGATGAGTGGGATCATGTGTGTTTTAGGTTTTTTTTTTTAAATTTAAAATTACCCTAGTAATGTTTCTGGCACTAAATCTTCCACTTGTTTCTCCCGGTTTGAGCACCAATGACTGCACAATCCAATAAGCACGCGAAGGAATTGGGTTGGCACAATACTGAACTGTAATGCTTACTGACTTGCCAACAATAGCAATCAGGGTTTGATTGAGAGGTTCCACAAATGGTTTACCTAATTTTATAGAAGAATAGTTTAAAAGAAATATGTTAATTATCAAACATCTTCAAAATCCAAGCAATTAGATTGAGTGTCATCTCCAACCGAGGGGTTAGCCAATTGCAAAAACGCAAAAATGTGTGCAAGATTTTGAAATCCTGTTAAATCTTGAAGATTTTATGGATTTCCAGAATATCTAGGACTTGGGTACTTCATGGATTTCAAAGATTTCGAAGATTTACTAAAGATTTTAAGATTTTACAGGATTTCTTTAAAGATTTCGAAGATTTACTAAGGATTTTAAGATTTTACAGGATTTCTTTAAAGATTTTGCTTTATTTTGCTACAATTTGAGAGATAATTTGTACGGTTTCATGGTATCCCATGATTTCAAGAGATTTCACAGATTTCGAAATCCAAAATCTTGGCTCATACGAGATTTCCAGCATTGGCTACTCTCTCATCTCCAACCCTGTTGGTGGCGCCCTCACTGTACGAAAAATACACACCCCATTGGATATAACAGTAGTGCCATCTGCCAGTATTAACTATTACTAAACTAAATTTTATTTTTGTGCATGTTGATGGCAAATCTCGTTTCAGATCTGCAAATCACACTTGGGAAATCAACAAATCTCACGTTCTGATTTATTAATTCATAAATCCACACGCAAAATGATTAATATCGGCTGTCAGGCCCTCAGTTTTTTCTTACAGTGAAGGTGCTACCAACATGGCTGAAGAAAGCCGCTACTCAGTATTAGAGTGGTTCATTCTCGCTATCTCATCCAATCTTGCCGTGTCTGAATAATTTACCTGTAACTACTACTTCCACGTTTCTAGTTGAGAGATTGTCTTCTTTTCGGTTTCGAGTGATGCACTTATAAACCCCAGCGTCATTATAAAGAACATGATCAAAACGTAAATTATGTTCGGAAGCAACATTTTCCAGACCACCGCCTTCCTTCACCCTAGAGAAATTATACTATCAACACCTGTTTTGCTCCACTAATTAATTTATGACTGTTTTTACTTAGCCCAGCAATATGACTGGAAGACGTCTTCTTCAGAGGCACATTCCAACATGACAGCACTTCCCAAACCCATCTGAATTTGAGGTGGTGGGGGTTGATCTGTGATTTCAGGTATGTCGGCTACAATAGAAAAACAATCGTTAAACAACATTACCAGCATCTACTCTTCAGTAAACCCTGGACCCTTGATTAAGCGAGCCCAGGATTTCGCCTCACGTTTTATTTTCGCCCACTTTGTGCTGCCTATTTTATTTTTATCAGTGGGCCAGACGTAACCATTATGAGCAGCCAAATGATTACCAACATTACCAATAACTACTCTAAGATGCGCCCCATACGTATAGAATAATCAGTTTTTTTGTAATATTTTTTTACGCTTCATCTGGAATCAAACCAATTTTTTAATAAATGTATTTTGTCATTAGAATTCGTTTAAAATTAACAGTAAACCCAAAAATAACCTGAATTCTCTTAAAACAGTACGATACCCCACGCTCCGATGGCGCAAACCACAGTATTACGTTAAACCACGCTACGCTATTGCAAATCAAGATATTACTGCATTTATTACGCTGTGTTCAGAGAGCATGCCATCTTAAATTCAGGTTCACATGCATTTTAATATCCAAGTTGATTTTTTTTACCCCAAATTTTTGTATATTAAAGTGCACTTTAAAGGCTGAATTAATTCAAATTACTTTGCATATAACATGGAGATGTTTCTCTGCTTTCATTATCATTGAATGCTGTTGTACTTGTGGTGGTTCTACATGCATCTGAAGAAAAAAAAAAACCATGACATTTTGGTCACTCCATTTAAAAATGACACTCCTACTTACACCGAACATTTAAGAAGTATCCAAACGAAGCGAAATGGCCAAACTCATGATAAGTGGAACATCTATACCATCCAGCATGTTCTTTGGTAATCGACGAAAAATTAAGGTATCCTCCACCAGATTCAACATGAGTCGAAAGCGGTGCATCATCTGACAAGGAAAAGTTCATTATTCAATCAGCAATTGCCTTTAGCACGCGCATTCATAAAGTAATTTAGACTAAACAGCATTTTAAACGACTCGTCTCCATCTTACTTCTTGTGAGCAATAGCTCCTCCTGGGGGTCAGACTTAGCATTCTGGGTATTTGTTCTATATATAAATGTACGTTTTGATTAATAAAAGGAGTCTTGTTACAACAATCATCTTGTACGCTTGTTTTTAACATACGCACGACGTTTAAACAACAAAACACCTGTAACTCCAATTTAAACATGATTTTATGAATGCGTTGAGTGTCAATTTCATCCCCCAATGATGGATAATCAATAAACAAGCCTTTTCAAGCTGAAATTAACGATTTTTACCTCGTTCAGTTTCTCACAATAGAAGTTGAAGTACAATCCCCACAGCTCTCAGTAATCAGCCGATAGTCATGGTGCTCTGGCACCACGACTCACAGGTCAATGTAACACTAATGCGGTCTCGGGCAACCCCTTATCTCATCCTGCACCCAACCTGTTCGTCAACTAAGACTAATTCAGTTGGCATCCCAAAACTCTGCACTCCCATTGAGCACTTTCTTAGGTACCGATGGGAGTGAAGAGCTCATGAATACTAACTGAATACGGGCAAACCAAATCCTTCAAACAAAGGAAAACACATTTGTGGTCACATACCTTTAACCCATTGAGGAATACTGGAAGGATTAGCATCTACTTCGCATTTTAAAGACACCGCAATGCCTTCTGTTATAGGATAACCAAATCCCGGAGTTCGGCTGATGACAAATGAAGGAGTATCTGCAATACCAAAAATAAATAAATAAATAAATAAATAAATAAATAAATAAATAAATAAATAAATAAATAAATATATAAATAATGGGGTTCGGATGACTGTTGAATAGGTGAATTCAATCTTCAAAAAACCAATTGACTTATTCGTTTGAAATGACTTCTCCGAAGAAGATATGACGTTTTTTTTAACATCGTATCTCTGAGAAGTCAACTTGAAAGAATTCAAATACGAGGATTAATATTAAACGAAGTTGAAATGACTTCTTTGACTTATACAAGTGACTCATCTCTTCTGTATCTGCTATTGGCTATTTGTTACCGCATGTTTAGGTAGCCATCTTTTTAGTTCACTTTTTAAAGTGATTTAAGGAGAAGACAATTCGTCTTTGACTGTTTTTATTATGTTACTTTTAGTGGGCAATAGATGGCAGCACAATATGATTGCAAGAGTAAAAAATTGAGCGCTGACCTAACAATATTTTCAATTCTTTGAAACAAAAATTATTTAGCAAACCATGTAACATTCATATCATTCTTTATGAAGTGAACACAGAAAAACAATCTTCTTCTTTAACTGTAAGTTAACTGGTTGCCAGCAGGCTCTTTATCATAATTAACATTATTATGTAAATGTTATTGTTCATGAGAGTGGTTAAAACCAGCTGGAAATTCAATTCAAAAATAAAACACCTTTCGGTTGTTACCATCAAATTTCTAATGCTTTTAAACAAAGTCCTGTGTGTAAAAATCTGATTATTAAAACAAAAAGAAACCAAGAAACTGGTAAATCTAATCAATAGAATGAGTAAAATCCCAATGGACCAGTGAATAATTTACCTCGGTCTACACAAATTCACAACAGGATTACAAGTTACTTCAACATGTTTTTAAAACCAGTGATTAAAAAAAACTAATCAGTGTAATGTGTAATTTTGCATATCTCCCTGCCGGTTGCCAGCAGCAACCTCGTCTCACAATTCCAAAACAAATAAACTAAAAACAGGAATTTCTCCAATAAAATATCGACTTTTAACTCAAATTTTTTTAAATAATTTTTTTTTTTATAAAATGGTAAATAAAAACTCGATACTTACACAATATGTTGAAAGAAATTGACACCGTGACACTCCTCGAAAACGTGATATGATGAACATGGCAATGCAACAACACTTGATGGTGTTTGCGATTTACTTCAAAAGTTACATCACTGCGACTGTGATAAAGTCGTTCGGTTTCTAAATACTCTTCTTGAAGATGACTAGAAGAAGTTAGGTTAAGCCCGTTGCTTAGCAACCATTCAATCCTTGACGGAGCCGGATTGGCATCTTTCACAACACACGAAAACGTCACTGTATTTTTCTCTCGGATTGTAAAAATCGTACCGTCGACTAGACGTCGGTCTTCGAACTCGATGTACGGTGTTTGGGGCGCAACTAGCGGGAAAAAGGTGACGAATTAGCTGCCACATTAAATAAGACATAGCAAGGTCGGGTTACGCCGTGTTAGAAGATTTAAAACGAGAATTTCGTTTCAATGTTGACCTTTGTCTCGTAAAAGTCGTGCCACGAGTTTCACTGTGGTAACAGATGGCTTTTAGACACGACTGTCTCGGGTTAACGTTTGTCAGGGGCGGATCCCGAAAAGTCATTTTGGTTTATTTATTTTTATTTTTTTTAAAAAAATAATTTTTTTTTTGGTTTGAAATGTTTTTGTTGTCGTGTAAAAGTTTATTTTTTGTCTAAAATTGATTTTTTTGTCTAGAATTGAATTTTTTTTGTCTAAAATTGACTTTATATTGTCTAAAATTGACTTTATATTGTCTAAAATTGACTTTATATTGTCTAAAATTGACTTTATATTGTCTAAAATTGACTTTATATTGTCTAAAATTGACTTTATATTGTCTAAAATTAATTTTTTTTTCTTCTAAAATAGAATTTTGTGTCCTAACATCAATTTTTTTCTTCTAAAAATTGAAGTTTTTTGTTCTAAAATTTAATTTTTTTGTTCTAAAATTGAATTTTTTTGGCTAAAATTGATTTTTTTGTTCTAAACTTGATTTTTTTGTTCTAAACTTGAATTTTGTGTTCTAAAATCAATATTTTTGTTCTAAAATTAAACTTTTCTGTTCTAAAATTGAACTTTTTAGTTCTAAAATCGAATTTTTTGTTCTAAAATCGAACTTTTTAGTTCTAAAATAGATTTTTTTAGTTCTAAAATAGATTTTTTTTGTTCTAAAATAGATTTTTTTTGTTCTGAAATCGGATCCGCCGTTGACAATTAAGCTATCTTGCACAGCACAAGTCACGTCCAACTAGCTCTAACTCTAACGTTCTGTTAATTCTCCATCCAATGCTACCACCCAAAGTGAGCACAACAACAAAAATCGCCGACCAACTCACCCACAACAATCAGTCGAATCGGCTGCGATGTAAATGTGAGCAATTCCTGATTCTCAGGAATCTCTTGGCAGTGCCACACCCCGTCATCTTCAATGCCTACGTGAGCAATGTGAAGCACGTGGATGCCGTGAGTGGCATTAAAAAAAGGACGGCGTCGACTCTTTTCCACTTCGTTCTTCGACTCTCGCGACTCTTCGCCGGGAAGTGGCACCGCTTCTCCGTTCAGTAGCCACCGAATGATCGAATCACTTTTGTAGTTCGGGATTTCGCACTCGAGATTTACAGCCTCTCCCGGCGCCGAGAGCACTTCGTCTTGATGATTTGAAAATTGTACATTTGATGCTGTCAGAATAAAATCTGCAAAGACAAAAAAAAAAATCTCCACTCAAATTCGCGATTTAAAAAGTCGGCTGTCCCGCACGGCGCACGCCACTGCGCGACAAAACTGCTGCCCCTACAATTGTGGCTGCTTCACTGCCTCGCTCCGCGTCGCGCCAGCCCGTGTCCCACAATCTGACCCTAAAAATCAATAGGTGCATTCAATCTGCGCCCCAAAGTGAATTCTTTATCATTTCTGATGTCTCACTTTGCTGATCACCTGTTTCCATTAGGACACGTGGTCAGGATTTACTGGGAGGCCCCATTGTCTCTCATCCTTTCTGATCTAAGCCGTTTCTATGGCAACAAAACATCAGCTACAGTCTCCAACTGGGTTTTTGTGGTTCCTCACGCTGGAGGGTCGGGTCAGGGTTGGATTTTGATATTGAGGGGCCCTAAACTACAACAAATAAGGGTCCCTTTTTTTTTAAAGAAAAGGTTTGTTGTTCTTGCTTGGTATTCGCAGGTGGCTGCCTTTATTGGCATTCAAGTGCAGTATAAATAAAGGTTGTGCTTGAAACTGATGTAAAGCAAACTGATGGCAAGTGGTCTCTGCAAGAGCTTGCTTAAAGCAACACAATTATTGGACAGAAGTAAATTAAAATTCGGTGACATACTGCATGTGTAGCTGCAATATAGAATGCGGTATGCAAAATATTTTATATCTATCCACAAATTCATTAATTGGAGGTATGTAACAGTAATATATTTTTGAGTGCTATTGGTTTGCAAATAATAATACATTTTGTAAAATGTATTACGAAATGCAATATATTATCAAATACATTTTTGAACCATGTGGGTGTCACGATTAATTTTAGATGTAGTAAATTAATTTGACATAGATTCGCGCAAAAGCTAATTTGGCGCAAATAAGTGGGCAAAGTTCGTGGATTTCCCTCAAAATGGCTGCCGTCAAATGTGGACACCTGGACATTAAACAGAGTAAAGAAGTAGAAAGAAATAGGATAAACAAATGAGAAAAAGGATGAAATAAACGGTAAGAAATAGGATAATTTATGGAAAAATAAAATGGGGTGAAAACCATGCCCGTGACATGGGTTTACTTGAAAAACCGGAAACTAAACTACAACCCAGGTGAAAAGAGTTCTGCAGAAAAAATTACCAAATTCTGCATAGTTTTGCCGCAAATGTTAACCTTTTCTGCAGAATATTTTCTGCAATAAACTCACACACTGAGTTAGGCATTTTTTTCCCCTCTATTTTTACACTCGCGGTCTAATTGGAAGATTTATGAACGATATTAATACACACGTGCCGCTTACATGTTTAGAAATACACTTAACTTGCAGTTGTTTACAAAAATTCAAATTGCCTCGCTCGAATGAAAATTACCTCGGAGATTGAAAATATTTCTCAAATTATAATTCCCCTGGAAAAACATTTTCGGAATGATTTAACCGCAAGAATGCTTTATTAACAACATAAGCTACATGACCAAAATTCCTTATTTCATTAGCAAAACTATGAATAAGTAATTCTATGTATACATACTGTTAAATCATTCCAATCTATGACGCAACATTGATGCAAACAACGACGCAATGTACACATTTAGTAATAAAAAGAGTAACCTGGTGGCAAAGCTTGCATAAATGAATTAAAATTAAAAGCAAGATTGCATGTTGCCGGTAATTACTCTATCTGCGTGTTTCCTAACAAACGATGTAGTGTGCACAAAGGCGTAAATATTATACATTTAAACGCCATTGAATGAAAGGGATAGAAAGGAGGAGGCGGATATTAAAATTTCAAAAACGACTGACAAACGAGACCAAAAACGTGAAGTTGGCAGAGCGTTTTATGGATTCACCAGGCCATAAAGCAGGGCCCCATTCTCCTTTGCATGCATACTTCCACTGGGTATATGACTCTCACGGAATTGATGAAAAAAGAGAAAATGAGTTTGATGCAACAAGACACGTCAGCCTTCTACAACAAAGCGAGTAATGGTACATCATTCCTTCCCATTTTGCCTTTTGCTGCTGAAAATTCATATTCCCCTTAATCACTAGCGCATTCATTATTAAAACCAAATGTGGCCTTGTTTTAATGCAATAAAACGAGAAGTTCTCTAATATTTTTATTTTTATTTTTGGACTGTATTAGATCTTGGCAACAACCCGTATTTATAATGGAAAAAGAATGTCTAGTTGCCTGGAATTTTCTGATTGGATTTTGCAGTTAAATAAAGGAAAACAAACAATATAAAATCAGATAGAGAAAAAAATCTAATGGAAAAGATATTAATGAAAAAATTGTTTTTCTCAAGATTCTCCATTTTATTTCTTTCGTTATAACGAACTGATTTTTTGGGTCACTTGCGATTCGTTATAAGTAGGTTAGACTGTACATGATTATGATGACGTCGCATGACGTAATTTGGTCATGTGACCAATAACAGCACTTAATGATATGGCAAAGCATTATTACTAACAATGATAGTGAACAGAAAAAGGCTTAGTCTAGGTATGTATTGGTCACATGACACGTCGTAAGTTTACCTGCTGGATATCTATAATTTATAAAGGATAAATCATACATGTCATTAGGTTAATTATTCACAGGATATTATTGATAGAACAAATCCTAAGAAAAATATTTCTAACAAATATTCTCCACCATTTCTCCAATACACTTCGATTTACGTTGAATCATATTTTTTAAACAAAATTTACACATTTTTTTGTATTATCTTGACAGATTGTGACAGTGTGGTAGCCTATGGTGACCCTCCCAGACTGGTAAAGCGATTATACTGGCCAAACCGCATAGTCCAAACACTATTTATACACATTAACCCGCAACACTCTTATATATCCCCACTTTTCCACCATAAATCACTCATAAGAAGTTTGTTTGTCCCTTCCTGCAACGACTCACTTCCATTTATGTGCACATGTAATTTCTTCCACAAAATTGCAGTGGCCAAACGAGATAAGAGAGAGGATTAAACGCCAACCGAATCTCGCTATAATCCTTTAAGGCAACATCACTATATTAAAAAAAAACAGCAAAGAAAATTATATACGAGTTTCCGAAGGGAGAAGAAAGAAAAAAATGTTGAATAAACATCAACTTTGGATGTGATTTAACCAGGATTATCACAGCTCAGCACATCAATCGAAGTTGGATCGAAAAAAGAGTGAGTTTTGACTCTGTTTACAATGGAGGTGCCTTGCAGGAAAGCCTCGTGAGCGGATTTTGACACAGTCCTCTCCAATTCGCCTTAATCGCATTGCAAAGAAGAGAGCTCCGAGGGGAAATCTATCAAGAAGTTGCCATCATCACATTTCAAAATACCCATTGATTGACCAACCTCGGAGGACCATTACCCCAATATGAAAAATAAAAATAAAATAAAAATGTGCGGCCATTAAAACCGGATTTATGGACTCGGGCTATAATTACTTAAAGTTTATAGTGCCAAATTGATATCGATTGGTTTGCATTTTCTCAACTTTATTGGCCCCTCATTTGCGCATATGTTAAAACAATGCAAATTTAAAGAAACATTATTTTGACATTCTGTTAAATGCCTTCTTATTTTAATGTACTTTATATTCTCTCAAGTTTCTCATTAAACCGAATGGAAAACGCGAGTTAATTTTTTCTTCATTAAAAACCTAATGAAAGTGCACATTTTCACCTGAAGCTGAAGGTTTTAGAATTTAAAATTCTAAAACCTCCAAGTTCCGCCTTTTTTCTGCACGAAACGACGTCTTTTTCTATGTTTTTTTAATTGCCGACCAAATGTTTTGAATAGATGCGACGAGCCTTGACAAAAATGCAAATTATTTCTTAATAAGTGCAGAGAGAATGTCAAGCTTTTCAATTGACACAAAATTAGTGTAGAAACAGCTGCTGGGAACTCCCACAAGGGGGAAAAAGTCAATCTTTATTAGCAATTCCTTATTTATTCACAAAAAACAACCCACGAGACGAAATGCGTGCTTGGGGCATTAGGACGTGTAAGGAATACGTCCTGTGGGACCAACGTTTCCTTCGACCCGTTCATTTTTAATCGATGTCAACACTTGGCAATTGCTTCTTTTGTACTTGTGACAGCTTCCGCTCCTCTATTTCGTAAAAGATAGTGTCAATCTCTTTTCTGTACACGACAACTCAATTTTCCTACCACTCAATACAAATTTTTCTTGCATTAAAAATTTAAAAGCACTAGTATTGTCTTCGAAAAGAAAAGTTAACTAGATTTAAAATGTATATTTGACGTGCTCACATGTTGAATTTGATCAAAAATGATTAAATATTCTTATACTATGCATTCCTCCGAGTTGTTTCATGCATATTTCAGTCAATAATAAGTGCTCTAGTAGCCACATCTGGCCTCAACGTAATAATTAAGAATTTAGAAGAAAGAAAAAGTTAAAGTTTCAATCAACACATTATAATAAACAAAATATTAAATGTCAGAATACTTTAACCACGTTTACACCGTTATTTTAGCGGCTTTCGTAAGTGAAACGTCCCAAAATTGGTAATTCCACTTGTAGCGGCATGCCGCTTAAAGCGGAGTTATACAGTACCTCTGCCTTTACGCAGTACATTACAGTATACCTCCAGCCTACAGCCTAGTACTCATACGCTTTCAGAGTCTAAATATTTTTACAGTCTTAATTTTTCAACAGCACCATTTGAAGCAGAATGTTTTATCCTCTTATTATTCAGAGTCTGATAAATTTGTGGTACTCATAAAATTGTCACCAGAAAGTTTCCGTACTCTTAAACTGTGTGAGTCATTGTTGCTTGTTTTGCAAATGGCTGGCAATGGCAATGAAGCTTTGTCCGACTTTTCTGACTTAAATATTTTTAAAATCAGTTTTGGTCTTTTTGCAATTAAAAAAGCATTTATTTTGTCTGAAATGCAGGCAAAAATATAATTCTACTAATCTTCAACAAACGTGTTCAATTGTAGTAGTTGGGTGTCTTTGTTTGCAACCGGCTGTGACCAGTTGCAAATTTTAGATCAAAAACAAGAGAATTCTGGGTAGACAAAATTTATTCAGAGTCTGAAACAATTAAATTTTTCCATGCACTATCGGAGCCGAAAACAATTCGTTTCCACTTGCAAGGGTGATTCAGAGTCTAAACAATATTTTTATGAGTACCACCCTTGGCAGGAAACTTAAGACTTTGATTCCTGTTACCATTCCAAGGACGGAATGGTGTTATGAGTACTAGGCTTTAAGGTGGAAACACAAGAGAGCGGGTAAAATTCCATAGCTTTCTAGTACAAGTTTAAAGAGTCATTTACAAGCTCACTTGACCCGCTTTTGGCTTACCAGCTTAACTGGTAGCTAGCTAGAAATTCCCACCAAAATAACCTCCAAGAATTTCCTCACGATTATGATTGGCTGTCAAAGTCACATGACCAAAACACCAGCAAGCTTGAAGCTGGTAATCAAACTCAGTTTGATCGGAGCGGGTGAGTACAAGCTCGCTTCAAAACAAAGCTTTGAATAAAAACGCAAGCTTGTGTTTGCTCAAGCGGGCGAGTTTTTAGCCGCTTTTTCAAGTAAAAGCCAAGCTTTTAAATTTTACCCGCTCCCTTCTGCTTCCACCTTTACGCAGTACATTACAATATACCTCCGGCTTTACGCAGTACATTACATTACATCTTTCAAATGACCCAGGACTCAATTGAAAATCGCTGGACAATATTTCAAAATAGAAAACAACAACATTACAACATTTATCCTGCTATGATAGAGTTGTCTAGTAGCAATGTGTTGAGTCCCTGTCTCTCATTGTTCATGGATCATGTGGTTCTAATGAAGTCCGTGAAGTCAATTAGTCTCCATCATCGCATCGCCATTACTCTCACTTCATCCTGCAGTAAGGCCGTGGAAATACCCAAACAGCTGGCCACTTGAGTCCAATGTGATAAAACGTTTCGCTCTGCTTGATTGGTTGGTTTGGGAGTTACATTTGTGAACACTACTCATTAGTGATGTTCCAGAAGTTCTTATTAAAACTAATAGAACCAGGACAGACAAGTGGACATGCAAGTTTATTGAGGCTCCACTGGCCAGACAACAACTCCATTCAGGATTAAGACATGATGTGACAGTAATCAGTGATGGCACTGATTTAGCCTTTTCTATTTCAGCTTCTAAGCTCTGTACATGTTGCTCCTTTGTGGTTTTCTTGACATTCATTCCACATTACTTCCAGTACTGATACTTAGAAAAGCCTAATTTGGGATTTAAAATGTAATGGACTTGTGTGTAATCCATGTGGAGACAGAATGGATTAAGATTTCACATGAATAATAAAGTTGTTTGTCTTTAGAGTTGATTGAAATCTGCTTTCTTATGACTTGGGAGAAACTCTAAAAATTAATTAGTATTTGCTCTTTCCACTAAACCTCATCTCTGACCAAGGATTTACTCTTTAAACTTCAATTTTGCAGCTGAATTTGCTTTGAAATAGCACTAAAGACATTCAAAGCTTTTAAGACCTCAAGACATATGATATTGATTCATACACATATGAAAAAGAAACAAATGCAAATGGAATTTCCATGTTTAATCTATCCTGAATTAAGGTTACACTACATTTCAAATCAGTTCAAAATTCTCCAATTGAGCCTTTTCCTCATCATTTATCTGTCAGTCAAAGAACAAATAGACATGGAGGGAAAAAATATCCAATTTTATTGCCTGAGAAGAACAACTTTTAAGAGGGAAAAAATAAAATAAAAGAGCAATGTACTGCACTTGACTAACCCATGATGTTTCTTTTCTTTCAGACCAACAAGAACATCCACTTAGACCATCATCATGATTGAGTTTGTCCAGCTGCAAGGGTACTTGATCACCTAAAAACTTATTAGTTGCCAAAATGAGAGATTAATGATCTCCCTTGTTGAGCAACAAGTTTGTAAATAACAGCTTTGTTAGAGAAATCTATTTCTGACCCTATTCTTCTTGCCAAAATAATAGGGGGGGAAAGGTGTCATATTATAATGTCAATGGTGGGTAATTATTGAATAATTGGCATGGTTATGCAGCCTGAGCATGTCAACAAAAACATAAAGCTGGCACGCACTGAGGCAATAAGGTAATTGCAAATTAGCTTTCATGATGAAATCTCATCTTCAAAGAAACTACACTCCTCAGATATGTTTTTCTCATTAAAGCTATACAGCTCCCATTGCAACTATTTTTGCACTAAGTTAAAATACCCAAGGGTTGAATTCGCTAAGATCAGAGGTATTAAGGCAGACATTTCATGTTTAGCAGTTTGTAACCTCTGCAATTGTAGTAATTTTTAAGGCAACATTGCCTGCCAGGAAAAAATAACAAGGCATTTTAAAACCTATCCTACGGTTCGCGCCCGGTGTCTTGATGCTAAATTCGTGCTGCGCATCCCATTCTGCGCAGACAGTTTTCTAATTCCAGTTGTTATTTAGCAGTATTAAGCCTAATATTAATTATAATGCTATAAAATAATCTAACGCAGCTCGTCATTTGAGTCTCCGTAAACCTGCCGAAAGCCTTGTGCAACAAGCCGTGCTATTTGTCCTTCTGCGTCACTGTTCAGACCCACTTATTACCAAGTATTTTGTTGTTCATCGGTCCGTCTGTTGGTTTGTTTAACACAACTGCTTTATTAAAAAGGTATTGTGGGTAATATATGGGTTACACTAAAAACTAAGGTAAATACAAAAGGGGATACATTAACCACGCTAACACGTCAACAAGATCCCAAACTTTAGTCTTCCCACCTGTGACTTATCTCTCTTTCAAAGCGGATATCCATTACAATAGGATTTAAAAGAAAGTCAACTGAAGAATAAGCAACAATTGCCCATTATTTGGATATTCAGGAACGGATGTAATTTTGTGTTTCGTCGTTTTAATATTGCACACACTTATTATTTAAACTTTAATGCTAGCGGGAACGATTCATTTATTTGTTTGTGTTGCCTTAAATATTACAACAATAAGCATCTGCTATTCAACTAAAATCAATGAATTTTAGATATGTTTTCGCTAATTTAAAATCAGCGCACGTGTCTAATTCAGAGTTCGGCAAGTAATTTTAAGTGGGGTCCGGATACTATTGAAAATTTTTATCGAGGTCCAGAAAAAAACAACTTATAATACTTACTCGTTTTAAATTTTTATTTCGACTTCATTTAAGTAATTATATAAAACACAGCACAGCATAGCAACAGCTATGTATCTACTTCTACAACTAGTTATATAAAAATATTAATTAAATTGAATAAGTAGGTAAGTTATTTAACAATATTTGGCGGTCCAAGTTCGCCTGTTGCCGATCGCTGGTCTAATTCATTAAAAATAAGTCAATGGGTTTGAATTATAAAATTCCTTTTGCTGCACTGACAATTTTGTAAAAACTTTTTATAAGTAAGATTTGACTTTTAAGCAAGCTCCAATTTTACATCTACAAAACTTTTCTACCATTTCTACTTTCTTATTGCAATTATTGCACCTTGCGCTGTAATTTTTATGGCGTGGTCCAACTTTATTGTCGCCATTTTATCTGTTTCTCTTTATGGTGATGTTGTAATAGTGTTGTGACAATAAATGTGACAAGTGTTGTTTCCTGGTGATTCTAAGATGGTGTTTCTCATTGTCTAGCTCAGCTAAATGTTTGTGTGGAAGATTAATAATTCTACACTACACATTAAAGAGTGTAAGCTATTGTTGAGTGGTTTTCATGTTATTCTTCCCAGCAGGCGCGGCTAATAGCAATTGTACTTGATATAAATTAACTGGTCGACAAATACCTCATGGTGCCACCTCATCCGAGAGTAAATTGAAAATCAATGCTCAATTTGACCATAACTGTCAAGAAAATGGATGAAGGGGAAAAACAAATTTTCGACTTAATAAACAGGTGTGCAAATTTCACCAGAATTCCCACATTTCAATTCTGTCACAAATGTTTGTTTAAGCTTCACACATATAAAACTTCATCGGAAAAAACCCACTTTGCGGCTAAAAGGTCTCCGCTGCAAGGTTCGAACAATGAAATTCAAACAATGGAAAACCCCTCATGCTGCAGGAAGGCGCTTGACAGTGATGCATTAGCAATCCAAATGAAACATTTAACCAACGCTACCGTTTGCACCCGGTATCTTGATGCCAAATTCAAACTGCGCAACACGTTCTGCACTCTTGATTTCCTAATTCCAGTGTTACTTAGCAGCGTTAAGTCTAATAATGCTAAAATATCATATAAACAACAATAAACTCATTAACAAAAATAATTTACAACAATATTTTTTGTTGGAAATTGAATGGAGGATGATCACATCGATTGTTGCAGATAAAGTTTGTTTAATCGCAAGAAGACATTTTCGACACGAACCACACGCTATTGCCACGATACACGAAGTGACCGGAAGTCACGTGATTGGTCAGTCGTACAATCCAACTCCCCCTGGCGGTTGGAGACCCTCATACGGGATTTAACAATACAATTGGCCAGGTGATACAAAATACCAACATTTTTAGCACTCCACTTTTCTATATATTTGCCCAAGGTATAGAAATGAGAAGGAGGAGTCCAGATTTGTGCCGAAAACATGACAGACTCTAAAACAAAGCTGCTGCCTTGTTTCAACTCACTAACAGAAGTGAAACCCTTCATTGTTTAATAACCTGGCCAACGGTTGCTAGAGGAAAATATGGAAGCTGCATCATGTCTCAGCATGATGCCTCATACACTAACAATACAGTCTAACTTTTCATCATGCTTAAAACTGCACAATTCCTCGTAGACTTTGACCGATATCGATATTTTGCAGTATCGCCGACACTGATAATTGGCAACCGAATATCGGCCGATACCAATACCTGCGTCGATATTAAAATTAAAATGTCCGACCCCCCCCACGCCCCAAAATAAAAAAAAGATTAAAATTGCGTTTATTTTATTTAAAAAATTTAAATTTTAAATAATTCCAAACAATACTAGTCTTACGAGGGTGCTTATGCGTTTCTAAAACGTGGCAATATCGGTATCGGCCGCGCAAAAAATATCGGATCCGATATCGGTGAATACCGAAATATTGACAGATAGCCGATACCGATACCAGTCAAAGTCTAATTCCTTGTGGTGCAAATACAACACAAATAACATATCAATATGACGCGTCAATGGTTTAATTCCTGAAAAAAAAAAAAAAAAAATTAACAGGCCGATGCTCGACTTGAACAATACAAAATCAAATCCCACCAAGAAAAAAGAACAGACCAAACGCTTTGTTTCCATGGTGAAAAAAGCAGATAAGAGACCAAAAAAAAAAATTGACAAACGCCGAAAGAAGCATTAAGTGGCAAATGACCCTAAAAGGTATTGCCAGTACAACCAAACCAAAATCACGACTCCAAGTCCCAACAGGAAGCATCAGGACCATGAATGTATTCATGACAAATGAGTGCATCAACCCCTGAATCATTTGAAAAGCAAACCCCACCGTTCACTGAACTTTTCATTTATTAAATCAATCAATAAACAATCAGCAGAAATGGCTTTCTGAATGAAATGCTTGTCAACAGCTGCAAATTGGCAAACATCTCAGCTTTATTACACTTTTGCACCGCATTTCCCCATGAATCACATCAAAGAATACATTTCCATAAAAAATAAAACAAAAGAAACAAAAAAAAAATAAAACAATTTAAATTGCACACACCAGACATTAATCTTCCATAATTCCACGCTACACAACCACTTTGTCATCATCAAATAGCATCAACAGGTTCTGAATACATATAGAAAAATCGGAGCCGAATCTCGGAAACAAAGCGGAGCTCTTTTGTTCACAGACGGCATTCCTGGCTCCAATCCAAGATCCAATTTGTCCCAATCAAGCCACGTTCCCTTGGAAACAAGGCGCGCATTGCTTAGTAATGTGCGTCGAGTCTTCTCACGCCTCGCAATCTTCCAACGTTTTTTATTGGTCGAATCCTACTTTGTCAGCACGTTGCGAAATGACTGAGATAGCGTAGCGAGAAAAAGACCACTTCAACAAACAATTCACGCTCTTCTATCGGCAAAAAATCTCCCCTTCAATCTAAACTTTCCCCTTGGATTTCACCAAAAAAAAGAGAAACTTACATCGCTGCCTATGGCCTGAGATTGCCATCGAAGAGTTAAACTCCATTTACCTACATTGTATGTACTCACCTCTTGGTGAATAATTTCGTGGTCCTGCTTCCCCATCTTCCCCACCCAATTTCCAAGCAGGAAAAATGAATCCAAAAAGGCAATCAAACCTTATTTAACTGCCTAAGAAAGCACTTCCGTTGGACATATAAAATTCATTGGAATTTTCTCAATATTTTTTTTGTGGAAGGAAAAAGAATGAAAAAATATGACAACTGGTGTGTCATCAATCAAAATAAGCAAAATGAATAAATCATTCTCACAAACGAGGTGATAATTTATTCATTCGGTGGATACCGGTGGACCACCACTTTAAGAACTGCTGATATCGGAGTGTGCTGCCCGGTGGTAATTAAGATAACATAACCGTCAATTTGATAACATCAGATTTATAGATCATATTGTCACTGCAACGTACGATTTTTGTCGTATCCGGGCCTTGTTATTATTGCCGGGAAGAAACAGGGCCTTTGAGAGGCAAGGCGAGACCCGGGCCATGTCACAAATGTGAGCCCTGAATGAGTAAAATCCATAAATGCACAAAGCATCGATTTTTTTTACCATTTATTATTTACATCGCAACTCCGCACTCTCATGAAAACGGAATGGCACTTGCATAGAAGAATTAAATCATGAACCAAGGATAACACTAAGACGCATCAACATGTTTAATGCGTTTTGTCACCGATGATGCCACACAATATATAGCCGCACTGTATTCTGGGATGACAACAGGTAACAAACATGCTTAGTTGGCAAGCAATGCATGACACGTGATTGCTGTCATCCAATCAGCTTACAGAACAACAAAATAGATAATACCGGTAACACACGAATATGTGTCCACGTTATCCTTGGTTCACACAGGGTGTTCTAAAAGTATGGTTCCCTCCAAATATTTCCTGAGCAATTGCATCTAGGCCAACTTTGATGAAGCGACCGTGTAAGAAGTTGGGTGAGACCTTGAAGGTCATTTTCAAGATCATTCACTTGCTAACTTTCAAACCGTTCAAGATATAGCAAAATTTCCAATTACAAAGTTGTAGAGCACCATCAAATTAGTACTATCCAACTTATCTTAGTCATCTTAAGTTAAATGTTTTCTTTTTAAAAAGAAGACAAATCAGCTAAAATAAGTTAAAGCCAGCCATTGCGACAAAACGTAAATTTCTACTCCAAAAATACTGAATTACTGAAATAAACGTATTCAAATGTGCATTATTATGCAAGTAAACAAGAAAAACCACTGCCTTTTTTAATGTCTCAATAATTATTTTATCACAAGAATAAAAAATTTCACTTTGCTGATTTTTTTTCTAATTATCCACATCCAGTTTGGTTTCTAACCAGAGAAGCTCTGGTGTCTACATATTGAGCCAATAACACAATACACTCAAAAAATAAAAAGATGAATAAACTGACAAGCTGTCAGGTCAAACCAAATGCCATCATAAAATGTATTACACTGCTTTGGAATTCTATTTTTCCATGCCTTTGTACATCTTTTAAAAATCAAATTTCAATCCCTACAATGCAAACTGTCAGACCAAATGGGAAAGTGCATGATGACACATCAAACCACCACACAATCCAACGGAGAAAGAAAACATTTTTTTCCTTGCAAAACTACTATGAAGAAAAAAGAGGATAAAATCTTGTCATACCCAGTTGGCATAAGATAATTCAAGTTAAATCACGCATAAATATCAATCATTTAAAAAAAAATGAAAGCGAAGATAAAAAGACATCTCCATGCCATTTTCTTTTTACTTGCATAGCATTTTCTCCCATCCCAACCTCCAAAGTAATGAGATAATTTTTTCCCTATTTTTTTCTCCTAAACTGATGTATAATCAAACGCATGATGGAATTTCAATTTTTTCTTCTCTTCAGATGATGAGTGCCTTTGATATCACATGAATTATTTTGTATATCTCCATAAAATAAAGCTCAAGTGTGTATAATCAAATGGGATCCCATTAAACACATATTAATGAGAATGGAAAATGAAAAATCACTTGGACCAAACATTACTATAGTAAAGCATCAAAATTTGCTTAAAGTTTTTGTGCAAAACCTATTGCATTCCATAAGCTCAAAGTAAAAGCACACAAACCATAAATTTTAAATAAAACCAAAACAAAACTCCAGACCATTTTTTTTGTATAGCAGTTGTAAATTCATATCTCCATATTCCCCGAAGTTGCTCCACTCGAGACCCCAGCTTTACTGATTCAGTTTGCTTGTGTAGATGCGCAGGTAGTGCCTCAAATCGCATTTATGGAAACTAGGCACAGTAACAATTGAACATGGTATTTCAAATTCACAAATTTTGTAAACCAGCAGTTCTCAAACTGTGTTTCAGAAGCTCGGCATTTAACATAGTGATTGTCAAGCACACAAAGGAAATAAAGCAACAATAAAACAGTACCATGCTGTAAATTAATTTTGTTAATGAGTTTATTGTTGTTTATTTACTTTATTTTAGTATTATCAGGTTTAATATTATGCCATAACAACTACGCGAGGGGGCAGAACTAGCGCGTCAACCGAATACGCGACACAGCGTAAAGGTGACAGACGGGTAAGCAACAATGACAGTGGGGTATAGACGACAAAGCCGAAGCGCGACAAGCAGGGAAGCGACATTGGAGAGTTTGCGGGATGTATTTTTCCCTCCACGATTCACTATTTAAATAGGTTATTGTGGAGCAAACAACCTTTAGTGTATCGTTTTGAACACTAAAATAAAATATAGCGCAGCCAATCTGATAGTTTTCCACTATTTACGTCACTGATTAAAAATATGGATTATCAATGACCTTTTTCGCCGCCATTTTGAATTCCCCGCTTAATTCACGCACGGAGCACCCGTTTCGGTTTATCTAATTGTTTCTGCTTTGAATTCATTTAAATTCACAATAATAAAGTTGCAGCATTGTATTAAAACATTTAAACACAAGAATCATCTCTTTTTATGCTAGTTTCAATAATCACGTGACATGTATAAGGTTAAGTCTAATTTTGTAACTATAACATAAAACTTCAACCGCAACCCAAATTTTAACACTTTTACCTTACACTAAATATAGTGTAAAAAATGTCGTAATTGTAAGGGAAAAGTACCTGCCGCAAACTCTCTGATGAGCAGCTTGAAAAAAATACTAACTAAAATTCAAAAAAAATGTGTGTTTGCTTATTGTAACATCTTATGAACATAGTCTTGACCTAACTTCACATTTACTGGGAGAGCAAACTGTACCATGAACCAAGGGTAACATGCACACGTATCTATGTGTTATTTCCTATTGATTCGTTGTTCTGTGTGCTGATTGGATGACAGCAATCACGTGTCACGCATTGCTTGCTAACTAAGCATGTTTATTTATAAGAAAATGCCGTATTACAACTGAATAAGTGGATACATGTCTATGTTATCCTTGGTTCATGACTGCACTAAAGCACCCTGGAGTCAAAAAAGTTTGAAAACCATTGAAGTAGATCAATAAACTTCTAAAAAACGAAACATTTATCAAACATAATGGCAAAATAAAATGTCGAATATCTCTACCCACAAAATCCATATTGACTTGTTTAAACTTTCCAAGAAAAGCATGTACAAACATGCATACTTACATTAAACTACCTTTTATTTAATTCAGCCCGCAAGTTGCTGTTTCCAATTTAAAGTGACAGAAAATCATTTTTAATATATTTTTCTTTTGTCAAGAAATTCAATTACCCATCGTAAAGTCGCGCGACTTTAAAATTGAAGAAAACTTACATTATAATAATTCATAAAGCCATTCCAGCTAATTATATTTACAGCATGGTTGCAACAAAATCCACGTGTATAGAAAACCATTCCCCCTTTATTATTAACTTATGAAAATACAAGAAAGAGCAGGAGGAAAAAAAAAATTGATATTAGAATGAAAGCATGTAGCAAAAGGGATGAAAATTTGCTTGGCAGCAGGGAACCATTGCAGGTTTTCCAAGTTATGGCAGTTGTCAGACTTCCAAAACTTCATTTGTGTAAAGTACGACATGCAGTTAATAATGTGCGGCGAGTAGGAACTTGCAGTATTCGCTTCTCCTCATTACACTCTTGTTATTTTGTGACACTGTCAAGTTACAGCGCCCTCTGTTATTTTTGCATATTAAAAGACCACTCGTATTTTTGACTTAACAATGTCCGCATCGTTAATTGTTGTCTCCGAGCACCAAGAATACATTTAGTGCAGTACACACTTTGTTTCATTTAAAAGCATATATCCATATTTTTGGATTCTCTTCGCTCTAATTTTCAACCGTCAGCTGCAATTTGATGATGGCTTTTTATGGCTGGGTTTATTTTTAAAATGTGCACAATATCAAAGGAATTGTTCAGACGTGGTGGCTGCTTGAATAAGTGTCGTTTCTTCCCATTGTTTTCTGTTTGGTAAAAAGAAAGTTGGGTGCATTCATCATCATTATCTAGTGTGTTGAATTCGCCAATGAAAACAAATGAGGATTTGTTTTTGTTTTACCAAATTGGTTTTGGTTTGTCCTTTACTCTAATAGAACAATTAATTGGAAATGTGACAGTGCAGGCTCCGTTTGTTCGTTTGGAAACATACCAGAAAAACTGGCTTCTTTTTTGTTTAAAGCGGAAGCAAAATGTATTTTTTTAAATTAATGCTACACTCCACTCAATCCAACAATGAAATGCAACAATTCAATCAATCCAACAATTGAAATTCAACAATTAACCTGAATCCAACAATGAAATCCAACAATTAACCTGAATCCAACAATGAAATCCAACAATTAACCTGAATCCAACAATGAAAATCCAACAATAAAATTCAACAATGAAATTCAACAATAAAATTCAACAATGAAATTCAACAATGAAATCCAACAATAAAATCCAACAGTGAAATCCAACAATAAAATCCAACAATGAAATCCAACAATAAAATTCAACAATGAAATCCAACAATAAAATTCAACAATAAAATCCAACAATAAAATCCAACAATGAAATCCCACAAAGAAATTCAACAATGAAATTCAACAATCCACTCAATCCAACAATGAAATTCAACAATTAACTCAATCCAACAAAGTAATGCAACAATAAAACTCAACTGGACTAAAAAAAGCAACAATCCACCCAAAAATAACACAATGACCTGCAACAGTCTCCTCAATCCAACATGAAATCAACAATAAACACAATTATTTTAAAACCAACAACTGCAGGCACAATTTCAATAATTTAACAGAACTGCGCATGTTATTCCTAGCAGGTGCTGGATGGCTGTTCTCATTTCTAATTCCACAAGGTAAGAAACAATTTAAAGTATTTTTTCTTTCTTTGTGTCTTTTTTATGGAACTCTCCAATGATGATGACATTGTAGGAGTAAAGTTCTTGTTTGGCGAGTCTGTATGCGTGTGCATGCGAGTTTATCGTTGCTTTTACTAAAATGATGGAGATGCGGAGAGACATCTAAAGGCTTTTTTCTCAAGCTAAAGCACACAGCATGGAATGGGAAGGAAGGAATTCAGTGTGGCACCCACTGGGTAGAATCCGTAAATCTTGTTGCAAACGCTGATCGATTTTGTTGATAGCCACATTTTGATGGCAATGTTTCTTCGGTCAACATTTTCTCTTCGGTAGATCAAAAAAAGCAAGAATTTTAATTTCAAATTAAGTGCAAATCATAAAAAATGCACAAAAACGAATTGAATTTGAAAAGAAGAAGAAATAAAAAAAAGAAATTCATTAAAATAGTTTTATTTATGACAATTTCATTGATTTCTGAGTTGAAATAAGAGAAATAGCATTTCCTCTGCTGCATAAGGTTTCAACGTGATGTGCTTAATGCAGAAATTTGCAGTATTCAATTAAGTGGTTGCTGTTTGACATTTGTTAATTGCAATTTCCAAACACCAAAATTTTAATTAAATCCCCAACTTCCTTCTACTTCCATCATATTTCCTTACACCAGAAGTCTTGCACAATTACTGAATCAACTTTCATCAACTCCTTCCACTTGTTAATTGTGATAGATCACAGGAAGAGATAAAATAAAAAAATTCCCTCCACTCAAACGACCCCACACGGTTAAAAAATACATTGAAGTAAGTGTAAAATACATTTTACGGCGTTAAAATATAAAAGCTAACGCCCGATTATCGGTGTCGCCCGTACGCGTAACAATAAGAAGTTTCATTAAATGAGCGATTAGTTGATTACTTTGATGTGTCATGTGACTGGATTCAACCAATCCCGAGAATAATCATTTCATCAAATAAGCAACTAAGCAACTAATCAAGTAATCACCCCAAACCATGATTTTCTGCTGACTTGGGCCGATTATAAGTGCTCTCTCGACTGAAACCAACATGGCAGCGCCAGACCCGCTTCAACTACACAATGTCATAACATAACAAAGTATCCTCAGTTTAGTTTAAACTGAACACATGAAACGAGTTAGGTAGTTGCAATTACTATTTGTAAGAACTTTTTTTTAAACAATTGCAACGTATTTAGGTTACAATTTAAACAATTCTGCCCATCGAAGCAATAATCACATAATCAGATTTTTGTTGGGCCCTCAATAATTGAGTGATTACGATTATTGCAATAATCAACTAATCACAATAATCGCTCATTTAATGAAACCCCTTACTATTTAAGCTAACGCCCGATTATCGATGATTATCGGTGTCGCCTGTACGCGTAACAATATATGGGTATACACTTGAACCCTTATCCGATTTGATATTTTTCCCTTCCCTCACACATACAAGCAACAATAACAAACAACACATTTCCTTTCCATTTCAACCTCCATTTCACTTGCAATGACCCCACAATTCACGGATCACGGGTCGAATGCAACACAGTGGCGGCTTTCAACCTAAATGCACCAACTGCATCTTCCCATTGTAAATCAATTGAGATTGCGGATGTTAACCCGGTCCATAAAAATAAAACCCCGTATCAAAAACTGCATTGGATTAATCACATTTCCAGCTATTTATCCGCCATTGTGTCGCGCGTGAGCGTGAAATGAGGAAACTTGAACACGACAGCAACAGACACGAGTAAATCCACTCGAGAAATGAGTAAGATCAGTGGAAGACAATGTGAGTGATTTACATGCGTACAACAGATTATAAGAGATTACACGAACCGTAAATAAAGATTCGTTGAAGTATGTAAAACGAGACGAAAAAGATAAATGCAGCATCATTTCGCAAGAAAAGCGGTAAAGTGAAATAATATTGGACCCACCCAGTGTTTTTAGAGTTTTTTTTTAATTTCTGGTTTTTCAGAGGTCGAGGAACTTTAATATGATAAGGATTACATAATACGGGTAATTTTGCGGCAGGAAATGATCGATGTAGACGGCCACAAATGCTTTTTTAATTGGAATAGATTCGAAATGACTGCAGTTGACATATTGCTTTGTGCTGACATTTGACCATTACCGGACTTGTCGGCGATCATCTGACGTCGTTGAACTCAGCGACAGAAATTCAGATTTTGGATGCTCCAGATTAAATTATGTATGGATTATGGGCCCTCGAAATAAAACCAATATGGATTTTTGGGCCCCATCTCAAACTTACGTTTCGCCAAGTCCCAGAGTTCTTATGGAGGTTCTGCCGGGCCTCCAAATAATTGCAAAAAAGATTTTTTTTATATCAAATTTTCTTAGAAATTTGAAAGCGCGGGACCCCTCTAAGTGCAGAGTCTCAGTCCAAGTAACAACCAGCAACAACAATGCCACGATGCAAAACAATTCGCATCAAGAGATGGCATTAAAAACACTACAACACTACAGAATAATTCAATTGTTAGACTATGAGTCTGTGATGCGAGTTTGTCCTGTGATAGTGGCGCCATCTATGGCTGAAAAGACACAAAATGACGTCATTTTGCGGACAAATGGCGGCGGCAATTACCCGCAAAAAGTTTTAGCATTGAGACGACTGATGGTGCTTACTTCATTTTATATGGGACAATATAGATTCAGGAAAAATGGCGGATGGGAAGTCCTGTAGTTAATCGTCCTACAGGTTCTACGTTGCGGCAGAGTTACTGTACTCTAAACCGATACAACGTTGACCTATTTCCAATTGGTTGAGCTGGATTACACCTAACTGTGGATGTGGACTGTGCTCTGGATTTTATTTATTTGGTAATAAAATGTTTATTTAATTTGCTAAATTTTTTTTTTCTCATTTTGTAATTGCATGAATTATTTTTTATATTTGTTAGGCTTCGCCTCATTCGGAGCCGCCCCCCACCAGAGGGCACGTCGCACGAACGTTCGTACGACGTTCTGTTTAAACAGCCAATCACGGCTATGCCTTGAAGTATTTAAATCCGAACATTATTGAATAAAGTCAGTTAGACATACTCCGAACATGTGAAGTCCCTTTCCTACTTTTAAACACACTAAAAATATTATATATTATTATTATTTTATTTTTTTTTAAAATTTTCGATTTCGAGTGCTACCATAGTCCCAAGCAAGTTGAAACTTTGTTTCGGTAGGCAATCTTGAGAGGGTTAATGGTTGACCACTAACACAAAGTCCAATGATGATAAACGACTTTGGTGAAGCCTTTTTAGAAGTCCAATCATACTTCAAAGCTAGACAGATAGTTGGAGCTTAATGTCAGAACCAGATAGTGAAAAACTCAATAATTATATATGACTGTTAATAAATTCACTTCAATGGTACACAGTATTGAAAAAATTAATTATTGCAATAGAAGACCAATTACTATTTTCTGGAGAGGTATAATTAAAATGATATACAAAATTAGATTATTTTTTTTTTGCCGGGGTTTCTGTTTCTCTTGCAATTGCCCTTCAGATGTCTCATTGATTGTTTTGGTTGTTTAGAAGCTTTTTTATCTTTCACCTTTTAGTTACTTACTGATTACATACTCAAAGAAACTAAAGAAAAATCAATTATTTCTTTGCCAATAGACTTTTTTGTAGAAATAAAAAAATACCAGACCTTTCCCAAACACACCTCAACGAAGAACCAACAACCAAACATCACAGACCCCAATTAAACACAACAAACAACCAAAACAAATGATAATAGAAAACACAATAACTACTACAACTAATAAATTAACCCTAGCAGTACCATCCTAAGAAAAATCCCTTACTCACCCAACCCGGGTCATTTTGACCCAAAGCCAATTTTTTTTAAATTGTCTGAAAATGATTCTATTCTGTGACTATTTCATGTTTCTGAAGAAATTTTACCAATTTGGTATTTGTCGAAAGAGCACGATAAAAATAATTGACATTAAATTCAAAAGTAGTGGGTAAACAAAGCAATGCTGTCCAGACAAAACAACCAATCATAAATTTGAAAATTGTTTTGTTCCCTGGAAGAAGCAAGCAATAAACTTAATAAGCAAGAATGTTGAAATAAACCAACATAAATCTTTATTTTATGACTTCAAGACACATTTCCTTAGAAAATACAAACAACATTACATCATTTCAATGATTAAAATCATCAAACAAATTTAAAACCACTCTGAACTATTTTTCCTGGTGGCAGCACCAGAAATAGGCCCAAGTTACAATTGGACAGAGTATAATTGTTGTTGGCAGAAGACTTCGCAACTTTTTCACATTTTTACCTCTCAGCCCAAATCTATAGTCAATTTCGACCCAAAAGTGTATTTTATTTAATTTTACTGTACACTTTAAACATACGAATTCACACATAAAATACACCAACACAAAGCAGAACAATTTTATTTTATAAATTCTTGAGGTTTCCATGTTTAAAAAAAGTATCTTCTTTTTCATAAAAAAAAAAATATTTTAATGCTGTTAGCTGTCCAAACAAAACAAGCTCTAGAATCTAAAAAAAAAAATCTCCTAATGTTTTAAGTGTATGTATTGGGCCTCAGACTTTACTTTACTTCCAATTTCTTTGCCAATAGATTTTTACGTAGAATAAAAAAGACAAACCACACCTTCACAAAACACTCCAAAGACGCCAATTAAACACAAGAAACAACAAAAACAAATCCAAAAAACACCACAACCACAACTAATCTACAAACACAATAAAATTGTAAACCCCATATCTAGTTACCGGAACAACAAAACAGAATAACAAATGAAACTTAAGTATTTATAACTCTTTTAAACCCTGACATAACGGATTTAATAACTATGGCATAATAAATCAAGATGAATTTATAATACCTAATAGATATTAAGTTTAATATTTCAACAAGAACTAAATACATTCTACAGCCCATCACAAAACAAAGATTTGGTATGTTGAAGATTAAATACATTCTTCTACTAACAAGTTTGCTGTTTTCAATGAAACCAGGTGCTAGTCTTTGGGAAGATTTTAATGCTGAAATGGGTATATTGTTAATTACTTCAAAAGTAGTGACTATTGCAGTAATTTATTTAATTATGTGACTATTTAATGTGTTTCCAGGAGGTGATCTATGCCCTGTGAAAGGATTAATAGATGACATCCACAAAAAAGGCGCGTGTGAACTGTGTGGCACACCACTTACAAAGTGCCCTTTAACTAAAGTTTGCTGTGAACCAACAACCGAATATTCATACAGCTGTTGTTGGCCAAAGCCTAAGTAAAGTTTTCACATTTTTACCCCCCAGTCCAAATCCAGAGTCAATTTCTGTCTAAACATTCATGTATTATTTCTATAATAAAGAATAAAATCATAATAGAACCAAAAAATATTTTTTGTGCATAAATTGCACTAGGAACATTTAATTACTGTACTCTTTTATTGAAATTACAGGTAACTCTTGTTTGACGCTGTTATTTCGTCCCTAGTGTAATCAGTGCTAAGTGAGTAGGTATTTAATCCATGTATATTCGTGTGCTGCCCTCTATGCCACACGCGAACAGCGTTACAGCAAATCAGCATGTAGGAACAATCACCGCACTAATCACCTGTTCCCATTAGAACACAGAAGTTAAGCAGCATTGGGTCTGGTCAGCACTTGGACGAATAATCTACTGGGAATTGCATTTATTTTCGATCCTTGTTTGATCTAAAGTGGAAAAAATATGGAGTACATCTCCATATTTTTTCACCCTGGAACAACTAAAAGTTTTTTCACAAACAGACAATTTGGCCCAAAGTGACTCCGGTTTCTACGACAAACACACCCGTTTACCGGCATCTTAGCAGCACTCGTATGTAAAATTTCCAAAAGTTGGCCCTTTTACTTATAACAGCATGCTACAGTATACTGGGGACACACTATCAGGCGCAAAGTGATTTTGACGTCATCAAAAATGACATTAGGTCACACCTGATTGGCTGCGATCAAAATCGAAGACCAAAAAGTACTTCAGAAATAACAAAGTAAGATAAAGTAATAATTACAGAAGATTAGATGAAAACAACAAGTGAGAAATAATACAAGCGATATAAAATGTAATTATTGCTCAATTTCCACAAAGTGTTACACTATTAAAACTTAATCTTACAATAAGAACCTACTATATTACCGAAGACGGTAGCACTTTGCCAAGTGAACTTGCTAATGAACTTCCTGTAGCTTTACTACATAGCAACATTTAGGTTGGTATCTTCGCGCTTTCCAAGGCTGACTCACTTGGCTTGCTATTTTTGGGATGATTAGATTTACAAAGCAGAATACATTCATTGGGCTCTCAATGTGGAAATTCCGCTGAGTATTGTCCACATGGGAGCCCGGATATTTCCACAAGCTGCCCTCAAGGTAATCATATCATCCTGAATAACATATTCTCAGTCCGTATATTTTATTGACCCAAAAAATGTGTGAAGAATGAAGAGTGCAAGAGGAAAGTTCCACCTGGAAAGCGAAAATTCTACACAAGTTCATTTTGCTAAAAATGCTTTTTCACGTGCAAAAATTGACATTTTTAATAAACATTTTTTATTCCAATTCAAAAATGGTCCAAAAATCAAAGTTGGTGTTATTCAATTATATTTTCCATTAAACTTTAAAATTTCATTTAAAAATCTCATTTTTTTAACCAAACATGTTCCACCACAATTTCCACTATAATCCTCTTTTTTCGCTGACATTTTAAATTTTTCTCATGCACAATCTCCGTACTTCCTCCTCAGTTTAGCCACATTTTTCAATGCTCCTCATTACATACCATTAATACTGCATGAAGAAAACATGAACTATTCATTTCAATGCAGAATTCAATTAAATTTGAATAATTCATTTTGTTTACCTTATTTATAACCACAATTCTACTTCTTCTTCTAAGCAAATTATTCATAACTTTTCCTTCAGCTTGGTGTGTGTATACACATGGTACATGCACATTGGCCATTGCACAAGGCACTTCTCGATTCACCTCACATTTTTTAGGTCAATAAAAAAAACGGAATATGTTTTTCAGATGATATGAGTAAGTCCACCCTGAGGTCAGCTTCTGAAAGCAATCTTATTTCGCAGCGAACAACCGACTTGCTGTCTTCCGAATTGAACCAAAGAAAAAAAATATAGGTTTGTCCCATAATAAACTGTGATATTGCTAAAACTACATTTTCCTGATAAGAAATCTTTTTTGTCATCTACGTCTTTATTGCTTGTTTGATGTCATTATCTTTGGTCAGACTCGCTTAATTATTAACAACTCACAAGATAACAGTAATGAACTAGACTACAAATAAGCCACGTGAGTGTAATGAATATTTTATGAATTCAGCTTTAAACGGAAATCAGTTTGGACAGAATAAAAACAATTTTTAGCTGCACTTATTCTGTGGCCACAAAAAGGTGGATTGAAACCACATTGATTGGTTTCATTGCCGTACTTATCGTTATTCTGATGTCATCAGGGCCTTCTGTTACTATTCAAGCGCCCTTCTGGCGGTATGCAACTGAACTCGATTTGCCCAGTTTTCCAGCGGCAAATCCTGATGTATTATCCAGAAGACGCTACGCACAGGGTGACCGGATTTGGTAAATGAAAAACCTGGACGATACATAATTTCTCAAAAAATTAGCCGTGCAAACCGGAAAAAAAACTTTTCGCGAACTTCGTTCAAATGCCGAAATTAGGAATGCATCGACAAAGTTTTTCGAGGACAAATCAATATTTAGCAGTTTTTGGCGTAAAGCTTAGTACTCATAAAGGGCCGTTCATAAATTACGTAACGCTAATTTTTCAATTTTTAGACCCCCTCCCCCCCCCCTTGTAACAAGGTCGTAACAAATCCACAAACCCCCCCTTGAATATTACGTAACAAAACTCACCCCCCCCCCCCAAAAAAAAAATTTGATACATGCTTATAATACAAAAATTTAAAAATTTTTCAAAAATTTTCAAAAATATTAAAAAAAATTTTGTTATGTAACATTTTTTATAACCCCCCCCCCTCCCCGTCGTAACAATCCGTAACAAAATTTGAAACCCCCTCCCGGCGTTACGTAATTTATGGACGGCCCCTAAGCAGTTTTCTACGTAAGAAACCAGTCTGCGCACAGAAACTTTGGCTACAGAAAAAACTGGTACTCACAAATTTCATTCCAGTCTTGGAATGTCTGCGAGAAATGTTCTGTGACATGAAAAATTAACTTTCTGGCATGTCAATGCAACGAAAAGCAGATCTTCGTTTCCAGGGACAGAAACTTCTGTGGCACAGAAATTAGCGATCGGTCTTGACAATTTGTGACCAGTCGTAATTTTTTTTAATTGGTCTCAAATATGGCAGCAATCAGTTCTGCCAAAAAATGCAAACAACCGTATATTCTATTTATAAATATAGATTATTAGTTTATACATAAAATTAAAAATTAAAAACAAACTAGCAATCGTATGTATCCTAACTCCAAAAGTAGCCTTAAAAATTTTTATCGGCATCCATCTTGTCAAACTCAAAGTGATTTTTTGTTTGTTTCTTATTTAATAATAATCATGTACAGTGTTTTAAATGAGGAGTTATTGTTTCCTTTTATGATTCTTGCCTTCCTTTGTTAACATGTTTGTTAGCAAACAATTTAAATAAGAAAACAAAAACAAAAGAAAAAAAAAACATACAGAAAAAGAACAATGACCAAAAAACAAATGATAAACAATTATTGTAATGTTTGCAACAAAAATTCTTAGCTTTTTCTAATTTTCTGAAGTCACGAAAGGACATTACCACCGAAGAGCTGAAAGATACCATACAGCTGCTATAGGCAATAGGGTTTTCTAATTTAGGCTCCACATTGCAACAACAAAAAAAATTGAAAATTGAAAAATAAAAAAAAAATAAATAAAAAAAGAACATGATGAAATTTGCAGCTCCAAACCACAGCTCTCCGCGGAATGAAAGTTTGAAAATGAAATTTTTTCTTCTTCAAGTTAATTTGCAAAAAGCGTTGAGAAAACAATGTTGTATACACAAAACATTCAAAAATCATTTCAATTTTTTTTCTTTGAGAAAAAACTCTTTTCTTCTCTCTTTCTTTCCTTTGTGAAGTTCTGTTGCTGCAGGCTGACAGTTTGATTTAGCTTTGAAGATGTGACATCGGGCAAAACGATTTATCATTGGCTGATGCTGCAAGGAATTGCACATGGAAACCGATTTGACTTGTCATTCGGTTAAACATTAATTTTCACTTACAAACTACAGGAAATCCATAACAACAAAACCCCAGCATTCTTGTCAACTCAAACCACAGATTCTGCAATTAAACTGCACACATCAACTATTGGTATTTCCCCCTTAATAAACTTTCACAAGAGTTGGGCCATCTGGCCACTTGATTTTCATTGGAGAAAACGAGGTAGATAAATGAGCACTGATGGCAGTTTTCTTAGTGATTAAGTGTAAACAAAGCCTGTTCCATTATGGCACCTCAAAACAAATAGCATTTCACAAAGATTAACTGTTGCAATATGGGTCGCAATTGACAATTGACCCGGAAAGATAAAAATGCCCAAGTTTCACTTTTGAAATAACCTTCTGACCCGGCAATATTAGAATTTGTAAAGCGAATAAAATGTTGCCGCTATTGGTAATATTAAAGAAAATGGTTTGATCTCAATGCCCCTCAGATTTCTTGATAATATTGTCATATTGTTCGCAAGCCGATGCACCCATTTGAAATAAGCATAGAAAATAAATGGTTGGTTAGTACTGACTATTTTTATCTCAATAAGTTTTAATCTTCACCAATACAACTTAATTTTATTGCAATTTTAATTTTTCTTGTTATTGCACATTTGACACATTCATTTAGTCATTTACCGTAAAGTATAAATTTGACATTTTTGTATTGTAAGCCCGCATTCCCACATGAGTGTGGCATTTACATGTCTTGAATCATGCTTCTATTCTGCTCCTAATTCTTGTTTTATCTGTGCCAAATAATGGGCATAAGTAAACGGAGCGGTACGGTAAATCACCTTAAAAACATTGTATTGCTTCCAGACACCCTGTACATGAAAAGCAGACAAAAATGAAAGGAAAATGGCAAACTACATTGCAAATAGATCCACGAATGGCAGAGATTGGGTAGAAAATCCCATTTGGAAACAATTCCAAGTGGAAATCAAATTAACAGTAGGAGCGCTGAATTTATGGCTCACTCGATTAAAACAGGTGAAAGGAAAATGTAACTTGATTACAATTCTTCTTAATCTGCATTATCTAAGCTTCAATTGCAAACAATCTGCAGAAACTAAGCTAAATTAGATAATAATGAATCCTGATTTCCACAACCAAGATTAGAATATTGATTTTCCTGTGTTAACTTGTTTTGAATCAAAATATAGATAAGAAAGTTTGTTGAAATTGATGGATTGCATTGAAGCAGACTTATTTTTCTGAAAAAAATAATAATTGCTTTTATGCAACTCCAAATCATGAAATTGACAACAATACATTTTTGAAAAAAACGTCAATATGTGCTGGTATTGAACACATCCTGTCTGCAAATTAGATAAGTGAAGCATTCAAAGGTGTGGTCTGCAGATGTGCTCGAATTAATTGGTTTTGGTCGCAATTTGTCGAGTGAATGAAAGAAGAATAGATAAAGAAAAAAAGAAAGACGAAAATGTCAAAAGAAAAGAAAGCTTTGTGATAGCCATTTACCATTGTCTATGAAATAAACTTCACAAAACAACAACAACACGCTAGGCCCATTCATAGTGATACCTTGCTTGTATAACAAGCGTTGTACAAAGCAAGATATTACGATAAAGTAATCAAAGCCAGCAGGTCTTGCTTTTCTTTCCTGTATTTAAAACATTTGGTGCTCTTAATCAATCTGCAAATTGTTGTTTTTGATACAGCAATAGCGGCGCAGTAAGCTTTCGGTGAAGCGTCAACAAACAGGTGCAAAGTAACCGCTTCCATATTGCTGAAAGTGCCCATCCATCATGGTAGCTTGATTCGTCCGATTTAATATCTTTTACAGTTGCGCGCGTTTCATGCGAGGCCAAGATGTCTGGTCTTCTTGTTAATTCACCAGCAGACCATGATGTAAAATATTTCACTTTTTCGCATTTTGGCAATCGGTGGGTTTTCGGGGTCGGCCAGTTCTCGACTAACTCCAAAAATTATCATTTAATTTCAAGAATTTATCAACAACAGTGTGTGATCTTTTCTTTTTGTTCGCAATTGTTCTATACTTGATTTACTAGCTGATGTTAATGCAACAATTTGACCTTTTTCAAAGCCATACAGACTTTTTGCAACAATTATTGTAACAGATGACATTAGATGAAATTTATGACTGGCTTTATGCAGAACAGACAAATTTAGAAATTTTTTTTTCTTCAAATTAACTGATCACATTAAAATGTGATAACCAGAAGAGCTTTATAATGACATTAAGTTCCATCATGTTGCGTTAATTCTTTATTGAATGCACATAGCGATAAACCCTTTTAAAGACACAAGCCATCTCTCCAATACGGCACTTGTATACTTTATTACTCACTCACCGGTCCGCAACAACAAACGACTTCCGCCATCTTAGCAGCGCCATTTCTCTCCCCTCTGACTTCCAAATTTAATTTCACATTTCACTGAGCTAATAGGCCCTAAACAAGTATATGTAGCGAGCTAGGCCATGTACCAGAAATCAATTGTAAATAAGCTACTTTAAGTTTAGTCGTGTTTGAGGATGAATAGCTCTACAACCCATTTCACTTTGAGTAGAAAATTGCCTTAACTATTAGCATATTTTACGACTAAATTTCAATTTATTAAAAAATGCTGGACTTTGTTTTCAGTTTTGACAAAATCGTAAAATCGATAAACTTTCTTATGGTAATTTAGTGTGTGTCTATGAACTCTAAAAGATTCATTTCGCTCGGCTTGTTTTGTTAGTTCCTATAAACATGGCAGTAAATTTTATGCACCCGAGCCGACTTGACGAAGCGTGCTGGATCTCGAGTTAGTGATCAAATGTTGTTCTTTTTTTTTACAACTAATAAAAGATGTCGCTCCTGCCAAAATGATAAATTCTGCCATTTGTAATGAAACCACACAGCAGAATCTATTGTTCTGCGTTAAGGAGTCGCGACGCCATTTCTGCTCTAATAGAATGACACTTATTTTAAACAGCTCACGCGTTCCCATCCCACCCCTCGCACAAACTCCGCCACCTGGCGGTCGGTCACCGATGGTCACCACTGGCGACTCACGAATTATTCCCTCACGCTAGCTGCATTCAAAAATAAAAATATTTTGTGTTTTAGTTCAATTTTAAAACAAAAATGACATCATTTCCTGTCCTATAACATGAAGAAACTTAAAATCATTTCTTGCGATAATGCAGGGAAAACAACTGTGAAGTGAAATAATATCGAACGGACTAATGTCATTTGCGCCACTGCTGCAGATGTTCGTAAATCGCAACTATTGTTGAAGGGCTTCATCCAAATTTGGAAGGCCAGCTGTGCGATCACAGGATTGTAGTTGATGCATTCATTCCAAAACGACGTAGATTCGATTTTGCACTCCAATGAATGCATAGTGATTAGTTTGGGAGATTTTCCCTTGTTCAGAGTTTGGCAAATTCTCTCGCTTGTTTCTATTTATTTTTTGCTTCATCCACAAACTAATGCTTTAATATTATTTCATTTTACTGTTTTACTGTATATCGATATTCTTCGATATAGCTGGCGATATTATTCGATAATGAATTTAAACTAAACAAGCGATATAAAACGATACAAGGAATATTATTATTATTTAATTTCCACACCATCAAATCTAAAATAAATTCCAAACATAAAACAGAACATGACTTTCATCGTCGAAGCCATAATTCAGTTCAGTCACAGCATGAAAAGACATTTCATGTTTCTTTCATCCTTAAACATTGTATACTACAAATGGAACAATAATTCCTGATATTTGAAATTTTATTCGACCTAACACCTATCGCGACATTAATATCTTGAACTATCAACACGTGTAATAAAAAAGAATTATTATTTTTATGATGACTAAGAGGAGGGATGAGGATTTGTAATGGGAAGATGGTGAATCCAAGCTGTTTTGTGGCCATCAGCTTGTTTGAAGTGCGGGCCATTTGGAGAGGGCCGAGCAGCCGCTGAGGCACAATTGCATTCTGCACGTGGAAACCTTTTCGTCGAGTTCAATTTCTACTGCCCGGTCAGGCACACAGGGATAGGTTTATTAAGCATTAACGTATTTGGGAGGGTCGTAACGTTGGAGTGTCACTTGCAATTGCAGGAGTGGTGGCAAAGAAGGTTTGGCAAAATTACCTCCACGACGACAAATGGACCAAAGCGAAAACACCGAATGCCACACGTGACAGTGTGCGCAGTGCACAGCAAAATGTAAATCTATACCATGAATACTCCTACAAGAATTCGGCCATTTTAGGGATTTTCCACCATTTATGCACTTTATTATGGCAGTTTGCAAGCAAAAGTGCTTCTTATATCTGTTTTCTAATGGAACAACTTGTGGAAAGCAACATGCCATGTTGAATAAACTTCTCATATCTATATTTAGACGGAGAAAAATAAAAACTCCTTTCCTAGTTTAATCTATAAAACTCAAATTAAGTCCGCAATGTCTTTTCTATGAATAGATATAGATACGTTCTGTTGATGCATCACTTAAGTTTGCATTAAAGCTCCATATTCAAACGTTCATTCTGTGTTTATTATTTCTCCTTGAGAATAATATATACAATACAATTTAGTGTTACAATATCTAAACAATATTTTCAACTTGAAAATGTTTGGAAATTTACTTTTTTTCCCAGTGATCTCGACTCCCAAATTTCTGATTGAAAAAATAAAACGACTCGTATTCCGAAGAGTCGAACATCCCCGTTTGCCGGATAGATGGCTCTACCAATTTAGCTACCCGGGACTCCAACAGAATCACGCACCGAAATGCTCTTTAGGTATTGCGGGGCCCCAAAACAAAAATCTTTTTTGCCCCTCCCCCTCCCAAAAAAAAAAGTTTAATCATAAAAAATATATCTTTATTTATAATAAATATAAATACATACTTGTATGCGACAAAGGGGCCCCTGATAGGTGGGGCTCTAAGCAACTGCTTATTTTGCTTATACGTAAATCCTGCCCTGCCACGGGTCCAAAAAATAAATAAACGCCCAATTGCAATTTGAAGTTTTACGGTAGTCACTCGAACTTCACATTGTTTTTGTAATACTACATGTATGTATTTATTTGTAACGGCGACCCATCTATGGACAAAGTTGTAATACTACATGTATGTATTTATTGTAACGGCGACCCATCTATGGACAAAGGGCGGCCGCGGTTGTAATACTACAGTCGAAACTCTTTATAACAAATCGCAAGAGACCCGAAAAATCAATTCGTGCTATCGAAAATTTTTAAGATAGTGTTCTATGGCCAGCCAACCAAACCGGCCATTTTTACTTTTTAGGTATTCGTTATATCGATAATTCGTTACATCGCAATTCGTTATAAAGAGTTTCGACTGTATATAGATATTTTCAATGCAGGAACTACGTAGTAAGGTATCTAGAAAGTCAATTATAGTACATCACAGTTTATTAAATACTCCGTAATTAAATTACTGTAAATAATCAATTGAATTTCTTGTTATCAGCAGAATCAGCAGCTATATCATTCATAATAATCAGTTCGAAAAATGAATTTACCGCTCAAGTCAGCAGCGATAAATCTGTCTGATGGCTGCCTCTGGGCCACTCAAGACTTATCGAGGGTACTAAATGAGATCGCTAGTGCTTTTGGCTTTTGTTATAGCACTTCCAATATGGCCTATCTTTCTACTTTTATTTATGACACTATTCCACCTTTTCAACTTTTGCTAAAATAGCTAATTCTCGAAACAAAATACACCCAATTCTGTTTTTACGCGATTTTGATTTAACACGGCCTAGAAAAATAAATTCAATTCCGTTTTTTACACGATTTCTTTTGATTTAAGACAGTTAAAAAGAATTGTCTTTTTAAAATTTGATTTACCGTATATACTCGTGTACAATGCGAGAAATTTCGACCCCAAAACGAGGAAGTAGCATTATACACGTAGAACGTACAGTCATGTTCAAAAAAACTGGACCCATACTCTATGCTGGCAATTGAATTTTTGAGTAATTTCGTGTTTTGCCACTAGGTGAAACACCAGACATCAACTGATAATTTTTTCTCGTGATTTTGTACGAATTGTTATTTTTTTAAAATGTTAAAATGGTGTTCCGGCTCGTGAAATTTTCCATTTCGAGCTCCGGTCTCGTCTGAAGTCTTGCGGTTGATTCAGTAACAATTCTTTATAGAGCAGAACTGATTATCTGCACCCTATTAATATTTTATTACTTAATGATGCTTAACTAAACAGTTTAATGGCATAATTAACAATTCAATTTCACAGTTCAGTGGACTAATGCTGAAAGAATCCAACATTAGTGAAAAATCAACACTCAAAAAATAAATAATTCCTTCTCTCACACAAAGAAATGGTAATCTCCTACTCTACAGAGAAATAAAAGAAAAAGTTTGAAAAAAAAAATGTAATCTTAAAAATGGTAGAATTCTATGCCAGCATAATAAGTTACTGCTATTTTATTCATGTTTTCTCTACATATTTTATTAAATGAAAAATGAATCACTAAAAATAGTCCAAAAAATAGATTTTTGGACATCTTGAAGAGAAGCAATACTTAGGAATCACAACTGCAATGCAATATGTTGACATTGCAATATACATAATTAGGAAAACCACTTGGTTTTGTGTGCTTTTGAATCTTGCATTATTGACAAACTGCTTCATCTAAATGACAAATGTGCTGGTTCAATGAATAACATTACTACTAGATATTTGCGTATGGATTTGGTTTATTAAACGATGAACACAAAACCACTCAACTTAATACAGCTTACAGATGTTTATTGTTCCGTATGGTTCAAAAATATATTTTACAATGTATTGATTTTCACTTAGTGAAGAATCATTCACTTTTGTGGATTCTTCAGATGTACCAGCACGAGATCGCGCAAGATTTTGCTAGATTTTGTGAGATTTTGTGAGATTTTGCTAGATTTTGTGAGATTTTGCTAGATTTTGTGAGATTTTGTGAGATTTTGCTAGATTTTTTGAGATTTTGCTAGATTTTGTGAGATTTTGCTAGATTTTGTGAGATTTTGCTACATTTTATGAGATTTTAACTAAATTAAAGAGGCATGGTACCAAAAAAAGAGGTACAGGTATAGTACCACTATAACAAAATTCGGTACTTTTTAAAAAAACTGCGTACCGCTGAATTAATCGACAAAAGTACCACAAAATCTGAAATTCAGGAATGACTAGTGCAATCAAACTTGGCGAATTGGGACAACAATTGATTAAAAACGCAAATATCTCGACATTCTCGAGAAGGAAAACTCCGATCGTCAAAACCTAAACACCAAACGAAAGAGCAAAAAAAACCGCACCAGAAACGTTAATTAAACAACACTACCCACAACTAAAGATTAACATACCGTGTACTGTATTTAATTGTACAGTACATAGCCTACAATTTTTTGAGGCTCCTAGTACTATCGGGCCGGATTCATTTGGGCCACCCGGTAGTAAAGGAAACACATTTCTTAATACATTTTACAAAATGTATTACAAAATCCATTCTCGTTAACCCCAATGCATTTCAAAATACAAGTACATTGCAATAAATGCACTAAAGAATGTTTATGCTTAAATAATATTTTCAACAAGCAATAAAATAACCATCCTCTGCTACCAAATCAAGTCCAAGAGTCAGTAAAGTCACTTTAAACTTCAACACTGAATGCAGCAATCATTGTTTTTCTTTCAATTTTGTCAAAAATTAGATCAGTTGAACGATTTCATGTTTATAACGCACCTGATTAGAAACTTTAATAAGTTTGAGCTGCACTTGTGGGAGCACATTAGAGAGCACATTTCATCCCTGAAGAGAGACAGTGACTAAATTACAGTTGAAGCAAATTTTGATGGAAAAAGTGGTTTTTGGAATGCAAGTATTGATTTCCAACAGTGCATGGGTAGAAATCGAAACGCCAACTACTGCTCTAAGCATCTTCAAAATGAAGACTTTTAAAACTGGTCATTAAAAACTAATCAGACTGGTAATCTAATCGTCACATTTCCGCCCTTTCACTCCGAATCAGATAGTTTGGGTAAGTGTCGCTTTTCATTTTCCTTTTGGAATCTTTTGTGAGATTCCACACTTATCTGCTAAGACAATTTCGTGAATTACTTAAAAACTTGTGAAATGGTTCAAAACTACATTGAAATTGTATAGCACACTATTTTGAAATGCATTTTGAAATACATTTTTGCGTGCTATTGGTTTGCAAATAAAAACATGTTTTCTAAAATTTAAAAATCAATTCTTTTCAATTATAGGCCTATTATGAAATGCAAATAAAATAAAATACCTAATGCAATGCATTAAATGAAATTTCAACCTCGCAGTCCTATTCCCGTTAAAAGATGAAAGGTAAAACTAAAAAAAAAAAAAAAAAGTATTTCAGGTGGAAAAAGCAGTTTTCAGTGGCAAATATGCACATAACAGATGCAAAAATCCAATTTTTAGGTGCAAATATGTGCACTAAAGCTAGCAAATGCTCTTTACGTAAGCAAAAAGCCTTTACACGAGCAAAAATGGCCTATTTATGAGACAAAAATGCACTTTTAAAAGCAAAATTACACTCAAGACCAATACGTACATTAAAAATACAAAAGTTGCAATTTTTAAGCCGCAAAATACTGCTTTAAATCCACAAAAAATCCCCTTCCAGTCTGATAATCTCTAAGAGACACATCGAGCATCACCAGCATCAGCCCGGCAGCACGAGGAGCAAAATCCTCGTAATTAATTAAACACCAGCATCACCAACCATTAATTAAAAAGGTGGCAGCAAAAATATATCCCTCATTTATTTCCCGTATATAAAGAAACGTGCCTTGATGATAAGGTTACTACTCAAGATAAATGACTATTGTCTCTTGTAGCACACGATAAATGCCTCCGCAGTGCCCGTCTTGAGCCCCAGGTGGCTGAGGACCGCACTGTGAATTGTAGTTGGAGCCAACAACAACAAGTCTAGCGCGATGTCGGGCAAATAAAATAACGGAAAGCGAAAAAGAAAAAAAACATATGGGAAGATGGATGAGACAGGGGCTGCAGCTAGTGTGATTTGCAATCGTTGCACGACAACTGCCCTAAAATAACTACAACTTTCTCGCGAAGTGTGTGTTTAATTTACAGCATTCTTGGCGTGGAGGAAAAGAGGAGAAATAAGAAAGAAAGAAAAATATTCGTGGGAGAAGAAGAAAAATGTCGATTTGTTTTCTGCTGATGGACACATCGATTTTGCCATCAAACAAGGGAGAAATTATCGATAAAGTAAAGCGAAGAGACGGCTAATGAAGTCGACGAGGGGCGAAAACTCATCATCTACATTTATCCGGTTAATTGGAATCCATTTCCACTGTCTGGGGAATTGCGTTAAAATCATCGGGCATTGTGCAAAAATCGACTTTTATCGCAAGCATTTCTTATATTTACAGAAAACGCACGCCCATGTGGTTCAAAAATATATGTTAGAAAATACTGCTTTTTGATTAATGGATTCCAAAATGCATGGAATTTCGTGCAATTAAGTATATTATTTGAAGTATAAATAACGCATTTGAAAATGGATCCATAATGGGAACGTATTTTACAATACATTTTACAAGATTTGTTATCATTTGCAAACCAATGGCATGCAGAAATGTATTACAAAATGCATTTTTGCGAAACCCAATACATTGTATAATTTCTAAAACTATGTTCAGTTGTGTTCACACTGGGGACGATGCAACGCAATGCAAGAAAAAATTAGTCAAATGCAACGCAGAGTCTGTTCACACTGTAGGGCACGTGTGAACAGAGCTGGAACAATTGATGTTGCGTCTGACCAATCAGATGGTTTCAATGAAACCTGGAATCGGATCTAGTTCTAGAACTAGTTACAGAATACAAAAATGGCGGCCTGTTTGCATGTGGCATAGTCTCCCCAACCAGACGTGAATTGACGAGAGTTGAAGTCGATCGTGATTGGATGGCCGCAAGACCTTTTCTTCCGTTGCGTCGCTTACTTCAACTTGGAGTTGAAGCAGGAATTGGCGTCAACGTCAAGAATTTGTGGACACAAGCAGCTTGCGTTGCATAAGTTTTCTTGCGTTGCGTCTAGTGTGAACCAAGTGTGAACCTAGCTTAAAAGAGGAAAGACTTTTGCAGCATCAAAAAACAGAACCTCACTGGTTGAAATCAAGTCTTTTACTGATTAAACAATACATAAAATAATTAATAGTGGTAAAACTGACCACAAGGATAAAAAAAGCATAAAATAATACGTATTTAAGAAGCCCTGGTCTAAACCCTGCCCCCAAATTTCTGTTTAGAAAAAACAAAATGGCTCCAACTCCATGTTTCCTGCCCCATTGAAGAAACTAAACAAACCATTCTTAGTTTCTCAATATCCAAGCCTCTGCCACAGCAGCCAGAAAAAAACTTCACTTTTATTTCAAGAATTTACTTCTGGAGAAGCAGGATTGAATGCAGCTATTGTCTGCGATACAATGGGCACTAAATTGAGTTATTGAGACAATTAGAAGTCTAAAAATAGAATGCATTACTTGCCAAATGCAGGAAAGCAATTCAGTGGAAACTTGAAGACAATGCTTCTTGCTTTAGCTCGATGTATATGGTAATGTGAAGTTTATGTCTTCAGATACTACAGCATAAATTTCTCTACATACATGAGGGCCTACTGTATATAGTCACCCATCAGTTTAATCTATCGGATCTCCAGAGATCTTTTCTCTTTAGTCTTTATCAAGAGTCAGCTAGTTCCAGTATTGCTAAGGAGTGTGAAAATCATGCCACAAGCTCATGATAGAAATTCTAAACATCAAAAGTTACCACTAATTCCAGAGACGGAAACACGAACAAGCAATACCAATCACCCAACTTAACTTAGAAATGCAAGACAGCTGCGAGTTCATTTCAACCACAAATGCAATTTGTTATTCTACACTAATGATAAAATAAATGTAAAACCACAGATTTGTCAAATACCTCTTACATTAGACCACAATACTATCCAGAATCTCTCAAGAATACAAGCCATAATCTTTTAAAAGACATGGAAAAAAAAAATCAAAGAAATCCACCGGTTTCACCTTGCAAATCCCTTGAAATCTCCTGCCAAACCATGTGCCTAACTTGCATCAAGCAATGTTTGCTGCAAGCAGTGAAAAGGTTCAAGGTTGTGTCCTCAAGATCATGATTTGCATGGCCCAATAACCCTTATGGGCATTCAGCCTAAGCGGTCATGACCGTGCTAAGCAAGGCAATCCCAAATCTTAGGAAAATCAAAAGCGTGATGTGGAAATTAGATGTCCATCTTGTATAGACAAGATGGAATGGATTTATGGAACCCACGCTTTTGACATAGTCAGCTTATGTTGCATAGTTATTCTGCCAGACACATTTTCGTGGACAGCATGCTTTCGCAAATTGGGATGCTGTTGGAATAAACAAAGATAAAAATCATAATATTGACTTATTTTTTAATACAAAAATTAAAGGAAATCAAAATCAATACAGAAATAAAGTTTTAGCGGCAAAAATTCATATTTTCATGGTGACACAATTTTGTGGACACCCAAGACACAATTTTGCGGACACCTAAAAACGTCGCCAAAAACAGTGATCAGAAAGAAGGCATTTCTTAATGATTGATTTTCCAATCGCATAAACTATAGAGGCAGACGGTTACAAATTAGAAGCACACATACATCACTTGTTAATGTATAAAAAATCAATTCGCGCATTATTGGTCACACATCGAATAATAACCTTTGGCTCAGAGGTTAGAGGATAAACTATTGCTGAGAGTTGAAAGTGAAGCAGAGCCTATTGGAGCTGAGTGCAGTCGACATAGTAAGCTTGGGGTTTGCACATAGCATGTTAAAGGACCCTTGTTGGAAATAAAGTTCAGATATGTATAGTTTGCCTGCATGAAGCCCCTGCTTGCAACTCTCCAGCTAAAACCTAAACCATGTCAGAATGAGAGCCAATAAAAATACTTCTAAAAAATTTAAAAATTCCAAACTGCCAAACTAAAGTTTACTTTCATTCCTCTTGTGAAAAAGAGTACTAAACAACATTTCTGTTCAACAAAATGACTGTATTTATATACAGTGTAACCATATGATTAAAAAATATATTTTACAAATATCGGATTTTATCGATTAACCCTTGGAGGCATAAGGCTATACGGATTTAGGGACAAGCTCTTTCTTGAATAGGAAATTTTTTTTTCTATCCATTTTTTTTCGCTGAAAATTTGTGACTTTGTTTATCTGATAACAAAGTAAATCTCAAGTGAAATTTGTATTGATTCATCATTTATTTAATTAGTTATTCTTCTTGCAAAATTGGTGCCCCTTAAAACTCCAGCAAAAATTTTAAACAGGCTTTGCTGCTTTAGTAAAGAGCGCTTCAGTTAACAGCCTTTTTGCATTTACTGGTAGTGTTTAAAACCACCACCAGATGGTTCAAAGTTCATTATTATTGCATTAACATATTGCGCCCTCTATAAATTTAGTAAAGAACTACAAAAAACCTAAACAGCGCTTCAACTAACTGACCTGAAAATTGTCCCAAAATCCGTAATGGCTTATACCAGAACGGCACATTTTAGCCTTATGCCTCCAAGGGTTAAGAGCTGCGACTCTTATTCAAAACTGCCATTTTGATTCTCTTGATTCTCTTGAAACCCAATGCATTTCAAAATACATTGCAATATAATTTCAATTTATTTTTGAACCATATGGGTATTTTAACCAGGTTCTTAGTTAATGAATACCTTCTGTTATCAACTGTCTAATTTATGGTTTCTTTATTTGCCTCAACTCTAGACAATAACCAGCCTTTGTTAAATGCTAAAATAAGTCACACCCAAAAAAAAACAAAGGAAAGAAATGCTTTAGCAAAAAAAAGTGGTGCAATGGGACCATTACCCAGTATTTATTTCAGTAATTGCCTTACATGTCTCTTTTTCAAACCGAGTCAATATACTACTTCAATCTGGTGCTGTGATAAGTCACCAAATAAAAAATCTAGCAAAGGAATTCAAGATAAAACTGGTCACTTGGGGGGAAAAAAAGTGCTATTGTGTCAGTTTTTTAAAAAATCACATTGATACTGATGCCAAGATTCAAATTCAATGATATCATGGCAATATTTAAACTGAAAAAAGAATGATTTCTTCGATGTAATTCAATGTTTAAAAATGATTCACATTACTGTCTACCTCCATTAAACAAAACGAAATGAAGCTTTCCCTTCAATTTTCCATGAGTTTTTCAATTTTCTTCAAGTTTACAAAAGTTTCTCATCTTTCCTCAACTCGATCAGCAGCCTGAAGTGAACAATTATCCTGATAATACCACTTGTCTCATCTTGACCAATGAAAAGTGGCCTCAAAGAAAAATTATCCTGATAATTTTTCTGGGTCTCAAACCTGACAAGTGCAAAAAAAATTATCGGGGTAATTTTTAAGCATGAGTGGTATTCAGTAAGATAACACCACGAGTTGGTTCTAAACCCTGAAAAAATTATCAGGATATCTTTTTTCACAGGCTAGATGTTTGATCAAAATCAACGCTTACCCATTGGCCCAGAACTGACAAGTATATCAAGTTGCACTCAAAAAGGCACCTCACAATGTGTACTCCCATTGGTCGAGCCAGTTTACTGGTGTAGTGATCCGGAAAAGTAGACCCAAACACCAGAATTGCATTACAATGTACAGACATTGCAATCGATTGCCTAGGCAACAGCCTAAAATTCAAACTTCCAGACGATGTAAGCAATAAACACAACAAACATGAGTTTGACATTTTTTAATGTGTAAAACTTCATTTTAATGATGGAAATAACATTTTTTATTAAATAAAATCCAAATAACATTAACTAAACTAGTCATAACAATCACAACAATAAATAAAAAACAAAACTACTTCTCCTAGTAGTAGCATACAGTCTGGAGTTTGTAGTAAACTGGCTCGACCAATGGGAGTAAACCTTGTAAAGTGCCTTTTTGAGTGCAACTCGAGTATAGTGTTATCAAATACCGTATTTTATCGATTAAGATCCGCGGCTCTTATTCAAAACAGGAATCTCCGTCGTTTCTCATCCTTGTCTGAATAAGATACTGTTTCTACGGCAAGAACATCTGCCACCCACCTCCAACTGAGTTTTCTGTGTTTTCCCAGCTCTCGACGCAAATGCAAGGTTGGGTTCTTAAGAAAGTCATCCCACAGATCACGACTCGCACGACCTAAATCCCCACTCAAGTATTCTACTTACACAGCCATGACCATGCGAAGTGTCACACTACTTATACTTACATCCCTCGTGCTAAAATAAATTATCGATAACTTTTTCTGCAGTTGTAGTTTGATAATTTTTCTCGCTCTGTAACTAGACTGCTTTAATTAAACCCCATCTTTACTTGTCAATACAGTAGCTGCATTCAAAAACTAAAATATTTTGTGTTTTACTTCAATTTTAAACCAAAAATGACGTCATTTGTTCACATGAAAGAACGATGCTTTTTCAATCATATCTTTTTTGTTTTTTGAAATTTTTAAAAATTATTTACGTTTTCTGAAAGACCATGAGCTATTTGTGTTAGAATTTAAAATATTTGCTTTCTAAGAAATCATTATAAATCTTTTTTTTTGCCAATTAAAGATACTACCACAAACATGTGAACAATTTTTTGAGTCACTGTACAAACATTCAAGTTACGAACTTTCAGAGATGTTGAAATGTCAAACATCTCAGGCAATGTTGTCAATCCGACCCCATTGGTCATATTGACCCGTTTTGTCCTAAAAACGTTAAATTGTTATTTGTAGGGTTAGGATAAATGCATAGGAATTATTTTTATTCAATAAGATCCGAAATTGGCTATAAATGCATATTTTCCAAAAATCAGAAATAAATGCATAAATTGCCATTTTTCCGGAAAAAACCGGCGATTTGTGTCTACGTAACATGTTCGTATCAATTTATGCCTTTTTTGGGTATACAAGATACAAACTTTAAATTTTTCGGCAGTTAGTTCGCACGTTTAGCGTCAGCACTGCATACCCGCTGTTGTACTTTTCAAAGTAAGATTGAAAATATTTTCTTTAATTAAAATTAACAATTTTTCCACCGATGCCGGACTTACGAACAACTTGCAAACCCATTCTCAAAACAGAACTCGTTCGTGTGTAGAAGACTTACCGTACCCTAATTTCCAAATTATAAAACGCAAATGATCAAACTGCAATTCCCTTTTAAAAAAATATAAATATTATTTCACCGCACGATTAACGTTCAATAATTTTTCTCTTCCACTTGACAATTTCAAGCTTTCAAAGCTCGAAATGATACATGGTCATGGTCCAAATTCACCACATACATCCAGGAAAGGATTCGAGTAAACCAAGCTTAAAATCGAATGGGGCAGGCAAAGTACCGAATATAGCGTAATACGAGCGCCATTTCACCGATCGTGCGCATTCAAGTGTTTTGTTTGCTTGTCCTCGTGAATAATTCAGGGCCATGTGTTAAGGGCTTTGTGGTGGCGCCCACCGAGTCACTTTTAGTGTCTATCTTCGCCAGCAGTTATTCACAAACGATGATCTTTTAATGTTAGCGGACGAAAAGAAATCGGTTTTTCTCCAAACTCCATTTGGTTTTGTCTAGTGGCGACATAAAAACCTTCTTCGAGGCTTGTGGCTTGTCCGTGTTATTTCTATGGGAAGAATTTATTTTTCTTGTTAGAAGTTTTATGGGAGAAATGTGAACATTTCCTGCATGTTTTTTTGTGTTTTCGAGTTTAATTTGAGATGATCTTTGTGGGTTGGATTTAGTTTTGTCAATAGAGGTGGTCTTTTACTCTTTTGTACTCAGAACCGGAACAGACGAGCATGGTCACAACAGATGTTGGGGTAGGATAGGTTAGGTGTACTTATCGAAGGAGGGGTTGGAGGAAATCGGGTGGAAAGACACTTGAAAGAATAGTTCCAACAGTGCCGGTTGACTGGCGATTTGCCACGATAACAGGAAAGGTGGTTGATTGATGCGAGACGGGGCGATTTGGACTTGGGATAGTGCGGATTATTCTTTTGTTATTTTAAATTTTAAATTGATTTTTTTTTTATCTAGACAGATGAAAATACAAATATGGAAAAAATTGGAATTTTTTTCATACGAAAATGGAAAAATTTGGAATTTTTTTCATTCAAAAATGGAAAAATTTGTAATATTTTTCATACAAAAATTGAAAAATTTGGAATTTTTTCATCCAAAAATTGAAAATATGGAAATTTATTTCATCCAAAAATTAAAAAATTGAAATTTTTAATCAAATGGAAAAAAAAGAATTTATAATCAAAATATAGAAAAAACCGGTGATTTTTAATCTAATTATGGAAAAATTGAAAAAATTTCATTCAATTATGGAAAAATTTGATTTAATTACGGAAAAATTGAAAAAATTTCATCCAATTATGGAAAAATTTGAAAATTTTGATCTAATTATGGAAAATTTTGAAAATTTTGATCTAATTATGGAAAAATTTGAAAATTTTGATCTAATTATGGAAAAATTGAAAATTTGTCATCTAATTTAAAAAAAAATTAAAAAATTTCACAAGTCCCACAAGTGCGAAAAAAAATACGGTATTTATAATTTTCGACGATTTTTCACCAAATATTTTTGCCCCAGTTTGAGTCAGCCGATTGGCTGCTTCGGCATTTCCCATTGGCTGAGACCCAACGAGTGACATTATCACCGGTAACACCACAATTCCAAAAACCTTATCGATAACATTATGCCTTCGCTCACACCTCTTATACCTCAAACCACAACAACCACAATTATTCCTTCACTGCCTAAACTTTCATCCTTATACACTGCAAATATATAATTAAAACAAAAACTATTTAAAATTCTAATCTTTCCCTCTGCAGTTGGTTACATGACACCAAGCTAAGGCCAAAGCTCAAAACCAAGTAAAAACATAACAATTTGTAGTCATCACAAACCAAAATTAAACCCCCCAAAAGCTGCACAATTATTACAACTCCACTTCTTTACATCTCTCACTCCAAAACTCCTAAAAACTGTCACACAAATTGATTTTCCACCAATTCAGCTCCATCAACAAAGAAAACCTACTTTAAAACAACCAATACCATAAAAGCTTTCAACACTGCCTTTTTACAACCCCCCGAAACACAGTTTTCAAGATTTATGTTGCATGGTTATCATCTGACCTTTTAAGTGCAAGATTAAAAGGGATATCAATTTCCAATAGTCAAGTGCCTGATATAATACATTTGACAGCACTTAAATAAAGATTACTTTCTTATTAACAAGAAAGCATCTATTATGCCAACACTATTCTCAGACCTAGGTCAAACCAGGTTGAACTTCCACACATAACATTCATTTACATGTTTTCTTCAAGGATTTCTCCTACTCTTAACTATTGATGATCATACCCCCAACAGAATATCAATGTAAGAAAAAATAAATTCAACATTGAGGAAAATTTTTTTTCCTGTCTTGAATGCATTTTCTATGTTTTCACCCCTCGCAAATGCATCGATTTGTCATCATAAGCATTTCTTAGAATTACATTCGAAGCCATTGCAGAACGGAAGCGAGTTACAACGTAGAAAAATCATATCGAGTCGTCGGTTGACATAGATTAATGTTGCCAAGCGGTTAAAAGAAAAGCAGGAGTTAAAAGTTACGGAGTTCCATGATGAAAGAATGAGGCACGAGCAACATTTTTCACTTCCTACGTCGTGTAAAATGTCATTGACAAAGTGCGGTCACGACTCCACTAGAGACCAAAATTAACATCTCAATTTTTTTTAAGGCAACACTGGCACGTTGCTCGGGTCTGTTGTTGATTTAGTATTTTAGGATAACGTTATTTCAACGCGTCATTTAAAAGAAAATGCCATATCGTAAGGGAAAATTCTTTAGTGTATCGTTTTCAACACTAAATTAAAATATAGCGCAGCCAATCAGAATTGAGAACACTATATTGTTAGCTCCGCCCATTGGAAATGGCGATTATTTTGTTGTCCCGATAAAACACATCACAGTCACAGGTATGTAGATTGAATGATACATGGGGCCCAAAATTGAATTTTAGGCCCAAAACCATACTTTATAGGCATAATAATGTAATTTTATGCAGAAATTTGCACATTTACGTCCCCAAATTAAATTTTTAGGCCCAAAATTACTAACTGTCAGTAGTTGGCTGAAATAGTGTAGTGATAAGGGAAAAGTGCAGCCCGCAAAAAACTTAATTTATCATTTTTTCCTTACATTATTTTTATACCGTATAGTGTTTAACTGTAAGGGAAAAATGCATCCCGCAAACTCTCTAATGTTTACTTTACTTTACTTTACTTTACTTCGATCTTTGAAATTAGATCAAGAAAAACCTCGATTACGGTGGCCGGATCAAATTTATGCTAAATATACATTCAAAATATGAAGTTTAAACAGGCAGACTGATTGCACAAAGAAAGATAAATCGACATTCCAGGCGAGAATTGATATTAAATTGAAATTAGGTTCAATTTCCACGTTTATATTTTCAGTTTTAAATTAATCATCTACTTTCCAGTGACTTGGCTTATGCACCCAAGTGTACTAAGCATTCGGAGTCATGCCAAATGGTTAAAATTAATCACAGGGGCCTACGTGGCTTAGGTATAGCAGTTGCAATCACAGAACACGCGATTGAAACTCCGTCGCGCAAAAATCTCTTTTTTTCTTCGATAATGAGCTCAAACATTTATTTTACTTTCATCCACTGTGTATAATACCACGTTTGACTGGGCTAAGAAGGTAAAATCCCTAAAAATGAAGAAAAAAGAGAAGAAAAAAAAAGATCTGAAAGTTTACACTCGATCAAATTTGCAAAATTAGTTTTATTAAATTACTTTTCGTGGTATTAACCTTTCTCAAAATTTAATTTCCCCGCCCTTTTGGGATTTCATGTGATTCATTTTTACGTCTCGTAATTAGCAAACGCAATATGGTGTCTGAACTTTGACAAAAAAAAATAGGAAAAGATGAAAAGAAAATCAATAGGTTGAAGAGAAGAAAGAAAAAAAAAATAGAGCAGAAAAGATAGATTTTTCTGCTCGCAAATGTCATGTAAATATCACAATTTAGTGTAGATAAGCTTCCAACAATAATAAAACACGACAACCAACGTTGTTTATAATCCACACATTTATCATTGAAATGGGGAAAATGGTCATATCCAAAAGGATAAATTAACCACAAGCCACTCAATTCAGACACAAACAGGTTTAACATTCGAGCAATGTGATTACTAAATGCAACATGGTGCAATGATCCATAGCAAAGCTGTCTCTGTTATTTTATTTGATTAGTAAAATCAGAAACAAATAATAAACAGCCAGGAATAAAACTTGTTTCAGAGGATAAATCAAACTACGACTAATTAAGTTACCGGCAAGATTTGATAACGTTGGAAGAATGAACCAAGCTAAAGCAATAATAGTAGCAACCATTAGTTATTGCTTGTACAAAGATCTACTGTCTACCACTGATGAATAAACAACTTATGTTTGGTATGAAAGAAGATTTATGACATAGGTACTGTAGTTCATGTTCATGCCAACTAAGACAGAATAATCAAGTTTTTTACTATTACATTTTATTGCTAGGCATATAAAAAAGGCAACAATTTTTATGACCGGGATTGTACAGGTACAGTACCATTACCACAAGATGCGGTACTGTTTGAAAAATACTAGGCGCATTCAATAACTCATAAACGGTCGTTTAAACTCGTTTGCACGAACTTTTAAACGAGATTCTCGTTTAAAAGCTCGTTTAAATGAGTTTAAACGGGCTGAAAATAAACGACCTAAGGTAGGTCGTTTAAATCTCCGTGTAACGAGTTTTCTCGTTCTAATCGCACATTTTGGCCGCCATCTTGACTTTTCGTTAGATCGATTGCGACGATCGGCGATTTGAGTACAATTTTGCAGCAGTTGTTAAATTGTTTTGAGTAAACAACAATATTAAACATTACTTCATTAATTATTACGACTGGAAACAATTTAAAATTGCGAGGAAACGAAAATCTCGAAAAAAAATACCCGTATGCGACTTGCAGCGGGAAGATGACCTGGAACTTGATCTGGAATCCCAGATTAAGTTTTGCAGTTAAACAGTCGTTTATTTGCTAAATAAACGATTTCATTCAGAAAGAGACTTTTCGTCTAAAAATTCGTGCGAGACGAAAATTTAGACGAGAAGTTATTGAATGCGCCTACTGTATATCTGTACCGGTACTGCTGAAAAAATCCACAAAAGTACCACAAAATCTAAAATTAAAAAATGACTAGTGTACTCAAACTTGGCGAATTGGGACAAAAATTGATTAAAAACGCAAAAATCTTGAGAACAAAAACGGGGATCGTCAAAAACTAAACACCAAACGAAAGAGCAGAAAAAACTACACCAGAAACGTTAATTAAACACCACTGCCCACAACTAACAATTAATATATATATTTAATTGAACAATGTATACATGTTTTGAGCAACCCTTAGTAACCCTCCTTGTATTGTCGGGCTGGTTTTATCGAGCGACCTGGTATAACGATATATACCCGCACACACTACCCTTAGAAAGTGTGGATTCGGGTATAAAAACTTTCGCAGAAATCCATTACTGAGCACTTTTTGATTTCCCACTTTATCGTGGCATTTATTACAGATGGGTGTGTCAAAAACAAATGCTCGTAAATATGCTTTAAGCTGCACGGTGACATTCTCATGATTTCGCCTTTACTTACAGATTAGCATTTCCATCCTTATCCGATACCCTCACCCATATGATTCCAAAATACATTGAAATTATATTGCGATGTATTGCAATGTATTTTGAAATGCATTGGGTGTCACGAGAACGCACTTGTAATACACTTTTGTGTGCTATTGGTTTGCAAATGATTATACATTAATTAAACGTTAATTAAACAACACTGCCCACAGCTAATGATTAATTTATATTTAATTTTGTGTGTGTGTACATTTTTTGAGTCACCCTTCCTAAGCCTCCGTGTATTGTCGAGCCGGTTTTATGTGGGCCACCCGGTACATGCGGTATGTACCCACACCCTACACTACGAAACTATGATCCTCTTTACTCCCCAAAGCGTTTCGCCACACCTTTGACCATCTTCAGTGGGTGATGATCTGATGAAGAAATACAATTACAAAGAATTGATATATAGAACAATATAAGACAAGTCATGTGCTACCGCTATACCACACCGCTTGAATCAGAAACAACAAAATGATGCTGTATGCAGGGTCAGATTTAAGAAAAAGAAACAGAGCACTTCCCCAGGGTTTCCACCAGATTATGCCACACCATCAATATTTATTTAAATTTTATTACAATTTAATTTTTTATTAAAATCCTGTCACATGCTCCGCTTTACCCCCTTTAGTAAAATTCGTCTACCGCTATACTAACTTTCGAGCCAATTTGGCGATACCAATATATATAAAAATTGCAACAGCAAAAAAATAATTGAAATCTGAACTTTAATTTTTCCAATGTAATAACTAACAAGCTCATTAATTTTTTTTTCTAACTCAAACTTTTTCTTTTCTTACATAATAATAATTGCTTTTTTTCCTTCCTTAATGAGTTTAAAATAAAATAAAAAATTAAAAACCCAAGATGATTAATCCACTGCTAGACTATTATTTACATTGTTATTGCTTTCGCAAAGTTGTCGACATACCATATACGTAGGTATTTCACATCCACGAAGACTCCTAACATACCTTCTACGATAATAGAAAGTGCACAAGACAAGATATCTTGCGACAAAGTATTAAGAACAAACAAAAGCTGCTTTCAATGCCTAAGGTCTGATGCAGCCATTGACTATAAATTTGGGACATATAACACAAGACAACAGCCAACAAGCTCTTTATAATTAAATACAACATTGTAATTTCTGATTTAGTCTAAGAGTATGTTGTTATATCTGTACATTACATTACATTACTTGTAGGCTTATCGCTGTTGAGGGGCACCTCCTCAATCCTGTATTGAGTATTAAACTTTATCATTATTATTATTATAACATAATTAGGTGCATTCAATGTTTTGCTTTATACGATTTACAAAAACGGCCGACAAATACAATATTTATGCTTGTTTTGCTCCAAAGGCTTTTCGACTGTTGCCGGTCATCTCCAGTGGTTACAACGTTTGTATATTCAGTGCATTCAATCCTCAAAAGACCAATTCACTTCTCCTTAAATCACTTAAAGAAGTGACTTGAAAAAGTGAATTCTCGATTGAACACACTGAAAACTGAACTGAACTAAAAAGATGGCTATCTACAACAAGCGGTAATGATAGCCAATAGAAGCTGACCATTAATGTAATATAATACCTCATTTCCGGTATCAGTCTGTAATAGACGGTTAAAAGTCTAGTAAAACCAGTTTATTAATTAAACCGGAGGTCGGAAAAATATGAAAAGACCTTAGGAACCTAATACAGGTATGCTGAGTTCATTGCCGTTGCCCATTTGGCTCTACCTGCTATAGTTTTTTCGATATGGATGCAGACGGACGGACGGACGGATGGACAGATGGACAGAGCCGTTTCATTAGACTTTCTGAACATCAGGTTTAGAAGTCTAAAAACGTCACATCCTGTTTAGAGAATTCATTTCGTCTTTTTAAGATTGAATGCACCTTATCTAATTGTCTCTTAGATTCAAAAAACAGCACACACCTCTTCCCCAAGGTGGAGATTTGTTCATGTGTCTTAAAAGAGTCATGACCTCAGAATGTAATTAAACTGATCAAATGTAAGTAAATTCGTCTCAGCTGTATAACTCTGAATAAAAAGAATCATTTAAAATTGATTTTGGCAATATAATTCTACTTTGACTGCTCTAAATATTTTTTTTTCATTACAAAATGTATTTTAAAAAGTAAAAAATGAAAAAAAAAATAAAAAAAACATTATTGCAACCATTCCAACATTCCAGTAGCCATTTTATTCTTTATTGCTTGTTCCCTGCCATCATCATTATTGCCCAGTCTCGATTCTTGTTATTACCTAGCAATAATCATTACAAGTGTACATCAACTCCCCCCTGTTGACAAACGAAAGAGCTTCTCCTCCCTCTTGCAACACAAAATCAGTATAACATAGAAACCTTCTCTTGTAGTAATTTATTAAATACTTCATTACCGTTTACGCCGTTTACAAAAACAGCCAAAATAGTATGCAAAAACGTACCTAACCGAAATGCTGGGCGCACACATACCGCGATTTCGCATCGCCCTGTGAATCGCGCGCAATGCTACACACATGTAGCTATTCCAGCTTTGCAATTTCAAGGTTATGACGTCATTCCTTCATTTCACACAGCTCACGGATTGGCTGCGACATGAATCGCGGGCAAAATAGTACTTGTCCCAAGTACTATTTTCAAAAGTACATTTCCAACCGATGCGAAGGAAATGACATCATCTGCGCATGCGCAATGGCAACGCGATTGTGCCGCGATGCAAAATCGCGGTATGTGTGCGCCCAGCATTAATGTGTTCGTTTTTAGATCCGCTTGTTGTATCGTTTTTGCGTCACAATCACGCGAGTACATGGCGCATAAAAATTCCATTTCTTTCATTTAACCAACGAATTGAGGTTGTGGCCCCTTATTTAAACATAATTTAGCATTTACTCACATCTTGGGAGGCGAGTGCTTCGCCTGAAAGTGTTTATGACACTTGAAAGTCTGATCCGTCGATCTAACGTTCGATAGGCTGCCATTTTGAATTTGGTTGTAAAAACCAAATCCCGGCATAAACCGATTCATAAACCACTCCAGTCGTGGTTTTGGTTTTTGTGGGTTTTGGTGATGGTTCTTGGCTGTTTTTGATGCCATTCCATTTATAGAAACGGTAAAACCCATCAAAACCGGAACTTTGAACGGGCCAGACAAGGATTTTTCAGTTGTCAGACAAAGTATGGGTGAGTGGTAGATGTTCTTGCCATAGAAACTACCTTGTGTATGGTCGGTCATTCAAGTACTGCCCATGCCTAATTCTGCTCAACCCATGCGTAATAACGGGATCGGTTAGAACTTGATTTTCAATGCGGGAATTAATTTTTCCCCTCATAATGGGATCGGAGTGATCGGCATGACCGTTAGTTTGGTATCCATTACACCGCAAACTGCGTTCTGCTTGCGATTAATTAACTCGGAAAAGAAGTACACCGTTATTGTCCAGACAGTAAGCGTTTGTAGGCAGTTGGGACTAAAAATACTCGGATCAAATTGTCGTTGCATAAATCAACGTTGCGTTCGAAAACTCTAAAACGACCGTTTCTGTCATTTAATGATTTTCCAGGTCGAGCTTCGTATTTTAAAAGGCTCGAATTCATGCATCTCGTTTTAGGAAACACGCTTAGTTGAAACCGGACCAGTTACCCCAAATAATCGTTATAATCGGACCTAAAATTTATTTTTTGAATGAAAAATTCATTTATTGGACAAAAAATCATTCTTTTAAACCAAAAATTAATTTTTTTGAACCAATAATTCATTTTTAAACCCAATAATTCATTTTTAAACCCAAAAATTCATTTTTAAACCCAAATATTCATTTTTAAACCCAAAAATTCATTTTACGACCAAAAATTCATTTTTAAGACCAAAAATTCATTTTTAAACCCAAAAATTCATTTTTAAGCCCAAAAATTCATTTTTAAGCCCAAAAATTCATTTTTAAGCCCAAAAATTCATTTTTAAGCCCAAAAATTCATTTTTAAGCCCAAAAATTCATTTTTAAGCCCAAAAAATCATTTTTAAGCCCAAAAATTCATTTTTAAGCCCAAAAATTCATTTTTAAGCCCAAAAAATCATTTTTAAGCCCAAAAATTCATTTTCAAGAACAAAAATTCATTTTGAAGATCAAAAATTCATTTTGAAGACCAAAAATTCATTTTGAAGACCATGCAAAAATTCATTTTCAAGACCAAAAATTCATTTTCAAGACCAAAAATTCATTTTCAAGACCAAAAATTCATTTTCAAGACCAAAAATTCATTTTCAAGACCAAAAATTCATTTTCAAGACCAAAAATTCATTTTTAAGCCCAAAAATCATTTTTTCTTGATATTCCAACCGAACCAGCAAACTCCACAAATTCCCTCTGCGATTTCTGCATCAACACATCCAAATCCATTTAATAAAAAAAAAAAAAAAAAAACAAAAAAAAAACCAACACAAACATTAAGACCCCAGTTGCTTCCCCCACCCAACAAAAAAAAAAAAAAAAAAAAAACAACCAAAAAACCTTAATTTGCTTTTAATTAACGCCAAATCCATTGGAGCTTTCCCTAACAAAACGCGATCAAGCAAACTGTTCCCACAGAGGACTTGCAACATCATCTCATCCGTGACTTTTAACACCTGCCGCAAAGGACCCCGTAGTGGCTCTAAAACCCGTCGATATTTTCCATTTGTTTTTCTCTAAGCTTATTCAACCCGATTTGAATGCCGACAAAATTGCGCACGCGCAATTCCAACCTCCTCTCTATAGATCGCCACTTACTCCATGCATGATTTGGCAAAACAAACACCTGATAAAAGTCAAATTGAAAAAAAAAAAAAACCAAAAAAAAACCAAAAAAAAACCATTTTCCCACATTTTCCCTCCATTTTACAAAAGAAAAAAAAAACAAAAAAAAAAAAACAGCAATTTTCTTTTCATTTCGTTAATGGACCGACCATACGAATAATATTTTCCTCGCCTACGACGTTACAATAAGAGGGCTTTGATTGAAGCATCGTATTCAGGGGCCTCGAGAGAGGGGGAGGGGTTTGCTACTATGACAACAGACACATCCACTACGTGTTGCAAGGGGGGAAATTGGTTACAAAACCCATCCGACCATTTTTTCCCTCCTTGATCGTTATTAATGTTCGTGTCAAAGAGTTTAAATGACACAAACTACAAACTCAGGTATCAATGCAAATCGAATTACGTTTTGTCAATTTTTCTCGCAAATACCGCGCCGCGACTGTAAAAAACAAACAAATAAACGTAAACAAGTGTAAATTAAACGATTGGAGACACTTTCCGTGCCCCCTGACGTTGAAATCAAGTGTTTTTCCCATTTCATCACAATTCGCGCAACCCCCAATTTATCTAATCAATCAATCAAAGAGGAAAAGGGAAGAAAAAGTACTCACGCGATGATAGCAGAAAGATGAAATGCGTGCAAAATAATGACCTAAGTTTCATCCTCGATTGCTAATATCCATCGAGACAAGGCCCATAATCACAGAGTCTAGAAACTGCGGCGACGACGCATGACTTCTTCTCGCGGAAACCGACACGCCTTTCAACCAGCCGGCACGTGGAACTGAAAACTATCACCAACCTCCAACTGGCGCTGCGACTGCTCCATTTTGGTCAGCAGGGAGGGTCTCGACCAATCTATCTGTTATAAATAAATGATTGTTAGCGCGGGTGCAATCAATTTGTATTTACAAACTGGAAAAGAAAGAAATCGTGCTTGGAATTAAGAATAGAAGGATGGAAATTTAAATGGGAGTGGAATGGTGGAAAAGTGGACTTGTATCGCCATCTAGTGGCCAGAGTTTAAATTGTCAATTGGACAAAAGTTAAAATATTTTCGACTTTTTTATTAAAATAATCATCTAAATCTTTCTGAATCCCAACCGAATCCTATCTAAGATTCGAATTACTGACACGCAGATTCTGATTGTCGTACTTCCTGGGTTGACCGATACTGTTAAGAAAAGGTGTTGATACTAGACTTTGACCGATATCAATATTTTGGAGTATCGCCGATTCCGATAATCGGCAACCGAATATCGGCCGATACCGATACCTGCGCCGATATTAAAATTAAAATGTCCAACCCCCCCCCCCCATCCCCCAAAATAAAAAAAATTAAATTAACATTGCGTTTATTAATTTATTTTATGTTTTAGAAACGTTTTTGAAGCAGTATCGTTTTAGACTAAAACGATACGCAGTATACATACACTGTATACTGCTTAAAAAGTGTTTCTAAAACATAACGTTTTAGTCTAAAAGATACGTTTTAGAAATGTGGCAATATCGGTATCGGCCACGCAAAAAAATATCGGATCCGATATCGGTGAATACCGAAATATCGGCAGATAGCCGATACCGGTCAAAGTCTAGTTGATACCGATATTTCTAATTTATCTAAACACATGGCCAATTTGATTCAAAGTTTATACCGTGCGCTTCTAAAATTGTGTCTTATCGACGTTAACAAAATGAGCAGATCTGCACGTTTGAAATTTGAAAAAAATGCAAACTATGCATTATTTTTAAAATTACATTAAAAATCTACCCGAGAATTTAAAAAAAAATAACATTGTCTATTTCAGCAAAAATAAATTGTTTGTATTAAAATAAATTAATTTGACATCTGGTGTCGGATAATTATAGTGTTGTTTGAACCATGAACCAAGTATAACATGGACACATATCTACATATTCAGTGCGTTTTGCCACAGATGGCGCTACATAATATATAGCTGCACTGTATTCTGGATGACAACTGGTAACAAACGTGCTTAGTTGGCAAACAATGCATGACACGTGATTGCTGTCATCCAATCAGCGCACATAACGACGAATCAATAGGAAATAACACACAGATACGTTTCCATGTTATTCTTAGTTCAAGGTTGAACCCTAGTTTTAAGAAAGAGCAAAAAGCTTTAGATTATATGGATTTGTTGTGTGCGATGTTTTTGCGGAAGCCCTGCTAAAATCGAGGGACTATTGTCCCAAGTGTTTCCCAATTTCTGTAAGATTTGGTAAAACCATCAGAGCTTTTTATTCCGCCTCAAAAGTTTGACATTTATTCAGCTTGTTTTGCCTTGCCTAACAAATCTCCACGTTCTTTCATGCTGCTTCAGCTCTGAATAAGAAGTTCATGTTTCTGCCACCAATGGCCTAGTTTTGTGGGAGTTAGTAAAAGTTTGTGGAATATTTAGGCGCAATCAATAAATGCCGTTTTCAGAGATTTAACATGAGAGTCTTGAGTAAAATCTTATTTTGACCCTCGAAAAGACTAGACAAAAATAGCCCAAGCTCTGGAGGGTCATCTTAAGGTCGTGTTACGAATTTCACCGTGTTACCAGGCAATTCCGAGACACTAGAATCTCGTATTAATAATTACGCCATCTTAAAATAAAAATTAAATTCAAGAACGTCTTATTAACCGGTATACTCCAAGTTAGTACAAGGTTGGCCTAACTCCCATTGGTCGAGCCATTTCACATGTGTAGTGATACATAAAAATATAGTGCTAATTCTCATGTTATGTTAATTCTTTATTGAAGTAATTCTCTGTCTATCCTGGAGATTATCACCTTGAAGAAATAATCATTACTCAAGTAAATTTTGAGATAAAATAATTTCTAATATAAAAATTAAAATTTTGTTGAATTCAGTGGCCATAGTGTTTCTCATTTGTGCGCCCTGTCACATAAAATGACATTTACCTAAAAAAAAAGGCAAAAGGCTGACAAACAAGATCCAAAATGTGAAGTTGGTAGACCGTTTTACGGATTCACCAGCCCATAAAGCAGGGTCCCATTCTCCTTTACACGCATACTTCCATTGCATATGACACATCGAATTGATGACAAAAAAAAAGAGGAAAAATGTGTTTGATGCAACAATAACCGAGTAAGTTACAGAAGATATCAAGTAATGGTATATCATCATTCCTCTTCATTGTGGTTTTTTGTTGCATTAAATTCATATTACCCTTAACCTTCCCAAGATAGAAAAATTACAGAAGTAGTAAAATAACTGTAATCCTTTTTTCCTGAAAATTACCGTATTTCTGCAAATAATGGCCGGGGCTCTTATTTCAAATCTCTGCTGTCAGATATACCTCACTTTAGCGACGTCGTTTTTCAGCCTACTTAAACCTAACCTAACCTGACCTGACCTGACCTAAACTAACCTAATCCAGCTCAATCTAGGCACCCTAAAAATGGCGCCACTAAAATGAGCGTCGCTAAAGTGAAGGAATCCGCTGCTGTCGGCCGCGGCTACTATTACGAGGGTGGCTACAATTCAAGAGCGGCTGTTATTTGAAAGTGCGGCCGTTTTAGTTTGTTTTACGTTAATTTTGCAATCTGCGCAGACGATTTTCTAATTCCAGTTGTTATTTAGCAGTATTAAGCCTAATAACGCTAAAATAAAGTAAATAAACTCATTATTAAAAGTAATTTACAGGTAGTACCAACATTTTTTTTATTTACCTTATTATTAGCAGTATTAGGCCTAATATTAGGCTTAATACTGCTAAATAACATCTGGAATTAGAAAATCGTCTGCACAGCATGGGATGTGCATTGTGCAGTACGAATTTATTATCAAAATACCGGGCGCAAACTGTAGGTTCGTACTCTGTTTTCCGCCCCGCCTAGCACATTCGAAGACTTAGATCTATGTCAAACTAACCAAACACCCATTCATGCAATTTTTAAAACCAAATCCATCTTGATGGAATAAAAGCAGCACTTCTTTTCCGTTGTTGTGCTCTTATCTTTTTTTTTTCTTTACTGCATTAGATCTTGGCAGCAATCCGTATTTATCATTGAAAAAGGGATTTCTGATTTAGGCTTCTTTCCGCTTAAATAAAAGAAAACAAACAACAAACTGAGACTCCAAAAAAAGTAAAAAAAAAAACAAACACTCCACATTATTTTTTTTCTTCCAATTCTCCAACTCTAGACCGGGAAAATGTGATTAAATTGGCCACACTCTGTACTCCAAACAATATTTATATACATTAACCCAACACGCCTTTACCTCTCTCCACTTTTCTATCATAAATTACCCATAAGAAGTTTCTCCCTTCCTGCAACTTCACACTTTCATTTATGTCCACATGTAATTTCTTCCACAAAATTGCAGCGGCCAAAAGAGATAAGAAAGCATTGGATTCCAGCCAATCTCGCTTTAATCTTTCTCGGCAACAACAGTATTAAAAAAAATAAAAAATAATAAAAATAATACAGCCGAACCTCTTTATAACGAACCGCGATATAACGAATTTCTCGTTGTAATGAATAGTTAAAAAATAGAGAGATTGCGGGATGCATTTTTCCCTTATTTTGTGCCACGTTACACTATTTTAGTGCCATATCGTAAGGGAAAAATCTTTAGTGTATCGTTTTCAACACTAAATTAAAATATAGCGCAGCCAATCACAATTGAGAACACTATATTGTTAGCTCCGCCCATTGCAAATGGCGATTTTGTTGTTGTCCCGATCAAACACATCAGTCATAGGTATGTACATTGAATGATAAGTGAGGCCCAAAATTAAATTTTAGGCCCAAAACCATACTTTATAGGCGTAATAATGGGATTTTATGCAGAAATTTGCACATTTACGCCCCCAAATTGAAGTTTTAGGCCCAAAATTACTAACTGTCAGAAGTTGGCTGAAATAGTGTAGTGATAAGGGGAAAGTGCAGCCCGCAAAAACTTAATTTATCATTTTTCCCTTACACTATTTTTATACCGTATAGTCTTTAACTGTAAGGGAAAAATGCATCCCGCAAACTCTCTAATGGCTTGTTGGCCGTAGAATATCACGTTAAAAAATTTTGATATAACGAACTTTAGTTATAACAAACCGATTTCTCGGGTCCCTTGCGATTCGTTATAACGAGGCTCGTCTGTGGTTTTGGAAAAAGGAAAAAATCGAATAAATATCAGCTTTGGATGCGATTTAACCAGGGTTATCACACCTCAGCACATCAATTGGAGTTGGATTTTTAAAAAAAGAGTGAGTTTTGACTCTTAACAATGGAGGTGTCTTGCACAAAAAGCCATCTGGAGGGGATTTTGACGCAGAGGTGACAGTGGCATGAATTCACCTTAATGGGAAAAGCTCCGAGGGGAAAATTCATCAAAAAGTTGCCGTCATCAGGTTCATCAAGTTCGCAAACACCGAGCTTAGAAAACCATTAGCTCCACCTAAGAAAATTAATTTTTAAAAAAGAAAATTGATTTTATGGCGATCCATAAAAATTAAGGAATCGATTTTGTTTGAGTTACCGAAAGTCGTGACACGAAAAAAATAAATTCCGTCGATGTCAAAATTTGGCAATTGCTTCTTTTGTCATTTTTGACAACTTCCGGCCTCGGTTTTTGGAAGATAACGTCAATCTTTCTGCTTCTTTGGCTGTGTAAGAAGAAAGAAGAAAAAGAAAAAATCTGTACATGACAAGTCAATTTTCTTACCACTCAAAATAAAAAATTTCAATTTATGTTCTTTCGAAAAAGTTTTTATTTTTATTCTTTTTTTTAGTATTGTCAATTTCCATTGAAAATGAAATGAAGTTTTATAAATACGACAAATCAAAACAACATTAATCACTAAGAAGACACGAAATACTCACGCTATGAAGCAGAAACACGACCCGATGACCTTAAATAGCTAAATCTTATTCCCGATTGCCCGTATCCATTGAATAAAGTCGAGAAACAACTGCGAGCTCCACTTTTCACCGACGCCATTAAGCTAGTACCACGTGGTGACGCCGATACAAATCTACCGCCAAACGTCACTTGGCGCTGCGGCGGGGAAGTTCGAAACGAGATCCCATAAAATCCCGAGAAAATTCATTAATTATCCAACAAAAAAAAAACTAATTTCAAAATATATATTCCCAAACGAAAAAAAAATTCTTGAATAAAAATCTACTGAAAGAAAAGAATTTAATAAAATAAGAAAACCAAACAAACTTGTGGCGACATCTGTTGACCAAAGTTCTAAATTCAATTCAATAAAAATATCAAAAATGAAAGATAAAACTTTATCTCAACATTTTATTGATGAAATGAATTATTTTAATAATTCTTCTCACGTTATTTACAATCAATAAGTTATGGTACAAAAATCGTGAGTTATATCTTTGTTATCCTTTTAATTCTGTTGTTATTTTTTTTTATTTAAAATAAATAAAAGATTTGCATGTAAAATCAAATTACTACTCAGCAATTTTTATTCCTGTTCAGATTATATAAAAAAGTACAAAACTCTTCTGTAAAATTGTTTCCTGTCACTTATACAAAGTATTTTTGAGATTACATTTGTAATATTTTCTTTTTAATTTTTTTTTTAACTTTGCTTGCCTCCCTATATCAATTTTTGCACCAAAAATACATGAGATAATAAACTTGTGCATAGTTTTAATTCACTGCATTGCTTGAGTTTTTATCTGATTAAATTAGATTGAAAACATACACAAAAAGACAAAAATATCCTTGGTTAGTTTAGTACAGATTAAAACACGTATCCCTTGAACATTTAATTAATTAATCTTGTTTATATAATCTTATGTAAGTTTAGCTTGGAGATAAATAAAAAATAAAAGGCACCAGCAACCACCACAACAAACGGGAACAAAATCTGTTTGTGGGATGAAAAATAAGCAGAAATTAAATGTTTGATTTCTTCAAAGTTGTACACTGATAAATTAGTAGGCGCATTCATAAATTAGTTTAAACTAAACAGTATTTTAATCTGCTCGTCTCGACCTACCCATATAGTTCAAAAATACATTAGGCGCTTTCAAAGTTTTGGTTTTTATGGTTTTAACCGTTTCTATAAATGGAATGGCGTCAAAAACAGCCAAAAACCATCACCAAAAACCACGAAATAAACCAAAACCACGACTAAAGTGGTTTACGAATCGGTTTACGCGGCATAATTCTACTATTCGAGTATTTCAATAAACTTAGGCTCATTTTGTTCGTCTTAGCAAGCTGATTCCGAATATGTATAGTAGAAGGGCCAAATGTGTGCGCAAAGACCACAATGCACCATGTACTCGCACGATCGCAACACATTCACGGTTAGGCCTACTATTTTAGTTGTTTTTATAAAAGGCATAAACCAAAACTTTGAACGCACCTAATGTAAAATATACTTTTGAACCGTATTATGAATGTGCCTAGTGGTATTTTAAGTGTAAGAGTCTTTTCTTTTCTTTTTTGATATGATATTTCTTGCCAAATAATTGAAAAACCGAAATTATTACAGCAAATTCAGGTTAGTTGGACATGACAATGACACAACGAGACACTTGAAGCTGATGCATCACAAAATTGGCTGCAAAAACGAGCAAATATTCCAAAAATACAAATTTATTCCACTTCTTTCTTACATATATAGCACAACATCAATCATTTTTGCAACCAATTTGTAATGGAAAAATAAATTTGGCACGTAAAATATTCAAAAACATTGCTATTCTGGCTAAACTTACTTCATGTCTTTTATGTACATTGCATTGAAATCATGGAAACAATAACTCAATCTGAGCAAACATTTCTCAACAGATGGAAGCAGCTGTAAAAATTTAAAATCAACAACAATAAAACCAAAAAAAAAAAAAAAAATTATTTATTCCAAAATAAAAAATATTTTTATTAAATATTTTAAAAAAAAAAAATTATTTAATTAATTTTTTCAAATTTCCAATTTGATTGTCATCAATTTCAATTGAGCACTCGACTCTTCATTCATCCCACAAACAAATCTGCTTATGAGTGACAAAATAGTCAAAAACGCGACATCTTTTGCAGGTTTTGATGCCACAGCGATAACTTAGGCTTCTTCCCGTGCTGTCCTTTCCTTTGCAGTATTTCAGTCCACATGGGTACCAACCGACACAAACTTCCAACCGACAGGTGCAAGGTTTCCACGATTCTCCCACGTCTTTGCATCTGCCTGCAGTGATCGGTGGAAAATGCTTGACAGCCGATGTCAGGGATGTCAAGTCGCGATTTATTCCTGCCAAAAGGAAAAATACATTCAATACATTGCATTTGATTTCTTCTTTGTCATGTTATGTGCCCGTTGTAATTTCTTGGGAATATTCGTACAGAAATGCAGGTGTTTTGTACAAAACGTTGGGAGAAAAAAAAAATACTGATTTTTAAAGATTTTCCAACTCGTATATAGCAGACGATCAATTTAAATTTGGTGCAATGTTTTGCCACTAGATGCCATACCTGCACCTGTGCTGCTCGATTCTCTGGGACATCGATTATTTTCTATTTTGCAAATCCAGAAAATCAACCACAAATCGTAGCAAATCACAGCAAATCACAGCAAATCATAGCAAATCATAGCAAATCAAAGCAAATCATAGCAAATCACAGCAAATCATAGCAAATAACAGCAAATCATAGCAAATAACAGCAAATCTTAGCAAAGTTTGCTGGAAAAAACAGCAAATCTTGATGAAAATCAAAACAAATCATGTTGTATTGTGTTGTGACACTTAGCATGATCTTAGCCCCGTAAGCAGGATGCTCATCTGGACAAATCTTGTTGGAAATCATAGTAAATTCCAGCAAATCACAGCACATCATAGCAAATCAGAGCAAATGGTAAAAAATCGTAGCAAATCAGAGCAAATGGTAAAAAATCGTAGCAAATCATAGCAAATTTTGAAGTACATTTCATTGCAAATCCCAGAATATCCAGAAATAAAAATCAACAAATGACAAAATTTATAAATCTGAGGAAACGTCTACCCTCTGTTAAAAAATCGTTAAAAAGCAGTAAAAACCAATCAAAAATGGAAAAAAAATCGTTAAAAAGCAGTAAAAACCAATCAAAAATGGAAAAAAAATCGTTAAAAAGCAGTAAAAACCAATCAAAAATGGAAAAAAAAATCGTTAAAAAGCAGTAAAAACCAATCAAAAATGGAAAAAAAATCGTTAAAAAGCAGTAAAAACCAATCAAAAATGGAAAAAAAATCGTTAAAAAGCATTAAAATCTGATCAAAAATGAATAAAAACTGTTCAAAAACATAAAAATTGATTAAAAAATCGATAAAAATCGATCACCACTATTCGGATAACCGGTGTTCCAATAATCGATGCTCTACTGTACACGATTTTTCCAATTTACAGAATCCACTAATAACTTTTACCCGACAAACTTGACTCATCAGCTCCACAAGCAGTGGCGCCAACTTGTACCAACATTTCCAACCAATCCCCTCGAAAACAAACTCCAACCCCACCACTAAAACCCAACACACACAAAAATAATTCAAATCCAAACTCCAAAAAAAAAAAAATAAATAAAAAATAAATAAAAAGTAACAATTACTTCCTCTACAGTCGCTTTGAATCGCCGACACAACGACAGCAAAATTGATCCGTACTCAACCTGATTTGCACGACAATGGTACTTATGTTACGTGCGCACCAATGCAATAAGATCAACACGAGCGGAAGTTAGTACTTGAGAAAACCCAAGAGGAGGGAAACGATCAATCACACAAAGGCAGATCGTGTCTGCAGTTATTGACCGTGCCTTGAACACGAGTTGCTAAGCAACACCGGCAAAAAAATATGAGAATTAAATTTTCATACACTTGGTTTCATCTCGCCCGAATGTACCGTGTGCATAAACAAGCAGGATTTCATTAACGAAGAATAAAAGCATTTATTTTTTCATATACATTGATGTCAACACGTAATAAATGTTTGATCTACGTACCTTTAGCCCAGGAATCCAAGTCACTCTCTCTGGCATAAATGGCATCATTTGCTTCTGCGCACATGTTGTGGATGTGGTGGCTGATAACGGAAGACTTTTCCAGGTCGATAAGCATTTCCATTGACATTTGATCTTTGCCTTTGTCTTCTTCTGGTTGGCGAATTGTGCCAGGGTTTTTCTGAAGTGGTTCAATAAGATTTGTTATTTCAACAAATGTTGTTCGATTTTTATTTTATATTTTTATTTTTTGTCTAGTTTAATTTTTTTTAAATGTGGTGTTGACTTTGTGCAATAGATGGCGCCACCCAAAAATAAAAGGAAACCCCATCTGATGACAAAGTTTTCCAGAAACAGCTCCAGAGCCTGAAGTTTGCGTCCGGTAAACTAAAATCCAATTGTACGAGGTAGATTTTGGGCGTTTTGCGCATTGCAAACAACATGCAACAACCTGTGCATGCGTAAAAGTGCCGTACTAACCGTAATATTTCGTACACCTTATTAAAAATGGCACCGATTATAAACAAAAATGATATATTCCTTTGTTTTATAACAAATTTTAATGCTTTTTGCTTTTGGGAAAAGTTCCATGATCTACCGTATATTATCGATTACTACGCGGGCCTCTAATAGCCCGCGGAGCAAATTTTATTTTTGCCAATAACGCGCGGACCTCGAATTGCGCGCGGGTACACAATTGGAAGCCCGAAATGTTCCAAAAAAGGATGACAAATGACACGTTTTGCATACGTTTCGGCAGAAAATTACCGCTCGGGTGCGCTATTTGCAAATATACGGTAAATTAGATTTGTTTAGTTGCTGAAATAGATAGACAACCATTTGTTGTTCCAGATAATCAAAATGCTTAATGATGAGTAATTCACATACGACGTCAAGTTTACCAGAAAACTAATGCCATGTAAATGCACACGATTAACCGGATAAACAAAATCCGAATTTTCCCTTATTTGGAAAACTGTTACCACGAAAACGTAGTAACCGATAATAACAACAAGATAGCTACAGAAATCCTGTGCGCAAATCATAAGTCTAGTATAAACGTGCGTTTTCATGTACGATTACTTCGCGATAGAAAAAAAACGCACATGAAAACGCACCTTTATTCCGCTCTTTTTGCCGTCTATCGGTGGTTTACTCTTAAAACAAAAACCCACACACATCGTCACCACTACCATCTTTTATAAATGAAATGTTCAGAATTGGCAATGCCAAATACAAAACTGTGCCTGGATATGATTTATTCCTTGATCATATTACTACAGTACTTTATCGGCTGGCGCAAATCCAAATTAAGCTTACACCATGTACATATTCCTTTCTCCAAGATCAAATGACCCAAAACCGTCTAGCCACAGCCACAAATCAAAACAAACACGATTTACAATGAAATGGGCTGGGCCCGTGTGCAAGTCATGGTAATGGGCCCTCCGGGAGCCTGTGGGTCCAGAAAAAAATGACTTGAAAAATTTGTATCCGCTTGTATTACAAGCGGCAAATTCTATCCATCTTTTCTTTCGCTACAAAGTTAGAAAATGATTAACATTGGAACTAACCACCAAGGTTAGATTGACTATACCACGAGATATTTTCTGTTTTGTAGGTACCTATGCCCCCCCCCCCACTCTCTACCCCCCTGTTGCTAAGCATAATGGTGTTAAAAAAATTGTGATAATAATTCATGTTTTTTTTTATTTTAAAGAAGAAAAGTAGAAGTTAATTCATAACAAACCATAATAACACCACTAAAGACTTTTGCACTTATCAGCAGCACATTTCCTCGGGTATGGTTATGTGCAACAACATTCCACAAATGAATAATGCACAGTCGTTTGGTTCCTTTATCGTGTGCCTTATCGCTTTTATTTCATCGCACAACAACTGCCATTACTCACAACTTAGTGAGGACATTACGATGTCAACTGATTAAAACCTAGCTACATTCTTAGTAATAATAATAACAAAAGTAATAATAATACCTGGTAATAACAATAATAATAATACCCGGTAATAACAATGATAATAATAAGTAATAAAAATAATAAAAGCAATAACAACCAGTAAGTACAGTCAAAACTCCTTACAATGAATCGCGATATAACGAATTCCTCGTTATAACGAATAGATAAAAATGGCCTATTGGGTTGGTTGGCCGTAAAACACCATGTTAAAAAAATTCGTTATAACGAATCGATTTTTTTCAGTCGCTTGCAATTCGTTATAAGGAGTTTGGACTGTCAAAACTCTTTATAACGAATCACAAGGGACCCGAAAAATCAATTCATTAGAGAGTTTGCGGGATGCATTTTTCCCTTATCACTACACTATTTCAGCCAACTACTGACAGTTAGTAATTTTGGGCCTAAAAATTCAATTTGGGGGCGTAAATGTGCAAATTTCTGCATAAAATTCCATTATTATGCCTATAAAGTATGGTTTTGGGCCTAAAATTCAATTTTAGGCCTCACTTATCATTCAATCTACGTACCTATGACTGATGTGTTTGATCGGGACAACAAAATAATCGCCATTTGCAATGGGCGGAGCTAACAATATAGTGTTCTCAATTCTGATTGGCTACGCTATATTTTAATTTAGTGTTGAAAACGATACACTAAAGATTTTTCCCTTACGATATGGCACTAAAATAGTGTAACGTAGAGAAAAATAAGGAAAAAATGCATCCCGCAAACTCTCTATTATAACGAGAATTTATTATATCAAAATATTTTAACATGGTGTTCTACGGCCAGTCAACCAAGCCAGCCATTTGTAGGTATTCGTTATATCGATAATTCGTTATATCACGATTCGTTATAAAGAGTTTCGACTGTATTACATTTGTACAATAAAAACCAGTTTATTTTCCAAATTAATTGAGTATTACCAAGCATGGTAAACCAAAATTCAATTGGCTCACAACTAAGTGAAAGTTTATGCTCATTTCATCACGCTAAAAATTTGATATGAACTTGAATCCAATTTTGTCAGTCACGGCTTTGCGCAAGTGGCGTCGCATATTCAATTTGAAGATTAAAAATGAATGTTTGTTCATTTTTACTGCGTGAAATTAAATTGGCAAAGTTTAATCTTTCATTGATACCTAGAGAAATGTCTTGAATGAACTATTCATCCATCGGCAAATATTCATTTCAAATATTGATTTCATTGCAGTGTATAAAACTCCACAGCTAAATTAATTTTTCTTAAAAATCCACTGCCACATGTCTCAGGCAGAAACCATTTCAATTAACTATCCGAGTGATTGTATAATGTTTTAAGTGGGTGGAGCAATGCTGTAACACCCACCCCACTCCGCCATACATTTTTTATTGTGTGCAAAGTGGAATGAACAACAGAATAAAGTATAGGTGTGTCCAATTTCCACAAGTAAATTACTGCAGACCCTTCAATTACCATAATCCTAAAGACAACCTCAAGTTGAGCTAATGATTTTGAGTGTAACTTGTTCAAAGAATCCACTAATTCTCATTGGTCAGCGAGCAAATTACTGCTTGCTTCCTCACGCATTAGAAAAAAATGCCGATAACTTGTTCGCTTTATTGAAAGAGGATGCTGATCATACTTAAAGCGCTCCAACTATCAATTAATTCACTTTGAGCAGACATATCTGTTACTCAGACAAACTCATTTCCAAGTGTGTACGCGGTACTGCATCGCAGCATGTACCTTGGTACTTTTGCTCAGCTGTGTGCCGGTAGCATATTGGCACAACATACCCGATTTCGGAAACAACAATGCATCAGGAGTGACTAATGATTCAATAACTTGAAAATCATAATTCTGCTTTGAAATTTTGAATTTATCGTCTGTTTGCTTGCTAGTTTGATTTGGTTTGCTGTGTTTTGCTTTGTGTCACTCAATTAGGTTAGTTTAGGTCAGGTTAGGTTAGGTTAGGTCAAGTTGGATGGTGATTTTCAAGTTATTGAGTCATTAGTTACTCCTGGCCACAGTTGTTGCCGAAATCAGGTATGTTCTGCCAATATGCATACCGGTACTGCTGTACAATTTTCGATGAACCACAGCGCCGTGTACCGGTACCGCAGTACTCTGGGTAATCCAACGTACCGTCGACTGTTTTTGCGGTACATCTGTTTAATGTAACAAACGAAGTCTGAACGTCACGAACAAAGAGTACGTTCATCGTTCATGAGGTTAAATACGGAAACAATATCGTACTTTTGCAAAAATACGGTATTCTTGGTGTCTCGGCTACTATTCGAGGGCGACTCTTAATCGGTAAAATACGGTAATACATATAACCACCTTATTTTTATATGTATCCTTTAGATTTCCTGCACAAAAAACAAATTCTATTAAAATTTAAATTGAAAACCCAGGTGGAGACGAACGGCAGTACCAAAGTCAGACAAGGATGCGAAAAATATTCCCAACCAAGTACTAACCAGACCCAATGCTGCTTAACTGCTGTATTCTTATGGAAACAGATGACCGGCATAGTAAGCCGTTCCTGTTTTGTCCATATATCAACACACTGGCAAAACAGTCGACCAATGAGAATTATGCTGGGTGCACAGATACCGCGATTTCGCATCGTGTCGTGATCACGTTGCCATTGCGCATGCGCAAATGACGTCATTTCCTTCGCGCAGGTTTGAAATCTACTTTTGAAAATAGTACTTGTCCCAAGTACTATTTCGCCCGCGATTCATGTCGCAGCCAATCCGTGAGCTGTATGAAATGACGTCATTTCATCAACATTTTCAACCGAAATGGCGGGCAGGTTTTTCGGATCAGGAATGACGTCATAACATTGAAATGGCAAAGCTGGAACAGCTACATGTGTGTAGCATTGCGCGCGATTCACAGGGCTATTTCGCTTGCGAAATCGCGACGAGATGCGAAATCGCGGTATGTGTGCGCCCAGCATTACTAGATTCTCTAGAAATGTATAGATATAGAGTTTAATAGCAAAAAATAAAGCAATAAACCCGCATAGCGCTATGGATATGAAACTACCTATACAAGTACAAAAAGTAACTGTTGCATAATGTGATGCTAGCACAGTGCACTACTTTGTGTTATTAGCTTCACACACAGATCCATCATTTTTTTTAAGTGTAAGCAGTCCCAGATGCAACGACTTCAAAAGTGGTAGTAAAAACAAAAGATTATTAAAGTTTAGCTCAATTTAAAGGGCTTAAGTTAAAAACAAAACAAAAGAAATAATATATGAGCACAAAAACAGCTACTTTGTTGCTCGGCTTGTATCTAATGGAATGTCAGCCTTAATTATTCATGCCAAATCTACATGCTGTATGTACTTCACTTATTTTTAAAGTATATCAGTGTTTCTCCTTACAACCATCAGTTATACCTGAACCAACATTTATTCCCTCCTGTCTCTAACCTAGAAAAACGAAACTTTTCCACTTGTCAGCACAACTGACTGAAAAATATGCATTAAAACTTCAATCTTTTTCTTTCACACGAAGGATTTTGCATTCCAGAAAAGAAAAATTGAATTTTCAGTTTTCTATTTTTTTCTTCTATTTTTTTATTTTACAAATGCCCAGCTACCGTTATCTGCTATTTAAATTTTTATTTCAAATTCATGCAACAACAAAACTATAAGAGGCTTATGGTATTCATACACAGCGAAAGAATCGTCCAATTTTTTTTCCTTTTTTAATTTCCTAAAAGTAATTTCCTGTTTTAAAATTTAGAAGAATAAAGCTTTAAAATGCAATGCCGTGCAGTGTTGCAATTTTGATAGTAAACCTTAGAAAAAAAATTTAAACAAAGAATATAACAAAAAACCTAAATCAGAAGACAAAGTTTAAACGAAAAGGAGAAATGTTTATGTGTATGTTGAAAGGTTTCCAATAATTGCTCCGCTCTCTTCCATTCAATACCACAAGAATAAGCCGCTATTGGAAACTGCTTCAAAGGGATGTAGGAAAACCACTAGTATTTGGTCAGCCAGTCAAACTTATGAGGGTAGCAAAGGAAAAAAAAACATTCTACAATGTGGTCTACTGAACCAGAAAAAGTTCTCCAGCCAAAGATGGACGTGAACAAAAAGATGATTATTAAATTACAGTAAGCTGAAGATTTTCGATTTGGAAAGCTTTGAAAATTTCATTATTTGTTTCCCGTAGTTGCTGAAAAAAGTCGATTTTTGTGCTAAAAATCTTTGAGTTAAAAACGTCGAAGAAACGACCCGATATTTCGAATTTTCGAAGAAATGAAATTCGAAGAAGTGATGGGATACCAATCATCCACGCACTAACCCTCCAAGGTACCTCTAAATACCTCAAAATATCATTTAACAATGAAGTTTCTGCCCCTTAGAAATCCATCATATTTAAAGTTGGCTTCTCCCAATTTAGCAAAAGCGCTTGGTACTTTTCTTTGAACTTCCAAATTTTATCAGCAGATGGCATGTGGGGTATATGGTCAAACATGATTCGTCAAATTTTGCCACTACAGCAGCGCCACATGTGACAATTTAAAAAATTTACAGAGGGACATAGTAATTATTATACCACAATGTAGAACTACATCCTGCCAAAAGTTGTTGTTGTCGTTTGTTGGGGTTTGCTATCAGTATTGGTCTGTGGTGAGAGAAGTAAGAAATGTGTCTGTGCGCATTGGGTTATGTTTTGATACAGTGCTGATTCCCGGGGTTGTGAAGCGCCATCTCTTGATGTGAAATGTTTCCCATTGTGGCATTGTGAGGTTTGCTTGTGAGATTGTGGTTAGGTTAAGGTTTGCCAACAATTGGAGTTGGCACCGGTCGCTATTTCCGTTGCTGGCGCTGGTTTACGTTTCCGCCAAAAAGGACTGTCCTCTTAAGACGTAGCTCTACGTCAAAAATACACTTCAGCACTTTCGCACATGTCCTCCCAGATTTAATTTTTATGCAACCAAATAGGTATATTGAATGCACCAAAGTGTCGTCTTCATACCTTGCCCATCTGAGGGTTAAAATGAAATATGTTACTGCAGCATTTGCATTTGGAGTTTCTCTTCTCACTTTTAGTTTCCATCATAAGTAATGCTTAGAGATTCTGTTTACGCGCAACCTAGCACTTGGGGCAGAAATGTTTATTACATTGCAAATTTATGGTAAGTAACAGTCGAATAAAATGGTGTTGTGAGACATTGTTTAAATCAAATTATTTGAAAGCAGTTTTAGCACAGCAAAAACAAAATAATACAATAATAATAATAATAATAATAATAATAATAATAATAATAACAACAATAATAATTAAGAACATTAAAATTTAAAAATTTCACAGCATTGTTGCAGGTTTTAGCTCTGTTGCAGCTTTGTAGTTTTAGCTTTGTTGCAGCTTCAGGTCTTTTAATTGTGGTTGAGTTTTGATTTCCAGACTGATCCACAATTGGTTAAAATTGTCAACATTTTGTCAGTGTCATCAACACTGATACTTTGAAGCAAACCCGAGTGCACATGTCTGATGCATTGGAAACTATCCAAAATCACGACTCTTAACATTTCATTGCTTTTTCCATAAGCTGCTGAATTTAGTCTGCATTGTGAATAAAAAAAAATCTTAAAATTTCCATCAAAATGGCCAGTCAAACTCCCCCCTTAAAATTAAAAAAAAAAATTTCAGTGACCAAATAAATTTTATCTCTTTAAAAACTATAGAAAACTAATCATTGCAAACCAAAAATAAAGTCATGACTTTTTATTCCAATATTTAGGTTTGTAATATAAAATGTAAAATTTGTTTTGTAAGAATGTTTTGCATAATTAAAACGGCCCAGAGAAATACAAACTCATTTCATTAAAAATAAACATCCATACTTCTTAATTTCCTACTTTTAAAGAGCAGCAGGATCTGCTCTGTTTACATAAAACCACAAAAATTTCTTAATTACGAAACAACATCACCAGAGCATGTGGTTTTTTTTACAATAGCAACACTGCATTAAGAAAACAACAAACTTAACAAACTCCATGCAGTAAAGCCATATTTTTTACAACAACAACTATTGTATAATAACTGTCTGATAAAATTTAAAATTACTATTAGCTAAGCCGATTAATACATCCGGCAGTGCTTCATGTCTATAAATGAAACAATCTTGTCTGGTAATTATGGTGTCAGCTGTAGCAAAAATGCAACAAAATGACGTCATTCTGCTGATAAGCAGCGAATTGCGCAAACAATATGTCAAAGCTTAGTCATGGTGAGACACCATTTGCCCATAGAAAGTTCTAATATTGCAACACCAGATGGTGCCTGTATCACGTTTAATACTAACACCGCCACTGGTTGTAATTTTGATGCAGAACTACGTCTATACTCTTAAGCCTAGTTCACATGGATGCGTTGCTGCATCAGCTTCAACGCGCAAGCATGAAGCAGAACGCGCAAGCATGTGCCATCGCGCATTGTCAACGCAACAACAAACAACGCATGCCAGTTCACATGTTCACATTGGTTTGACAAACAAAAAGGAATATGCGGGTTGTTTGTATCTGTAGCCATTTTTGTTGACAATGAATAGTGACATGTAGCAGCGCCGTATCACCTAGCGGGATATTCTGGCAACTAAAGTGCATTGCTGCGTTGAAGTTGAAAATTGTCAACTCGTGCGTTGTGCGTTACGACATACGAAATCACAACGCGCTTCAGTCAACGCGCGTTGGCGCTGCATACCAGTTCACATGCAACGCATGTGACGAAGCAGCTTTGGTGCGATAACGCATGCGTTAACGCATCCATGTGAACTAGCCTTAACCAACTACAAGTTGGTCCTTTCTCCCATTGGGCGAGCCATTTCACACAAAAAAGTAGACCGAAACACCAGAATTGCACTTGATGTACAGACATTGCAATCGAAAAACAAAATTCAAAAATTGTTTGCTTTCCTGACAAAGCAACCAATAAACTAAACACACGTGTACATTGAACTAAAATCAAAATAAAACTTAATTATATGAATGGAAAAAACATTTCATTATAAAATACAAATTAAATTTTATCATTTTAATCATTAGAACAATCCAAAAAATAGAAAAATAAAAAAAACTACTTTTCCTGGTGGCAGTACAGTAAGAGTAATGAGGCTCGCCCAATGGGAGAAAGGACCAACTTGTAGTTGGTTAGAGTATAATACCCAGTTTACAATGTTAGCAAAATATAATTGTCGCTCGAAGTTTCTGTTCACAATGCAGCGAAGCAAATTCAGAACTGTAAATTTTCAATTCACTTTAGACGTAGAACTATGTCTTAAAAGAACAGTCCTTTTTGGCGGAAATGTAAACCAGCAACAGAAATAGCGACTGGTGCCAACTCCAATTGTTGTCAAACCTTAACCTAACCACAAGCTCACAAGCAAACCTCACAATGCCGTGATGTGAAACATTTCCCATCAAGAGATGGCGCTCAAACAACCCCAGGAATCAACAATCTAGCAACAACATAACCCAATGTGCACAGACACATTTCTTACTTCTCTCACCACAGACCAATACTGACAGCATACGCACCAACAAACGACAACAACTCCTAGCGCCACTCCTGCCAGAATGTAGTTCTGCGCAATCTCTTGTCAAAGATGACGCAACGACACACCCCAGACATAGTTCTACGCGTTCCATTTATTTGTACACTAAAAAAAATACATTTTACATTACCCCGCCTTTTTTTTTCTACTTAACTTAACCTAACCTAACCTAACCTAAACCAGTCCTTGATGTGTATGAATTTATTTTGCGCAAAAATAAGGGAAAATAGTGGTGATATTCACAAATTTAGTGTAAAAGTGAGGAATTTTTAGTGTAAAAAGTAAGGGAAAATAGTGTACATTGCGATTTTTAGTGTAAAAAGTAAGGGAAAATAGTGTACATTGCGATTTTTAGTGTAAAAAGTAAGGGAAAATAGTGTACATTGCGATTTTTAGTGTAAAAAGTAAGGGAAAATAGTGTACATTGCGATTTTTAGTGTAAAAAGTAAGGGAAAATAGTGTACATTGCGATTTTTAGTGTAAAAAGTAAGGGAAAATAGTGTACATTGCGATTTTTAGTGTAAAAAGTAAGGGAAAATAGTGTACATTGCGATTTTTAGTGTAAAAAGTAAGGGAAAATAGTGTACATTGCGATTTTTAGTGTAAAAAGTAAGGGAAAATAGTGTACATTGCGATTTTTAGTGTAAAAAGTAAGGGAAAATAGTGTACATTGCGATTTTTAGTGTAAAAAGTAAGGGAAAATAGTGTACATTGCGGTCCAGTAACTACTGTTCCTCTTCACAAATTCTACCGTCTGTAGGATCAATATCCTACAATTAAGATGATCACAAAACTCTTTGAAAGCAGACAGTAGATACTGCAGAATACAATTAAACAGGGTGCAGGTTCAGCAATGAGGCCTCAATTTATCTCTACAAAAGAACAGGTCCTTAGTCACCTGGGAATTTGACCGTTAAGAGAATTCTGTCGCTATCAAGAGTTCTTTGAAGTGCAATGTGGAAACCAACACATGGGACCAATGACTTTAGTTGCATGCCAACGGCAAAGCTATGCTTTCAGCCTTCAAAAGTGTTGATGTTGGAGCTTTCTCATTCATCTGAGTTAGATGGATCTGAATAAGAAGAATGCAACGTTGAAATATATTGGATTTACTTGCCATAAACATAAAGAAATAAAAAATACGTTAAGCTAAAATGATTGATATCTGTTAAGGTGTAGTTTAGATCAAATTGAGGGACTGTCGGTAAACATTACAATCTTACGTAGCCTGTAATTATTTTCTAGTCTGCAGTTTTCCTTTAAGTTGAATTTTAATTGCCGGGCAATTAAATTTTGAATATTTTGTTTACAACAGCCATAATTCCAACTGCTGGTTGCTTAAATGTATAAACCATAATGCAAATAAGAGGGGAAACCCATTTCACATAACCTTAGAGGAGAACATCTTTTATCTCTTTCAAATCGGCTATAAACATAAAGAACAGATAATACACACGACTGTAAGAGATAGGAAAAGCTCATGGAAATGTTTATTGTACATGTTTTTTTCCAGATCTGAGAATAGCATCACTAGCCGCATTCATAAAGTCATTTAGACTAAACAACATTTTAAACAACATTTAAACTGCTCGTCTTGTTTTAACTTAAAAAACGGCAGCTGATTTACCTGCAAGTTACGCATGAATTTATTTATTTATTTATTTATTTAAAACACTCCAGTGGAGTAAGTTACAGGAAAGTTAAGAGGTTTTTTGTTCGTCAAATGTATATTTGTGGATGCGCCAGTGCAGGTGACGGCAATGATAAATGCACATAAAAATGCATTTATGAATGCGTTTATTGCTTTCATCAACCTAAGTAAGCATCGCCTATACCAATTATCAACAACTAAATGTCGGCCGATACCGATTATCGGCAACCAAATATTAAGGGGTTTCGTAAATGACTCGCTGAAGGCGCTGAAGTGATTGTTCCGATAATCACAATCACTGCATTATTGAGGACACACACCAAGTCCAAGTGATTATTCTGTATGTAACATGACTTGTTTTTCTTTCTTATTTATTTTATTTATTTATTTATTTTTTTTTAAAATTAAATTAATCATTTATTTTAATTTTTTTAAATATTTACAACCTGCTCTTTTCCTTAGCTTAAGCACTCTTCAGCACTGAAAACTCCTTTTCAGACAATTATAAATAATATTATAAGATTCTTAATAAAGAATAATATCATCTTCTGGATTGAAGCCAATAGAACAATTCAGCAACAACAAAAAGTTCATACATACGGGTACAATGTATGAAACTTTAAATAAGCGAACAAAGCAAACAAAATCCAGCAACCGAATAATCCTACAAATGCAAACGAAATCAAACAACCGAATAACCCAAGCCGAGCACCTCTTCCTTTTCCCAAGCTGGTACTGATAACAGTTTAAAAACAAATCCCATTAGAGTAGAAACAGTGATTTTGGAACAACTTCGCAGTTACCATATTTCACCGATTAAGAGTTGCCCTCGAATAGTAGCCGCGGCCGAGACACCAAAAATACCGTATTTTTGCAAAAGGACGCTTCGTTCGAGACGTTCAGACTTCGTTTGGTACATTAAACAAATGTGACAAACAAAAAACCGAAATTGTAATTGCTGACAAAAATGGCAGTTTTGAATAAAAGCCGCGGCTCTTAACCCTCGAAGGCATAACTAAAGGCAAAATGTGCCGTTCTGGTATAAGGCATTACGGATTTATGGACAATTTTCAGGTCAATTAGTTAAAGCGCCTTTTCAATTTTTGAAAGTTTGCAACTAATTTTATAGAGGGCGCTAGTTGTGAACAGTAAAAAAAAATATTTCTTTTACCAACTAGTGGTTGGTTTAAACACTACTGGTAAATGCGAAAAGCTGTTAACTGAAGCGCTCTTTCTTAGGCAGCAAAGCCAGCATAATTGTTTTGCTGAAGTTTTAAGCGACAAAAAATTTGCATTTAGCATAATTAATTAAATAAATAACCAATGACTTAAAATTTCACCCGAGTTAAGGTTCAGTATGATATAAACAAAATCACAAATTTTCAGCAAATAAAATGGATAGGGAAAAAAATTTTCCTATTTAAGAAATAGCTTGTCCATAAATCCGTATAGCCATAGCCTTATGCCTCCAAGGGTTAATCGATAAAATACCGTATACCGTATAACCTTGCGTACAATGCGACCCTGCGTATAATGCGACCCCCCATTTTAAGGCGCCATTTTTGTAAAAAATGGTGTACGCGCATATAATGCGAGTTACCGTAATGGTGTGCCACAACAATGGAAAAAGACAAAAGTAAAGTTTATTTATTTAGGCGAAAGGAAATTTTAAAATCCAAAAAATCGTTTTTACTGTTGGTTGGATTGTTGTATTGTTGGATTCCTGCATTATTCAATTGTTGGATTGCGAAATGCGCACATAGTAAGGACGAAATAAGAAACGTAGTACGTATGTTAGTTAAATTTTTTATTTTGTTACGCGCGTATAGTGCGACCCCCCCCCCCCCCCGCCCCCAATTCGAAGTCCAAAATCCGCCATAAATATTTCGCACTGTACGCCAGGTTATACGGTAATTTTTTTTAAAAAACAAACCCTCTTTAATTACAGACCTTATCACATTTTTTCCCATTAAATCGATCCTTTCGGTACAATTTAAATCACATTCTTCCACCTTATCAACAAACATCAACAACGTCAAACCACGAGGCATCCGACCAAATTCGGATATGCCAAGACCCGCGAGAAAATTGCAGCCTGCCAACAACAGCTGCATCTGAAGTCGCAGCGTAATTCTAAAGAAAATTTTTCATCAAGTCAACTTGATTAAACTTGGCAAACACGACCCCGGGTATGTGGCAAAGCAGAATGCTCTTTAATTAATTGCCGCGCCCTTTAAACCAAACCAGCTGATGATGACTGCGACCAGACTCGGAGCAGATAACTTTCAATTTAACGCGAGAGAATATAAAGAGAGAATATATTGGCCAACAGAATCGGTCGTGTCTACCGTTCCGCATTAGCCGCCGCGCGATCTAATCCAGTGCAACTACGGCCAAGATTCATCTTTCCTTTAAAAACATGAGGCATTCGGAAAGGAAGGAATCACAAATCTCCCTCTAAAAAGCGATGCATCACGGCAGGAGTGAAATACGGGCAGAAATGAATTGAAAAATCGCGCTAACATTCACCAAAGGGAGTTGAGATTCCTCTTTCGGAGTGCCACGGAGAAGAAATAAGGTTTTGCAAGTGGAATTAAGGTTCCATTGACCGGGTCTCACCTGCATTTGAATATTGGAAGACATCTGGCAGTGATGAAAGTCGTGAGTGAGGAGGGCATGAAAGATGTGCAATCTAATTGGAATAAGGTTCCCCGAGTTGAAGGGGAAAAGTGTGTCTGAACATTTTTCCTCGCGTGTCATTTATTTTGTAATATTCAAAATGAAATTTAGTCGACATTTCAATCTAAAGGCGAGTGCTGCTTTGAATGGGGAATATAGTGGGGGAAAGAAATGAGTGTGATAAGTTAAGCAGAAATGAGAAATTGTGGCTAGGATATAAGTTCAACTAAATTGAATTTTAGTAAAATGTAGTTGGAAGTCGAAAAGTGGTCATGCTGGAGTTAGGCCCATTTTTGTTTGGTCAAGTTGGTGTGCCTCAGCTCCCGACAAACCATTTTCTGAGAAATAAATTCATTTTCAGGCCAAACAAATGTATTTTCAAACAAAAATAAGGCATTTTAGGACGAAAATATATTTTTGGGCCAGAAAACGCTTTATTCGGTAAAAACATACATTTTCCATCCGTATTTCTAAATCCGTCGCTCGGATTGTAATGAAACTTTGTTTGGGGGTTTCTAACAGTGTTGTTTCTCGTTCACCAAATGCTGAAATAGTTCAAGTTCCCGTTCATCACTGTGTGATAGCGTTTGCGTTCACGTTCACTATGATTTTTTTCAAAGTGAACTAAGTTCAAGTTCACGAACTTCAACCAATAGTTCAGTTCACTTTTCCAAATTTTTTTGATAACTACAGTCAAAATTACGTCGCATTATGTCATTTCATATTCACAACGACGTTCCTGTAACGATTACGCATGCAACACTGGTAGTTTCCATTTAACCCTCAGATGGACAATCTCCAAAGACGACACTTTGGTGTCCATAATGTACCAAATTTGGGACAAAATAATTAAATCCGGAAGGCCGTTAGCTTAAGCGCTGTTAGGATAGTGCGAAAAATTGTCGCACTTGGGGCTACTGTTGTTGAGCCAAGAAAATTAATTTTTAGTTACGAAAATTAATTTTAAGTGAAAAAGTTTAATTTATCCTAAAAAATTTAATTTTAAGTGAAAAACTTTATTTTATCCCAAAAAATTTAATTTTAAATGTATATTTTAGCCAGAAATGGAACCGTGTAATCACTTGTGTTGGACTACTAGCGCCACACGGTGTCTGCTGATAAAAATTGGAAGCACTATGTAGAAGCGCTTTTAAAAGATTGGGAGAAGCCAACTTAAATTTAAGCTGGAATTTCTAAGGGGCAGAATTTTCAAAGGTGAATAAATAAATAAATAATGTTCAGAACACGCCAATTTTTTTTTTAAACAAACACTATTGTTGTGTGAACAAAGTCAGAAATTTTCAGAAAATTATATTAAACCAAAAAAAAGTTTTCCTATTCAAGAAGAGTGTTGTCCCAAAATTGGTATAGGGTTGCCCATCTGAGGGTTAAGCAGCCTATAAACAGCTTTTGTTGAAGATAAACCCGACTAAATGACTTTTCGAATGTAGCTGTACTGAAATCCACTTCTACGTTTACATCAGCAAAGTTTAGAGTGTGACAAGTTGATGGTAACTTTTGCCTGCTTCGAGCACTTTGTCCCTTTCACTTAAGCTGGAAGTGACACCAATATTGGTGAAAGCAAAATTGTGTCACAACATGTTTGGCTTTCGGTCATTTTACACTTCAGTTTCGGCCAAGCAAAGCTGCTACAACTTTACTAACTGCTCCCCCTATAGCAGATCATTTATAATGATCGTTTCCCCATAACTTTGTCAAATTACTTGCACAGTAAATCGCTAAGCATCACACCAACTTTAACATAAAGCTGATGGAAACAGGAAGCAGAAGATCAAGTATAAAAAAAATTGTTGGTTATGGTAATATTTCACCATTATCTAGAGAATTCAACTTCAATTTGACAAGTTGCACCCAGAATATACATATTTTAGTGAAAAAAATCAAGAAATATTGCAAAAAAAAATTTGTTTTGACATTTTTTAGAATTGTAGATGGTATTTGTCTGCAGCCATTGCAATTTCCTGGAAGAATAAGTGATTTGTACTCTTTAAATGCCTTATAAAAGATGGAAGTGATAAAAATTCCATCATAACTTGTAAACGTCATGCCCTTCAGAGTCACTTATACATACAGTATTACCCCGCTTTAACCTTCCCATAGCCATGGCTAATACTTCACATGGGCAGCCATGGTCGGTCATTTCTGCCTTCTTTTCAAAAATCCTTCTGCACAATCACATTTTTCCTGGTGCAATCGCATTTTTCCTGGTAAAAGCACCTGTTTTAGGACTAATTTTAATACGCCACCTAGTGCAAACAGATGGCAAAGCAGTGTACGGCGCTCCCATTAAGGGTGTTTTATGTTATAAATATTAAATTATCTTAATAATAATTGAAAAACTATTCGTATTTAGACATTATAAAATAGGAAAAAAAAGTTTTTTAGGAATAAAAGTTAACCTCATTACTTAATTTTCAGGAAAAAAAGGATTACAGTGATTTTTCCACTTCTGTAAATTTTTTGACCCACCATGGCTATGGGAAGGTTAAGCCGCATGCCGGTATAGTGCGAGTTTTACCGGCATGCCGATAAACCCCGTTTTTACCGGCATGCCGGTGTAGATGAGTTCGAATTTTTCAAAAAGTGGTGTTTTTTTTTGTAAAAATCACCAAATAATGATAGATAAACTTAAAACAGCTAAACAAAAGGAAAGTTTTTTTTTGTCCAGAAGAAAGAAAGAAGAGAAGAAACATAGCTTTGTAGCCTTTTCCTACCTGGCGTAACTTAGACATGGCATCGGAAGAAATGAACTCGTTTTTCGACAAGCTAGCAACAAAGCACATGACCTGATACTGGCTTTGCCCTCTCTCTTCTTCACCCAAAACAACGGCGCGGAAGATCTGAGTGTCCTGTAAATAACAAAAAAGAAGGGATTTTTTATAATAAAATTTAGCTAGCAATTGAAAAAAGAAATAATTTTTCTAAAATGATACAAATTGCATTTCTCTGAGACCGTAAATCAATCCCACGGAATCACCAAATCGTAAATTTTCCACTTTACTACATTTTATTCGAGCATTTAATATCCCCAACACTCAACATTTTATGGCAATTCACAATTCTGGATTCTCTACATTTATGTTGCAATAAAACAAGCTAATAAATTGACGTCCTACAAAAGTTTAAAAATACGGTTTAATTATCTGTTCTTCTAATTAAATTACTAGGTGGGTTCATTAAATAACTTAGACGAGCAAATATTCAAATAACGTCATGATCGCACATTTCGGCGGAGATTAGTCTTCGTCTTGGTTGACTCTAATCGGATTGCTGCAGCCAAGATGAAAGACAAAATCCGTCCAAATGAAGCCTACCGTCTTTCCCTGAAAACAAGACCATGGTCTTGTATTTGAATATAACACAACCCTGGTTTTGTATTCGAATACAACACTATGGTGTTATACTACCCGCACCCATGTGTATTGGGCCGCTTGTATTTTTTTATGTTAAAAAAATAAAATCGTAAAATTCAAACCCTAAAAAATGTTTTTAATCAAAATAAATAAGTGCAACTTATACTAGTAGAACAAACATTGGGCTTTATTTAAAAAAAAAAAATTTTTTTTTTAACTTAAATGGGCCAAAAGTTATGGCTATTTGAATTTGCGCCACCACGCTAATTGCCTCAGGTGAGTTGGGCCGACAGAAAAAGCTTAGCACCACATCCAAAAAATCACACAAAAAACTCCAGACTGTATACTACTACTAGGAGAAGTAGTTTTGATTTTTTTTTATTGTTGTGATTGTTATGACTAGTTTAGTTAATGTTATTTTGATTTTATTTATTAAAAAATGTTATTTCCATCATTAAAATGAAGTTTTACACATTAAAAAATGTCAAACTCATGTTTGTTGTGTTTATTGCTTACATCGTCTGGAAGTTTAAATTTTAGGCCGTTGCCTAGGCAATCGATTGCAATGTCTGTACATTGTAATGCAATTTTGGTGTTTGGGTCTACTTTTGTGGATCACTACACCAGTAAACTGGCTCAACCAATGGGAGTACACATTGTGAGGTGTCTTTTTGAGTGCAACTCGAGTATAGTGGCGGCGTGATGCACTATAAAAGCTTTTACCTAAATCATACTTTTTTATATTTACACGTCACCGACATGACATTGTAGATAATTTTTATTTCTTCTCTTATTTCAATGTAAATTTCTATTTAAATTTACAGACAATAAATGTGCCGCAATAAAATTAACTTTTGAAAAAACAACAAAACATCTAGTTGATCCATTAAAAATCGATTTCCAAGTTTTTTTTGGTGCTGTTTACACACGCAATTCGGTTAACCTTCCGTCACCTGACAAAATAGACATTTGTGCACACCTTCCCTATTGAATTGGAAATTTCTCTCCCTTGAATATAGAGCTCTGATTTCTTTTGAACTCAGATTCCCTGGTTTCTATCAGATAAGAGTTTTCTATATTTTGCAAGACGACATAATGTGGCGGTTACGCCACCTGCTAACAGCAAATGTTTACTGCACGTGCTCAGTTCTGCTATTAACTACTACATTTGCATTTAATGAGAACTTGTGGAATGTTGCTTTCGATTGCCGATTAACATTTATATTTCCGGAACGGCTCATCATGCCGGTCACCCGTTTTCATTAGAACACAGAAGTTAAGCAGCATTGGGCCTAGTCAGTATTTGGATTGGCGACTGGCTGGGAATCTCAGTTGTTTCTCATCCTTGTCTGACTAAGGTACTGTTTCTAGGGCAAGAACATCTGCCACCCGCCTCCAATTGGCTTTTCTGTGGTTTTCCCAGCTGTCGGTGCAAATGCAAGGTTGGGGCCTTAACAAAGTCGTCCCACAGATTGCGGCTTGCATGGCTTAAATCCACACACAAGTATTCCACTTATGGGGCCATAACCATGCTAAGAGTCACACTACTTATACTAAGTACTGACTAGGCCCTATGCTGCTTAGCTAGTGTGTTCTGATGGAAACAGATGACCAGCACAGTGCACCATTCACACAGTTTTTGTTAAATTACGTAACGCCTTAGAGAGGGGGGGGGGGGCAGTTTCAAATTTTGGTATGGGTTGTTACAATGGGGGAGGAGGGTTTGCAATAATTAGAGATGCGATTTTTGCGGACTTAAAACAGTGAAATTGCGGGTGGAAAGCGGCATTAAAAAACAGCATTTTGCGGACTTATTGCGGACGTATTGCGGGCTCATCCGGGAAGTTTTTGACCAAAATTTCAAGGTTTTATACGAAATTTGAAGTTTTTAAAAGAAATTTAAAGTTTTTAAAAGAAATTTGAAGTTTTTAAAGGAAATTTGAAGTTTTTAAAGAAAATTTGAAGTTTTTAAAGGAAATTTGAAGTTTTTAAAGGAAATTTGAAGTTTTTAAACGAAATTATTACGTGATATATCACACAATAAGCACGTTCACTCTAACGTTCACTCGATTTTCGTAAGAAACCCCCCAAAATTGGCAAATTGCGGATTATCCGCAAAATTTGCAGTATAACGATCGGATTGCGACAATTGCGGACTTAAAAGTATCTCCAATTGCAAAAATTATGCTTTAAAAATGCTCCATTTGCATTATCCACAACTAAGAAAACATTTTGGAGGCCCCTGAGTTAGGATATAACTTCTAATAGACACTTACTAGTGGACATTTATCTGCAGTTCAACTTGTTTCATATGCATTACTTAGTATAATTGATGACACTGATGAGTTACAATTATTCAGGTTGTAATGGTATTACCTTTGGTCACCGGTTAATATTTAATCGCATTTCAAAACAGTGAAATTCAATTTATTCAATAATTCAAGCACAACTTGTTTACTAATTTCTAAATAAACATTTGCTTAATATACAACCACTAATGAGAATTTTTTCTCCAAATCAACATTTATTTCACATGCACCTTGCATTAACCATTAATATTTCATTAGCATTTATTTTTAAAACTTTTAAGTATTAAAAATTAAAGGGAGGAAAAAAGTTAGAAAAAAAAATATATAGTGGCTAAAAATGTTTTGAAAAATGTATAATGCATTGGCAAAAGAAACTGCCAGCCAACTACAAATTTGTCCCGTAATAGCTTTTTCAATTGACTAATCCATGCGTGAAGGAATTGTTCGCCTAAGCAGCTGTGAAGAGAAAATGGCGATGACAAAATTGCAAAATTTACATACATAAACAAAAATGTAATTTTCAAAACTGTACAAACATTGATGACACAAGGTAAAACGACACGAAGAGAATGGCAAAACAAAATGCAAGCGCACATTAATCCGTTTTTATTAAACCCCATTTCAGGCATAATTGAAACAATGATTTCTATAATCGGATGAACAACATTTAAATTTTAATCAACTTTCCACCAAATAATCGTTTCCTCCCTCTGACAATTACTGAAATCTCAACAGCACGCGAGTTTAAAAGCCAAGAAAGGTCATAAAATGACACAAAATAGGCTAATTACGCACAAGTACTAATCAATTGTACACTGGCTGCCATTTTGAGGCAGATAGTGGTCAGTGAATTGGGATCACATAAAATCTGACTTGAAGTGTTGGCCATGTAATAATTTCCAAACTCCGGGCGACACCATGTGAACGTTTAAGCCTAATATCTCCCACGACGAAGAGAGATCAACAAATCATCTTCTCATCGGGGACTAATTTGCAAGTGTTCCTTAGGCAAGAGCAAAAAAAATCCTCCTCTTCTTTCGTACTATATCTCATCTGATCTCAATTTTTCAAATGCTAAGCTGTTTACCAGAGTGCAAGCATTGAATCAACATGTCGATAGGACAACACATTTACAAACTGCAGGCGCTACAGGAATCCCTGTTCTTATTTCGTGGACAGGAATAACTAAGACATCAATAGTTTACATGCACCGAATATTTTGAGTGGTGAATAATTCGAGTGGTGAAAAAATCAAATTGTTGTGTTTACATGCAGAAAATAATCCGTTCTCACTTTCGGTTTACGACCAATGGGGAAGTGCCAGAAGCGATGCACGCATGCGCAATAAAAATAGTTGGAGTTCACTCGAATTAAACAACCTTCTGCGAGGGATTATTCACTACTCGAATTATCTTCGTCATCCCTGTTTACATGACAGTTGTGCACACGGAATATTTCATCTCACTCGAAATATTCTGTACATGCGTTATTTGGCGTTGTGGCGTTATTTGTAAATAACGCCTCGCCAAAAAAAAAAAACGCACATGCCTACTCAAAACCACCACAACGTTGATCTATTTCACTGGTGTAGGGACACAAAAAAGTAGCTCATAACACCAGAATTGTACTCGAACTCCAGACATTGTGATCGATTACCAACATTGTCAAAGGTGATGCTTTGACACAGAACTACTTTTCCACGTAGTAAAACACAGTACACAGTTAGGCGTAAACAGGCTGAAATAAATCAACGTTGTAGTGGTTTTGAGTATAGAAACAAATAGCCCTTTGCCTTCCACCAATAACTGTCATTACTTAGTTTCACAAACAAACGTTACAAACGAGATATCTATTGCTAAAAACATTTTATTTCTATCTTGGTTGAGACAGCACACATCACTTGTTGCATTTTGAGAGTAAACTGATTTTTGATTTATTTGTTTTGACAATTCCATTCATTCCAGTTCAAATGCCACACAAGAATTTATCCAATACAGAATGAATAAACAGCTTTGCTCAAATTCTCCATAATAAAACCTTTTAAACTATTTCTATAAATCATACTAAACAAACATAGACAATCTTCATAAATTCAACAAAAAATCAGCATTGCTAATGCAAAATTTAACGTTATATCACTATCACAAAGCAAATTGCTGTTGTGTATCCAAACACAATCATGTTGGTGCCATTCAATTTCATATGTATTCTTCCCTAGAGTACAATTTTTGAAATTAATCTTCGCGCTTGGGATCAAATTAAACCAGTCAATCCTTTTCTCATTATGAGCAATAATTAAGGCTCAGCTGTTTTAATTTTAGAAATCCATTTATGGCATTTTCTGCACAAACTTGAAGCTCAGCACTTCAGCAATTTTTCCAAAATATTCTAAAACTCCCAGAATTAATTCTCCATCAATCAATATTGACATTTTATCTATAAACTGATGTTACGTTGAAAGGAAAGAAGAGACTAGATGACTATCAGACATAATACATTCGGCGACAAGTAGTGACAGGCCATACAATCTCCTTGCTAGAGTGATGGAAAAGGGAATGAATAGGAAACCTTTCATAATACAAGAAACATTCCATTTTAAAGTTGGTACTGTGTTATTGAATTGCATGAGGTATGCAGAGCTGTCATTTTCAGTTTTATATAAGAAATTAAATTTAGGGGTGTGTGCATACTGTGCAATCACAGACCTCAATTGCATATCGATATATTCTTGACACACAAATTGGATTACTTTTCTCACTTAAAGATTTTCTTCTGGGAGGACTCATTCTTCTTAAATGTCTTATAAAAGCCCCAAGTGACGAAAATTTCGTTATGAGTTATGACTGTCACTTATAGATAAGGCACCAATTGACCTCCTTGTACCTTGTTATCCTCAAATGAAGCTCTCAGTTAGTTTTACAGACTGATGAACATCAGTGTACAAATGTAAAGTTAGCCAGTTGACACTAGGTGCATTCAATATCGATAAGGAGAAGTGACTTCTCCTTAAGTTGATTAAATAAGTCATTTGAAAGAAGTGACTTATGTTTGAACGCGCTTAAAACGGAGCAAAACATGGAGAAAATTTGTCAACAAGCAGGCGGCCGCAGCAAATGTCAATCTCGCATTCGTCAAAAAAAAATATGTGCTCTAAAATTCTAAAAACCACATGCATCTCTTTTTCTTGTGTTAATTAGAAGTTCATGTGGTTTTTAGAATTTTAGAGCACATATTTTTTTGTTTTAGGCAACTTTGCGATGAGCGAATTAGATCAGAAAAGATGGCGGCCAAAAATTTCCAAAACGAGGCAAAACCAGGCGATATGCGCATGCACACCATTATTTAAGTGACTTATTCAAAAGAAGAAGTAACTATTTTTTCACTTCTCCTTACTTCACTTATTTGACTTCTTTTAAAACGACTTATCAGAGATACAGTATGACACAAAAGTCGTCATGTCCGGTTGTGAGAAGTCAGATTAGTGAAAGAAGTCACTTCTCCTTATCGATATTGAATGCACCTATTGTATCCATTAATTTCCATTAATTTCTTTCTATACGGGTTTCTTTATTTATACGAAGGAGAATAATATTATAATACGAAGTCATTAAAAATGAATACGAATTTTTTTCAATAAGAATTGAACCTAAGCAAGCTTTAAAAGCGTTTTTAGATATACCATCGGCAAATCTAGAAAAGATTTAGGAAGAGGGCCCCATCGGAGAGAAGGCAACCAGTCACTGACCATTCGGCACCCCACTGAGAGAGTGGGGTCTAGAGAGGGGGCTCCCCCCACCCTGGTAAATTTTCAAAAATTAATGGATATACAGTAAATGCCCCTTAACAACACCACCATTGGTTGGCTGAAGAAATTATAAAGTAAAAATGAATTGTCCAAAATGAATTTCTAAGATTAGTGATGCAAATCTATAGTGTACAGTAGTTTTTCTTTAAATATTTTCTAATTTTTAAATTTAAATTTAAATTTAAGATTTTTATATGACCAGTAGATCCTGTTATGTTTCGAATGTCCAATGAGATGAAGACACGCACACGTTTAACAGGATGAAATTAGAACAACGTCTTTTACTCTTGAAAAGTTTTACAACAATTGAAAAACATGCACTCAACGTGCTTGCAATATTACAACTTATTTTAAACGTTAAAAAAAACTCATGACAATTTGTAATGATCAAATCTAACAATCAAATCCAACAGATCCAGTGAGATATACAAAATGTAGGAAATCGGCCTAAATGCCTATAAATTTACCCAAATTTTAATAATAACCTTCAGAATATCAAGAAAATTCAAATTTTTGCCCAAATTCCAATATACATAATTATTCATTCGTGCATTCGCTTGTCAAATTAATGCATTCATTAAAAAATGACATATAAAAAAGAAAAAAAAATAAGTGTGAATCTTCCTATACTACAAATTGAATACACTAATGAAAATATACTTTTCAATCTTTACAGCCTTCATGAAGTAAAATCCCCTTCTAAATTTCACATTGCCTGTACATATTGATTACTTCAAGCCGGTAGAATAAATAACCGCTTATTTCCACACAAAATCAAGTGCAATAAATTACGTCTGTCAAGTTTGCACCGCAAGATTAAAGAAACAGTCCGGTGGCCACTGGACTTAGACAGTATGTGGCTTTCAATAGATAAACAAATCGTAAATCCAAACTTGGTGTGAATACAAATCGCAGCTCCACATCTGGATCCAAACAGCATGAAACTTGATTAGCCACAACCTGTATCAGTTTTATGCATCGAGTTGGCATAATATTTTATCACTCATTTTTTCAAAAGCTTCATTCAATAAAGTGAACATACGACAGCAAATTCTGACATGCCACGTCAACTTGAAACACGTTAAAGTTAAGCATCGCTAATCCAGACATGACATTGACTCGACTTGACTCCACGTATGTAAATGGGGCCACAGCGGCTCAAGGCAGCTAGAAATGCAGATTTATTGCCGATTAGAACCGACCTTTTAGATTGGACTTGGTCAGACACCCAACAGTTTGCACTCAGTATCTTGATGTCAAATTCAAACTGTGCATGGGAGATTTATTAATTATAAATATTGCAAACATTTATTAATAAAATAAACATATTAACATTGTAAGCATGACTAAACTTCATTTAATAGCATTAAGATATTATTTTAAACTTTAACTTTTCCCGTTAAATTATTTATTAAATGTTATTAAACATTAAATTTATTATTCAATTTTGGTTACAAGTACTCCGTATTAGACATTTTTATTTGCTTTTTTCAGGGCATAAAGAGAGTTCAGATGTATATTTTGTACAGTAATTAATCTTATGCCGCCATTTTTAATCACAAATGTTTGCAATAATTAGATTAAATTTAATTTCCGGTTCTTTATATTGAAATTTCGTAATAGCATACCGTAGCGCCTGGGGTTCAGTTAGTCGCCGATCCCGTTTAAGCGCCGGGCGGTCAGCGGCGATTTCACGAATTGGCGCCGGCCCAGAATAGGCGCCGGGTTCGGTAAAAAAAAAACGTTTTTTTGCAAAAAATTTATGATTTTAACAAAAAAAACAGCATTTTTCGAAAAAAAATTGGTGATTTTTTGCTTATGCGTTGAGCCCAAATAAGCGCAGTGTTTCAAATAAGCGCCGGTGTCGACGCAAAAATTTAAACGCCCGGGCTATTAAACGAAGCGGTACCCTAAGTTCGTTTTATAATGGGGCAGTCAACAAACAGAAATCAGAAATTCGTTTTCATGAGAAATCCGTCAAAACAAAATTCGGTCTTTGTTGTAAAACAGTCAAACCTCTTTATAACGAATCACAAAGGACCCGAAAAATCGATTCATTATAACAAAAGTTCGTTATATCAAATTTTTTTAACATGGTGTTCTATGGCCAACCAACCAACCAAGCCATTTTTAAGTATTCGTTATAACAAATTTATTATACATCCAGTTCGTTATAACTAGATTAGACCTAACACTGCTAAAACAGAACTTGAATTAAGAAATCACGTGCGTAGTTTGAATTTAGCATCAAGAAACCAGGCATAAACTGTAGTTAGATTTCCATTCTCCTTAATAACAAGAAAATCCACTTTACCCTAGTTTATCTCTAAATACACCCGTTTATTGCACTACCTCCAATTGTTTTCCTGTATTAAGCCAAAAATAAACTTAACTATCCATAAAACTTATCTTATCATCATCACTCCATCATATAACTTTCATCCAGCAAGCAGCCAATTACCTTTTTTCCCTCCACTAAAGAGACAGGCATTAAAGGCTTATAAAGGACAAGTTTATTGGAAAACTAGGAAAACTTTATACCCTAACTTTACAATATATCCCCCTGAGGCTCAACTGTACAAGTGACCCGTGCTTTCCCTGCTTGTTTTGGTAGCCTGGAGGCAAAGGCATCAAAAGATAGTCTTTGCAATGAGAAAGAGGTGAAGTGGGAGTAACAAAATTCGATTTCCAAAAATGACGAAGACGTCGAGTAGTGAAGCACAATATCAACCGGCAGGCATTTTTCGCCCGTGGCAACAAAATTAATTCAGCACGCACTTGGATGATGGATGGCTCTCTTTGTTACAATAAACAACAATCAGATCATCCATCATTTCTCCTGTCAAAAGTGTCGATCTCGAATTAATATTGCAAACAAATATAAAGCCAAGTTGGAAGGTGAGAAAAATCTGTTTGCGGTCGTGCTATAGTGTCATATGCAGCAAATCTTATTGGTGCCTCTGACAGGGGATGATTGACCAAAAGGGTGATCGGCATCCCCCCCAAAGAGCCCAATAGACCATTGGAAAATTATGACATCATGCAGTTTGGCTCTGCCCACAATACTTGTATGTATTTATTTGTAACGGCGACCTATCTATGGACAAAGGGCCACCAGTGCCCACAATACTGTAAGAACAATAAAAATTAACAATGTGCAATGGTTTTTCTCATTTGATCGTATCACATGACCTTATTTTTCCAAAGGTTTATTGGGCCAATTTTTACAAAAATGCTCGTGTCGATATTACTCGTCAATCTGCCCCTGGTGCCTGATCTGCAATAGCCGCCTGATTCCATTTGGCGCTTGCCAGTCAGATTACTTTTATTGGTTTTTGCAATAACCAAATACTCAAATAAAAAAATTCATGCTGAGAAAGGAATTCTACTGACAAACTGCAAACTCAAAGATAAACAGAAAAATTGAGTTCCCTTTTGACATTTGTGCAGATACTCAATGGAAGTGAACTGAAGTTTTGAAATGTTTACATATGTTCCTATGAAAACTGTCTCCAATGTCAATGAAAAGAGAAAAAAAGTCAGTTTCAGACCATTGATTTTAAAAAAAAAAAAAAAAAACAGTTCTAATTCTACGATACAAAAAATATGTTGACTTCAGTCTTACAATTGATGATTCAGTGTGTAAAACAAGTAACTTAATGCCTACTACAAGGGACACAGCATGTATAGCATTTCCATTTTTGCACAGCAGACAATGACTGCTACAAGGGGCAGCAAGTGTAGCATTTCCAGTTTAGCACAGCAGACAATGCCTGCTACAAAGGGCAGCAATAACATTCCCATATTGTGTAAAGCAGACAATGCCTGCTACAAGGGGCAGCTAATATAGCATTTCCAGTTTTGCACAGCAGACAATGCCTGCTACAAGGGGCAGCAATAACATTCCCACATTGTGTAAAGCAGACAATGCCTGCTACAAGGGGCAGCAAATATAGCATTTCCAGTTTTGCACAGCAGACAATGCCTGCTACAAGGGGCGGCTATAGCATTTTCATCTTTAGTAAAAGAGACAATGCCAGCAACAAAGGGCAGCTAGTATAGCATTTCTATTATGCACAGTTTGCTATCCTAACCATTGATCACGCAGCTTGCCATCGGTTTATGACTTTCTTTGAAAACAAATTTTCCTTTGTTATGCATTCATCTGGTAACACAGAAGATAATGACTTGTATATTCCACATGCCATTAAACAGTAATTTACTTTATCCTCTTTACACATACCTGTCATCAGAAAGCAATTAAAACTCTCTGCTTTTAACATTCCAGGTAAAACTTTTCAGTCATCAAAGCCTTAATTTCACTTTAAACTTCCACTTTTATTTTTATTAGAAAAAAAAAACCTCATTAATCCAACAAAAAAATCTCGTCCTTAAAATGCAATTTTAACCCGGGAAAAAATCTCAATAAAATCAAACACACATTTTTTAACTTTACACCTTTATTGCACATACCAAACCTAAGCATGCAAAAGAAAAAGCCGGTGACGATATCCACCTCTAGGAAAAAGGAGGTGGGTGGAAACAGCTATACAGCAATGTCAGTAAGGCATCCGAGGTACACGCCAACCAGCCATTACTTTGAAGTACCATGATCAGAACCCATTATTTTTGTTCCTACTCGCGCACACCATTCACTTCGGTGAAAAACCGATTTTCTGTATGCCGCTTGTGAGCCAAGTTGCATACACCAAGCTAAACAGGAGAGTGGAGAGGAAAGGTTAGAAAAGAGGAAAGTCTAGTGGGTGTGTTCTGTTTGAAATCCATTGCAACAAAAGTGATAAAGAGGAAATAGAAAGTGTATAAGACCAAACTTTTTACTTAGAGGGATATGACAGGTGTGGTGAATGAGATCTTTGAAATGGAAAAAGAAAATTCAAGGTGAACAGAAATGAGTGACATTTCCAATTAAATCCAAGAGATGGCAGCATTTCTAAAATTATTTCAGAAAAACAACAAAATAAAGTTTCAACAAAAAAAGTAATTAACTGGAATGAAAGCTCGTAAATAAATTTCTTTACCACGTCTACACGTCTACAACTTAAAGTTGTAGAAGAGTCGCCATTTTGTTTTGAGTTGTAGAAAACTAGAACAAGTGCGAACACAAGAATTTCTAAAAGTTGGGCACGTAAGTAGATAAATGGTAATCAAGAGTGACTTGTATTCAAAATAATGATTTTTTTTGCCACGACTTATAATAAAGGGCGACTTTAATTCGAAGAAATACGGTATCCATGATGTTGACATTTTTGTGGATATAAAATTTGATTACCGTTAAAGCTCTTTTACTGCATAATATTGGAGAAAAAACTTCCCATCAGTTCAGGTTTTAAGTTTGCCCACCAGATGCATAAAAATCCATATAAAACACACACACACACCCAGACAGAAAAAAAATAATTGAAATGAAAAACATGCGTATCAGAAATCCCATTCAAATTTATTCAACTGTTGAAAAACAAGAAGAATGACTCATCAAGCTTGTCACCTGTTCATTCGCATTAAAACAGAAATTAAGCAGCACGTGGGCTCGATCAGTACTTGGATGAGCAATCTGCTGGCAAATCCAGTTGTTTCTAATTCTTGTCTGATTTACAATACCGTTTCTGTGGTAAGAACATCTGCCACCAGGAGCCGCCCCCAACAAAGTTTTCTATAGATTACCCAGCCTTCAATGAAAATGCAAATACAAGAATAGGTCCTCAAGAAAGTCGCCTCTACACAGCCTAATAGCTTCTTTGCATCAAATGAAGCCCTAACCTACAGTTTGCGCACGGTGTCTTGATGCTAAATTCATACTGCGCATCCCATTCTGCGCAAACGATTTTCTAATTCCAGTTATTATTTAGCAGTATAAGCCTATTATTAGACCTAATAATGCTAAAATAAAGTAAATAAACAACAATATTTTGGTTGTACGGTGTAAATTACTTTTATTGATGAGTTCATTGTCTATGTCTGGGGTTCAAGGGCCCCATCCCAGGCTCATATTTTATTAGATATTCTACTTTTTACTGGCAATGTTGTTTGTTGTTAATAGTAGGCTTTCTATAACTATAATCTATTAAGCCGATGACTATCCAACGATATTGATTGTCAAGACATGGATAGCTATGAGGTCCTCAGGGTCCCTACAGGCCTTAATCCAAGTTAAGTTGACACATATGCACAAAACATTTAAACTATACTGGCTTTACGTTGCCCAAGTAAAAACTTCCAAAAATCACCAACAAAAAAAAAGAAAAAGAAAACTTAACAATATTCCTCCTTGCAACAAACAAATTGACCAAGGACAACATGTCACCCGGCTGCTGACTGCAATAGTTTTTTTTACAGTCGTTGTTTGCTGAATTTTGATCACTTGCCAAATTCAGCATATGACAATGTAAACTTTGGCAACTTAAAAGCAACTCATAACCAAAAACATGTATTCAATAGTTTGTTTTCGCCCATTTTCACTTAAAACTAAAAATGCAGTGTTCGAAGCGGCTTCGAAGAATTTTGTTTGAAGCGATTGTAAACAACCGGCTTAAAATATGCCTTTAAATTTAATTTGTAAGGTATGTAAAGCATATACTAAACCTCAGTCAATAACAACTGCAATTAGTGGCATCCATAACCATGTGATTGCAATTATTAAGTTCCACCATATATTAACATAACACTGCAATCATTAATCATTCTTTCCGGGTATTATTCACAACTATCCATGTGAAAATGCATCAGTGACAAAATACAATTGAGTCACAAATAAAAAGTTATAATAGTTTTGCTAAACTGGCAATTATTCAACAAATCATACCGACATCATAGTGCAAACTGAATTAAAAACCAAAAATTGAACCAGTTTCCGGTTCAGTTTCAAAATCCCTATTTCATAATGGAAAATCTGTGTTCATTATTTAAAAAAACACTTGTATAAACCAATAAACTCTCCTTCTGTCATTCCAACGCTCAGTGGGACACCAAGAAGTCAATGGAACCATGTTCAAGTCGGGTTGACGATAACACGACACTACCGCAAATGCAAAACTGCAAAGGTTCTTACCACCGAACCATTACCGTCAATATTTTACAGCAAAGTCAAAACCGCAAATGCTAGAGGCGCCAATGGGATGCAGAGACAATAATAGCAAATAATAGCAAATAACGTTTTTCAAGTGAGAATTAATTGTCAACTTTTGTTGATTTGCTTTGGCAATTGCTGTACCACTGCAGATGCTTCTATACTCTAGTTGCAGTCAAAAAGGCACTTTACAATCTGTAGTCCCATTGGTCCCATGTTATCCTTGGTTCATGCTCTAACCCTATTGTTGTCCTCATTCCATTCAATTCTATTTTTACATACTGATATTAAACCTATACATTATGCAATAGTCACATCACACAAACAACTTCTTCTCAAAGTAAGTTTTTCCAAAAAACAACTAGAAATCAAATCCCGACAAATGTTGTTGTCCATTTTCCATTGTCCATTATCTGTCTAATTAAGACTTGAGTTTCTCAAACCATTATTAAATTTACTCCTATATAAACTCCAACAACACAACTTTATTGACCCATGATTAATTAATAGTGAAGAGCATATTAAATTAAATATAATCAAAATAAAGTGCAATTGAATAAGCTAGCAAACAGGCTGACTTCAGTTATGGCTATTACCATTATGATCGCGCTTGACTTTAAAACAATTTACATGTAAATTGAGATATGGTAATGATGTCCTAAATTAGGTTTGTGTTTAAAGCTGCCTTAATAAATATTAAGAGATTCAGCTTCATATGGTTTGATGGAAACCACTAAATCCTCTATTCACCTCAACTCCTGGCACGAGTTGTCCTGCAACACCGAGGTTTAAGGTCCACCAACTGATTACCATTTTTCACTGGCATTGTAGCATGTCCAACAAGTTTGTTGTGCCACACAACAAGTCACTTTTGTCACGTTGTATTAAAGGTCAACTGCAATGAGTAATCGCAGAACAATACTTAAGATTTTAATAAATGGCCACACAAGTGGGGCTGTGACCACGCTAAGTGTCACACTACTACTAAAGATTTAAACTGCTATCGATGAATGTTGATGTCAGTGTCCTCGGTTCGATTCAACTACTCGCTTGTTTTTTCCAGCTATTGATCTAGTGCTATTGGTTTTTTTTTCTAGCGGAGAAGGAAAGGGATGGTCTCTAACTTTTCTTGTCAGTCATTGAATCTGTGCCAAATTCTTTCCAATTCCGTATTAGCTCCGACATAAGATTTTAAAAGAAAAACAATTAACCAAGTGGTTATTCCAATACACTATCGTCTTCCCCCAAAAATTAGACCATGATGTTACTACCCATGGCCAAAAGTATTAGACCACACCAGCAAATCAACACAAAATTTTATTCTTCACCCAATAACTTTGGAGTGGTAAATGATAGATACAAAAATAAAAATGCCAATATCACGTAAGTTTTCGAAAAAGTAAAATTGTTATTTACTCTATTAATTTGTATTCATTACGCTGATTAAAAAGACAAAAAAGATATATAAATTAACAAAAACGACGATATACTGTACGTTTTAAATATTTTTATACAAATCTGAATATAACACCACAGTGTTGTACTTTTTTGACATTTTAAAACCTCTTCTAACGTACGTTAATGCTTTTCATTGACACGCCATTAATAACAAAAACACCACTTTTCAGAATTTTTAAATTCGATTGTTTTGTCTCACTTTTGTGGCATGCCCTTAAAAACACAACTTAAGGGCAAGACAGGTCACACTCGCTGCTTAATGGCACACCACTAAAAGCACATCAACACAATATAGATTTTATGTAACATTTTTTTTTCTATCGATAAATTTTATTTTACATTGTGGTGATCTCAAAATATTCACCAACTTAGAAGATAAAATTAATTGTCTTCTAATTAATTTGACTGTGGCACACGCCAAGTCAGATCATGTGACCGAGGGGAGAAATCCTCTCTAGGCACATATCACCCCAGGTTGTCCGGGGTGAAAACGGTTATTAGCCGTTATGGTGCAATATGGTGTAATAACCACTAGTTGCACCCATTTGAGCTAAGTGCGCAGGTTTTCTGCGCACTATTGAAGCGTGCTGGGCTCGCGCCTTGGCTCAAATCGGGACTCTGAAAAATACAACAACAACCTCAACATCACTGCGATATTTGCTCCGACAATACGTATTGATAGAGGACCGTTGTAACTCAGTTTCGCCTGCTATCTTTGTGTCACCCAAAGCACAAAGCCAGCAATTCAGCTTGAATTAGCCGTCGCTAATTCCAGCTATCGAGAAGTAGAAGTTTCCTGATCCAAGTGAACCATCGCCATCGTTGCCGCGCGAACGGCAACCATCGCCATCGTACCTGGACCAGACGCCTACAGCCGTCAACCACCGCCGCCGAGCCGTCGCACGAGCCGTAGAAGGAGCCCACGAGAACCATCGTCTTCGACCATCGTTCGTGAGTTCAGAGAACGAAGACAATTCGCCTTCGCCTAACAACTGTGTGTTGTTTAAGCGCCATTTTAGCGCTTTGTAGCTTGCAACAGTCGTTGCAAGCCCTTCCATTGTTCCCGCTCATTTATTCTTGCGACTTGTCGCATTCTGTGATATTCATAATCATTTTTAATATATATTGTAATTTAAAGAATAAATATTTGTGTGATTTTTATTACCATATTAAATTGTGCCTTTATTTCCATAAACTTAACCCTAGACAAGTTTCGGCCGCGATATAAGTCTTGTAAAGCATTCACCTGCGGTTTCTGCTTAATTTATTAGAAATTAAGTAGATAAAAACCCGGATCGCAGCAACATTTATTTATTTATTCTTTTTTATAAACAAAAAAAAAATTTTGACAGATTTAAATGGTCTGCCCCTTAAATCCATACGTTGGAAGTTTGCACAGCAACTTCAGCTAGTTGCCCTGAAACGGCTGAAACTGGTCGATCATGCAATGAACTGATTGGAACTGCAATCCATTTTGATTGAATGCCCTTAGTTTTTCAGAGATGGCAATAGTTGCCAACTTCACACCCAAATGATTAAAACTTAAAAAAAAAATTAAAAAAGAATAATGGAAACCAGTTCATTTTGATTGAATTAATTGACCACACTTCTGCATCTTAAATTGGCAATCAATCAAGCTTATTTTAATTAGTTGTTGATCAGTCATCAGTCATCAATAATGACTTTCCGATATCTACTGGATGTACTGGTAAAGAACTTACAAGACAAAACAAGTTGTAAATTTCTTCTTTTCTTTCCAACAATTTTTTCTTTGAAAATACCAAGCTTTGATTGATTATCTGAACTTCCCAATTATTCACCAGAGGCCAGACGTGTTCTGTGCGCACAAAAGCAATTTGTTCAAACCGTGGTGAAATTGCATTTCCATCTGAATCTTTGTGTATGTTGGGCACAAAATTGTATGAGGGCAATATCTCTGTCAAGATCCTCTCACATTCGCATTGCACTTAGGATTTTGATTCCATCATGCCCCTTTCTAGCTTCCCTTCTGCCTTTTACCTCCGGCTTTTACAGCCAATTTGTGATCTCATTACAAATGCTTTCCCATTAAGAAGTTACTTTTTTCTTTCCTTTCTCATTTCAACTAAGAGACACCGGTCCAACAGTAAAAGGAGAAGCTAGAATTTCAGTTTATGCTCAATTTACACAAACTTTTTTCCTCAACTTTTGAACACTTCTTACACGAGATAAATTTTCATTCGTAATGTCATTTCGTACAAGGAAATCCAATTATTCTTCAATCGCTGGTGTTGACATTTCATCCTACTCCGCTTAGTGCGTATAGGAGTCTCTGAAGTCGTAAGAAAAGCAGAAAGCATACTGCTTAAAACTATAGGTACATGGTGTGTGGTGTATAATTGCAGAATTACACCTTTTGGGGAATAGCGTAATACCCGGTATTCCTTCGATTAAGAGCCGCCCTCGAATAAGAGCCGCAGCTGAGAGAGCGAACATACCGTATTATCATAGGTAATAGAGAGTTTGCGGGATGCATTTTTCCCTTATTTTGCTCTACGATACACTATTTTAGTGCCATATCGCAAGGGAAAAATCTTTAGTGTATCGTTTTCAACACTAAATTAAAATATGGCACAGCCAATCAGAATTGAGAACTATATTGTTAGCTCCGCCCATTGCAAATGGCAATTATTTTGTTGTCCCGATCAAACACATCAGTCATAGGTACGTAGATTGAATGATAAGTGAAGCCCAAAATTCAATTTTAGGCCCAAAACCATACTTTATAGGCATAATAATGGAATTTTATGCAGAAATTTGCACATTTACGCCCCCAAATTGAATTTTTAGGCCCAAAATTACTGTCAGTAGTTGGCTGAAATAGTGTAGTGATAAGGGAAATGTGCGGCCTGCAAAAACTTAATTTATTATTTTTCCCTTACACTATTTTTATACCGTATAGTCTGTAACTGTAAGGGAAAAATGCATCCCGCAAACTCTCTATTATACCGAACGCGACGTGTAATTGTCGGGATAATTAGGTCAGCACGAATCTTCTTGCCTGATAAGATATTGGCGTGTGAAATGGATGGATCTGGTTTGTGTAAAAATTACAAATAAATTTCAAAAAGGTTTCAAAAGATGTACATCACTGATAGAAATGAATACTAATTAAAGAAAACCAATAGATCTCATTGTCTGTCTGTCTCTGTGTGTGTGTCACACTCAAGGCAGCAACTTGATTGTCTCTCGGCGATCACTTGATTGGAAAGCCCAATTGAAGAGTCGTAAAAAAAACCTTTTGCTGCAAAATGTGCTCGGCTGCAAGATTCAAACAACGCAATTCGAACAATGTAAATTCATTTTATTAGTTCATTTATTCGTTAACTAGCAGTTCCCTGTTGAAATTCCACAGAATAATGGCAAGTAGTTTTTTTTTATATTATTATAGATTTAAAAAAAATCTTTTGTGCATGTTTTATCAGGCAACAGGTACACAAGACTCATCACTATAAAACTTATTGAATTGCTTGTTGCGTAATTTCTAGGGATGCACCGGATATTCGACAGACATTCGGTCATTTTAGTATTCAGTAAATTTCCGGTATTCGGTATCCGGTAAAATTAATATTCAATAACTATCCGATATTCAGTATTCGATGATTTCACTAGCTGCAATCAAAAACTAAAATATTTTGTGTTTTACTTCAATTTTAAACAAAAAATGACATCATTTCCTGTTTAAACCCATGCTAAAACTTAAAATACACTTAAAGGTCAGGGAAAGAGAAAAATAAAAATTGACAAGAAGATTACTTATGTCATTATCAGATGAAACCCGTTGTTCGTGAGTGATCAATTGTTTCCAGATTATTATACCGTTTGTTTAAACCACAGTATAGAGAAGAGACAGTAGGGCAATGTGTGTTAATCCCTGGCCTGTAGTTGCATCTGCGCATGCGTCTAACGCCACCTGGCGGCCATCTAGTATCAACCTCGAGTTTTGTATTGTGCACATGTAGTATTTTTATTTCGTGTTTCCAAAAAACATAATAAAAACATTATTTGCAACTTATAATGAAACTAAACGGTGGGAGATATTGTGGGGCACTTCATTGCAATAATAATGCAATAAGAAATCCAACGTTATCATTTTTTAGATTTCCTAAAAATCCAGACAGGTAAATATTATCCAAAACTTGTTCAAACACCATTAAATTTTTAATTTTTTATCGTAATTTGTGAAAAAATCGAGATAAATCGTTAAAAATATTGTATTTTCGCACAAAATCATTACTTATCGTTAGAAAATACATTAATTTGTCACAAAATTGCAATAAATAGTTAGAATTTATCGTAATTTTTCACAACATATATCGTAATTTGTCAAAATCACATTATTTATCGTTAGAACATACCGTAATTTGTCAAACAATTGCGATAAATTGTTGACGAATATTGTAATTTGTCAAAATTATCATATATCGTCGAGAAATCGTAATTTCAAACAAAATCGAAGTAAATTGTGATAAAATGTTGTAATTTCACACAAAATCGCAGTAAATTGTGATAAAATGTTGTAATTTTACAGAAAATCGCAGTAATTTTTGATAAAATGTTGTAATTTCACTCAAAATCGAAGTAAATTGTGATAAAATGTTGTTATTTCTTTGCATTACATTTTTTAATTACATTTTTAAAATTAAATAGAAGTAAACGATGGTTAATAAACACGCGCCGCTCAGATCTGGATGGGGAAACGACAGATTATTTATATAAAAATATATGCTTGTGCAGCCAACATTTCACTGACAGTATGTTCATGAATGTCACGGAACGAAATTCTCTAGTATGGAATGCTATACCAACAGAATTTAGTGTTCCAAACAAGCCAAAAGCTCTTGAAAATAAAAGGAAAACCAAATCTTCACTTGGTTTGAGAACAGGTATATCTTTTGGTTAAATAATTTTGGTTAAATAATAATTCCTTTAAATTTATAAAAACTACAGCTGATAATGAAAATCAAAGTCAAACCCAAAAAAGAAAAAGAATTGTCAAAACTGACCCAATCAAGAAATTTAAAGAAAACAAGATTCCTTTCATCAACAGTAATTATTTAAACAAACAATCTGACATTTGCTTAATTAAATATAATGATTTCTCCAGGCCCTCCATTGGAAAGTAGTAATTATTCTGACATCACTGCAAACAATTCCATTGATTGTTATGTCAGTGATGACAGTGATGACACTACGAATCAGACGAAATCAGCCGCAACAGAAGTTCAAAGTTGCAAACAATACACGCCAAGAAAAAAGAAACTGCAGATGCAAATAACCAATTTACGCCGAAAACTTAAACGCTCTGAAGATTCTAAACAAAGGCTGTCATCTACAACAAAACCAGTGTCAACAAATGATGCCTTAAAAGTTCTTGAAAACAAGCTAACTCCTCTGCAGTATGAACTTTTAAGAGCGCAAGTCAAAACAAGCAATGAAACATCAACATCCAGAAAACATTGGTGCCCAATAATGAAAAGTTTTTCTTTAGGTTTAAATTATAAGGGTGCAGGTGCTTACAGGTATGTAAAAAATTATATTCGCTTGCCATCTAAAAGAAGTCTTCATAACTTTTTACCTCAACAAATCCTAGATTGTGGATTGTGTGAGATAGTAATAAACTCTTTGCAAAAACCTAAACCAAACGAATCTATACTCTGCTCACTGTGTATAGATGAAATGAGTTTAAAAGAACATTTATTCTACTGCAGTAAGAGAGATATAGTAGTAGGCTTTGAGGATAATGGTATTGTAAATGGGCACAAAAAAGCTAACTCAGCATTAGTTGTAATGTGCCAAGGTTTATTAAAGAAATTTAAGCAGCCTGTTGCATATTCTCTATGCAATGCATGTACTAAAACAGAGAATGTTATAGCAATAATTAATAAGTGTGTCCATTCTCTTGACAAGGTTGGGTATTGTGTGGTGGCAGTGATTACGGATCAAGGCCCTAATTTCTTATCAATGGCTAATGAATTAGGAGTAACAACAGAAAAACCATATTTCTTTATTAATTCAAAAAAAATATTTTATATGTACGACCCCCCCCATCTCTTGAAAAGTATTAGAAATAATTTTATGAAATATACAGTGCATTTTGAGGGAAAGACTGCTTCATGGGATATAATTAAATCTGTGTATTTGGAGGACAAAAAAAGAAATTTTCGCCTTATGCCTCGAGTCACTGAAAAACACATCAATGTAACAAATTTTGGAAAAATGAAAGTTAAACTGGCTAGTCAAATTTTTAGTCACTCTGTTGCTGCAGCAATTGAAACGGAAGTGGCTAAAGGTTTTTTACCTGCTAAGGCATTAGAAACAGCTGATTTTGTTGGGAGAATGGACAAATTGTTTGATTGCTTTAACAGCAGTAACATAAGTTCAAATAAACGTTTCAGACGAGCTATTGGTGGGAAAAATGGGCAAATTGAGGATTTTATAAAACGGGGATTGTTATGGATGGGTTCTCTTCAGTTCAGAGACACAAAAACAAATAAAAATGCAAAAAGTATAAAATGTGTACGTGGATGGCTCACAACAATGAATGCTTTGCTTCAGTTAAAAAAGTATTTAGGAGAAGAACCAAACAATGTTACTTTTTTGTTTACACGAAGGCTTAACCAAGATTCTCTTGAAAATTTTTTCGGCATAATTCGAAGTAAGGGGGGATTTAATGACAGACCTACACCCATACAATTTCAACGTAGCTTTCGTCAAGTTTGTATGAACAACATGTTACAACCTGGTATTAATGGAAATTGTCTTGATTTTTGTGAGGATTTAGCCACAGATTTAACTACATTAAACAATGTTGACTCGTCTTTGGATTCAGGAAATAAAATTCACTTGCTTTCAATGACATCAAATATGAACACATCTGAATATATTTTTCCGGAATTAAAAGTTGAGTCGCCATTTCTTAATGAAAAGGAATCTTTCTTTTATTTTAGTGGATATTGCTTGAAAAAAATTTTATTAGAACATGAGTGTAATCAATGTCAAATTGAGCTAAATGGGACTAGGGAATTGGACATGCCAGAAAAGTTATTCTGTTTTTTTAAGGCATATGATAATAGTGTTGATACATTTGCTAATTTAAAAATTCCTTCTAATTTATTTGTAGAATTTTTAATGGAATGGGAAAAAATTTTTTCGCTGTTGTTTGGTTTGCATGGCAACAAACCAAATATTAAAAAGTGTATAACTTATAAACTTAAAGAAGTCCCTTGTACATTCAGTTGCACTGATTTTCCAATATTTAAATTATGTGAATATTTTTTGAAAGTGAGAATTTACTACACCATCAAATTTCATAATAATAGCCATAATATTAAAAAACCAACTAATTCAAAATTAAGCAAATTAATTCATGCTTAAATTATTCACAACAAATTAAATCCTGATTGAATTTTTTAATTTAGCAAATGTAAGATTATTCTAATATTTAATATATTGATTTTTAATAAGTTTTTAATCCGTGATTGGAATTAAGTTTGAGTTTTTAATGTTAATTTTTTTAGAAATGGATAAGTCTAGTGAACTTTTTGTTGCGAGACTTGCAGTTTCTGCCTGTTTATTGCCTGTAGATACAGTGAAGCAGAGGAATTGTGAGTTCTAGTACAAAATGTTGAATCACGCCGCTTCAGCAGTCTAAAAAGAAGTTGCTAAATGATGGAATCTACCAATTCTTGATCCCAACTTATCTAATTTGTCTGCTAGAAAAAACAAATTTTGGGGATAGCAAATCCAACTCTCTACCTCCTCGTGGTTATCTCTGGTGAAAACAAAATGAGAGCAATGGTACTTTAAAATGATTTAATAATAAAATGGTGAATTGAAATAATTACAACACATGGTGCTCGTCATTCGTAATTTGCAAAGATGTGTATTTTTGCAAATTGATTTAAAAGAAGAGAAAAATAAGTAAAATTGAATTTAGAATGTACTTAAAACATTCCTATGAAGCATAAAAACAAAGATTTCACATCGTTGAATGATCAACTCGTTGAACTTGTTCGGTGTGTATTTTTCTGGGACGTACAACGGTGTTTTTCCGGTTCGTTTAGCCGGCGATCAAACAATCGATTACGATTTTTCTTTGGTTGGGATTCGCACTCACGGTTCATTCAACTCGTACACTTCGTTCGGGAATGTACGGTCGATTCGCAGTGTCATCGTCGTCGTTTCCTTCAACTGCATGCGTGCTGTGACGCGGGTGCAACGGTGATCATGACGGGAATTTACGGACGATTCGCAATGAGTCTTCGTCGTCTTCGTCTTCGTCTTCGTCGCTGCTGTGGCAGGATTTTAAAATTTTAACTATTTTCATCAGTTTTCATTTTTAAATTAAGAAATCAGTGTGCTTTTTTCTTTCTTTTCATAACTGTTCCATTCTGTGAAAAGAAATGGAATTTTCAAGGAGAAATCCAATGGTGTTCTAATTAACTGTACTCGACCACCACTAGAGGCGCAACACTATTTCTTGACATTTTATGACGTTTCGTGACGTCAGCTACATGCCACCAACATCAAAGGAACCGCGCAACGTTGCCCTACTGTCTCTTCTCTATACTGTGGTTTAAACTTTGAAAAATTATTAAACGTCCTCCATTTTTAGTTTACAAAAGTTTCAAAAACTGGCCGTTGGTGGCACTTTTTATGACGTCATCGGCGACAAACAAACAGCTTTTTAGCATGGGCTTGACTTCATTTAAGAGTTCTGAAATTTTTTCTCATTAATTTGACAGTACTGTTAGGTTATTGGGCTTTTAATATTCAGTAAATAATTATTTACTATTTGGTGCATGCGTATATGTTCAAAATAACTAATAAAAAATTTTCATAGCCCTTAACGAAGTCAAGCCCATGCTAAAAAGCTGCTCGTTTGTCGCCGATGCCATTAACCAAAAAATTTTCAGATTAACTAAGATGCCCGGTGTAGATTTGTCCGTACCGCTAAGCAATTTGATTGGCTTATTCGGTTGATCTAATTGGCTAGGCCAATTCATGCTGTTAAAAACCCCTTGATGCAAAAGAAAGTGCTGTCCTGCAGGAGAAAGGGGATTAATGTGAGGGGATTTAAGGAGAAAGATAAAAGATTAGAAATCTGATGAAATTCTGCAAGATTCTCCACAGAAAGCCCAAGAAACGTGTACTTGCCTATCTTAATTACACTTTTGTAATGTTCCACTACTTACAGCAAAATAAACCAAGCTAGTACCTTTAAGGTGGACTGTAGAAGAAAATCTGTAAACACTTCAACCCTTAATACTCTGAGAGTAGTCATTAGAAGGACAGAAAAATATCAACTAAATTATTCTGCAAATGTGCAGTTACTTGGAAAATCTACCACATGTTGGTTAACTAGAGATAAAAATTTAATCGGATTTGTGGAAGTTAAAAAAAGCTGACAACTTATTGATTATTAAAGAGGCAGTTGACATTTAAACCAGAAATGCTGCTCAATAACTTTTCATGCTATCAAGCAACACAGAAACACATAAGCTGATGGTTAATCAACTTAAAAAGTTTCATTACATAAATGAAGAATGACATTTTGTAATTTACGCTATTTCTTTCTGTGCTTTGGTTCTGCCCGATATAATGGAAAATTCTAGACAAACTGCCAACCAATAGATTTTTAAATCAAATTATTTCAATGGGGGACTTTAACAATACCGATAAGCTTTCATGTAATGAATTTAGCATTTGCACCCGGTGTCTTGATGCCAAATTCAAACTACGCATCACATTCTGCGCATGCATTTAACATGGCGGTTGTCAAGAATTTTGCACACAAAGGAAATAAAGCAACAATATTGTTGTTAATAGTCGGAAGAAGATTGCATCGATTATTGAAGATAAAGTCGTTTAATCGTACCCGAACTGCAAGTTATCGTAACGTAACCGGAAGTGCCGTTACACGTGTTGGGTCTGCAAGACTACAGTACAACTTCCCCTGGTGGTGGAGACCCTCATACGAGATTTGGAATACATTTGGCCAAGTGACACAAAATAACTACAAATACTTCGATACCAAGCTGTAAATTACTTCCATTAATGAGTTTATTGTTCTTTATTTACTTTATTTTAGCATTATTAGGCCAAACACTATTATTGTTTCTTTTTCTTACTTAATCACCTTTTAAACAATGTTTTAATCATTGTTTAAGTAATAAGTGAAAGCTAATATTTCTGATTGTTGTAAAATAAAAATGCAGGTAAGATCAAGCAAACAATTACATCTAAAATCCTATTGTCAGCAGCAAACAAAAGCTCATTTTTTTCGACTTTACTGTAATGGGTTTACAGTATTAAGTTTAATGATTCAACAAAAGTCTTAGATTTTCCTCCTTTTTTTGTTAGTTACAGAGTGAAAAGACTATTAAGAAGTGTGAATGGCTCTTCCTCTTATATCTCTTTTTCTCTCGAAAAAGAATTTCTTGAAATGAAAAAAAAATCCCAACGGCACCGTGGAGAATTAAGAAACTAGTCGACTGCACACAAGTGATGAGTGGGTGCAAGTCAAACAGAAAGATTACTGCAAAACCCATCAGCAGAATGTATTAAATGGCCAAATTAAGAGCATAAAATAAAAAAGAAACTAGTTTAGCAACCTGGATGTGTCTGTATAAAGTGTGTGGATGGGTATTACACTCGCGACAACAATTTGATTGGATCTCGGTATCACCTGACTGCAAGGACCAATCAAACTATCGGACAAACCCCTTTTACTGCAGAGAAGCCTCAGCTGCAAAGTAAGAACAATGCGATGCAAAAACGGCTCGACTGCAATACATTAACCATGCAAATGAAACATTTAACCAACCCTAGAGTTTGCGCCCGGTAGCTTGATGCCTAATTCAAACTGCGCATCACATTCTTCACATGTATTTAAATAAATATCTGTAATGCATGGAAGCATTACATTACATATTAGACTTCTAAACCCCTTCTACACTTTTCTGTGATATATTTTCCAGTTATTGTCGCCTGCTGATTAAAAAGAAAACAATTTCTGTCAGGAAACAGCATGCATTCATTAAACAAGACCATAGGTTTGGTACGGAAATTGTTTTTCGCTTCGGCCGGCTGAACTCTCAAACTCGACAAAGAGCAGCTGAAGCTAATTTCCGTACCAACTATGGATTTTTTTATTATTATTAAATCCACGAAATACTTTCCTTTTATCACTTTTATCTTCAATACCAACTTTCCATTAGAAAATGTGCAAACTTTAATTTGCTCTATGGCCACACATACACAAGAAATTGCACTCTGAAATAACCAGCAAAAGGTAGATGCAGAGTGGAAAATGAGGACCCAAAGAGACACCTTTAGAAGTGATAAGAACTTCATTTCGGAAGAGAAGCGATAAAAAGAACCTAAAGGAAATCTCCTTGCTAGACGATTGCTCGACGCAACAACTCCATTCCAAGTAAAGGCACCACGGGTGGTTTCTACTTCTATCAAATCAGTCTCACTTAACAGTTTATAAAGCCTTTGAAATATCGTTGTCATCAACCTAGGCTCTATTCCCTGTTTTGCAAAAGCTAGACCAGCAACTTGTGATATACAGAGTACATCTCAAGATCCATAGATCTATTGGGCGGAAGCATAAGTGGTTTAGAATAAACATCTCTCGACACTTCATGTAATCGAAAAGATGTGTCTATCCGTACAAGAGAACACCAGTAGACAAATCTACATTGCGTCAATTATTTAGTCAATTGGGAGCCCAGGTAGCACAGATGATCGAATCTACATAGAATCTGTATAGACCGCTCTGTGTTGAATCTGCATAGACCTGTTGATATAGATGCGATGTTAAATCTATGTCAATGTTCTATCCCAATTTAATTTAACATAGATTTAACATAGACTGCTCTATGCAGAATCAACAGAGAGCGATTGATGTTGAATCTGTGTAGACCGCTCTGTGTTGAATCTGCATAGGCCTGTTGATATAGATGCTATGTTAAATCTATGTCACAGTTCTATCCCAATTTAATTTTAACATAGATTTAACATAGACTGCTCTATGTTGAATCAACATAGACGGATTTATGTTGAATTAACATAGAAGGCTCTGTGTTGAATCTACGTAGACCGTTAATGTCAATGCGATGCTAAATCTACGTCACTGTTCTATCCCAAAATAAATTTAACATAGATTTAACATAGACCGCTCTATGTTGAATCAACATAGACCGATTTATGTTGAATTAACATAGAAGGCTCTGTGTTGAATCTACGTAGACCGTTAATGTCGATGCTATGCTAAATCTATGTGATAATTCTATCCCAATTTAATTTTAACATGGATTTAACATAGACCGCTCTATGTTGAATCAACATAGACCGATTTATGTTGAATTAACATAGAAGGCTCTGTGTTGAATCTACGTAGACCGTTAATGTCGATGCTATGCTAAATCTATGTGATAATTCTATCCCAATTTAATTTTAACATGGATTTAACATAGACCGCTCTATGCTGAATCAACATAGACCGATTTATGTTGAATTAACATAGAAGGCTCTGTGTTGAATCTACGTAGACCGTTAATGTCGATGCTATGCTAAATCTATGTAATAATTCTATCCCAATTTAATTTTAACATGGATTTAACATAGACCGCTCTATGCTGAATCAACATAGACCAATTTATGTTGAATTAACATGGACCGCTCTGTGTTGAATCGGTGTAGACTGTTAATGTCGATGCTATGCTAAATCTATGTCATAATTCTATCCCAATTTAATTTTAACATGGATTTAACATAGACCGCTCTATGCTGAATTAACAGAGAGCGATTGATGTTGAATCTGTGTAGACCGCTCCGTGTTGAATCTGTGTAGACCGTTAATGTCGATGCGATGTTAAATCTATGTCAACATTCTATCCCAAAATAAATTTAACATGAATTCAACACTGTGTTGAATCAATAGAGACCGACGGTGACTTTGAGTTGATGTAATTGTTTATTCAAGAAATGCTTGTTTGAATTTGTATATTTTCGAGAAATGAATCACTACAAATAAAGAAATAAAGAAATAATGTCCTACCGTCAACAATGTATACAAATCTATAAGCACGACTTCGGCGATTGTAGAGAAGAAATTTGAATGCGCTCGTGAATAAAAAATAACAATGATTTGGTAAAAAGGGCTGAAATATCAAGAGGAACGACCAAACACGATGAAATATTTATATATTACATAACGAGTTAATGTAATAACAAAAAAAAACATAAAACGATGATTTTAAAAACTTAATTTAAATTTCGGAGTAAACACAAGTCGAGGTGCTTGTTCATGTGATTTTCTTCAATCTTAAGCGAGCACACGGGCAGGGACTGGGATGAAGACCGATCGAACGATTATTATGAGAATTTCTGCATTACGAAGACACAAAGAATGCGCTAAAAGTTGGACAATTCGAAGTTCCGACCGCACAAGGTGGGTTGTTGTTTGTATTAATTTTAATGCGTTATTTCGTGTTTTTATTGATTTTATTTGGGTTTTTTTCCTAGTTGCAGCAGTTTACCTCCGTTAAGGAGATTCTGCTCAAAACGAAAAGCGGGTGGCCGAAAGAAGTGAAGAGAGGAACGCCACAAGCGAAACGAGCCAAGGCGAGGACTGCAACGACGAGAAAGAGGAGAAATTGAGGAGAACGACTAGAACTCAACGAACAACCATTTCATCTAAACCAACGCACCAAAACGCGATATTTCTGCTTGTGGATCGAAACACTGTTGGTTGATAATGCGGACGAAACAACATCGTCGCACATTCCGACGTCCGAAAAGATTGAAACGAGCGTCGTTTGATGATGTTACAGCATTCGACACACACACGTGGCAAAGGTTTTGAAGATTTGCATCGGCAGTGCACACAGGTTTCAATCGTTAAAATATTTATGATTGTAATTGTAATTCAATTTTTATACTTATTTTTATTTTTTTTCAAATATTTTTTTTGATTTTGCTAGGATTTTTGCAGTTAGGCCTAAATTTTAGCAACGCTTGATTAAAAATTAGGCCTAACTGCAAAAACTGACTCGTACGTCAAATACACATTCATGTCGAATCCGAATCACCACGAAAACGAATTTAAATCCGAAATCCAGCTTCGAAAGCTTCAACTTAAACGAGTTTCATCCGTTGATCAGCGTTCTCAGCGACGGAATCGTTCTCGGAGGACGGAAAGACTTTCAAAGCGGCGAATTACAAGATTACGAAAACGGTAAAACGATAAAACAATACAACGGAACGTTTTGATTTTGATTGATTTCGATTTTCTAGGTTGTTTGGACGACGTGCGCTTCGATCGCATTACGAAGCACCTGCCGATGCCACTGGTCCGATTATCCCGAAGTGTTCAACTTTTTGCACGTCGAGTCCGGCTGCGATCCGACGGCGTGTCTGCTGGCCAACTGACCGGACGTATACTGCAAACAACTCTTCTTAAACCACGATTGCAGGAGCAACGCGGGCTTCGTGACGGGGCTGTGCGGTAGATTTAACATAGACCGCTCTGTTGATATAATTGTTTATTCTAGAAATGCTCGTTTGAATTTGTATATTTTTATACTTGCAATTATAATTTTGATAAATTTTACAACTGCAGTCATTTACTCATTACATTTGCACATAACAAGTTAAAATAAAAGTACAACTATAACTTAATTTATGGGTTTTATTTAAAATGAAAAGAAAATTTTATGTTTTACATTTTTACATTTCGCTGTATGACGACAAGTCAATTTCAAAACGCTGATATCAACTTCAAAACGGCTTTGAACACTACCGCGGTCCTGGTACAGTACTGGGACTGGGATTTGCGGTACGTCTCGCGGACCATGAGAAAACGCGAGAACACTCCAGAATCTCGTGTTTTCTCGCTTTCTCCACTTCCCATTTAAAAAAACCATAAAAAACCATTAAAAAAACCGACTAAAAGTGAAAAATAATATTAAAAACCATAATAACACTTTTAATCAGTTTTTTTTTTATGATTCTTTACTTTTTTTTAAAATAGGAAGTGGAAAACGCAAGAAAACACGAGATTCTCGTGTTTTCTCGTGTTTTCTCGGGGACCGCGAGATGTACCGCAAGTTCGGTCCGCGGTACACGAATTTTTAAAAGTACCGGCTTCCGGTTTGTGTGCTCTAAGCGACCGCGTGGTTAGGTTAATGGTTTTAATGGTTTTAATCAAACATCTTGTTGCTGGAATTAAACCATACAACCATGTAAGCCATGTGTATGGAAGGTACCGGTAGGTGTTTTGATTTTTACAGGTAGATCGATCAACGATCGATACATGCCGAAGCGATGACAAAAACGCAGTGTATAAAATTAACCTCGGAAATCGGAAAATGATAGGAAATAAACGACCCGACTGCCCGAATAACGTAATTCGAATATAAAGTAAATAAATTTCACTTATTACGATCTTTTATGCCGACGTAAAACTAAACTAAAAATTAATACGAATTTATTTTTAACAGACGAAACGAATCAATACGAACTAGCGGACAGGTCTTTCGCGATAAGGAGCGAACCCGCGAACAGACCACAACTCAACAATTAAACAAGGTAGTTTGACTTTACATTTTTCTTAATACTGATTAACCAAACCAAAAACACTAATTTGTAGATGAAAAAACGCGCGTGGTCTACAGATCCATTTGCGAACCTACCGTAGTCGGATATGTGAGTTACACGTTAAAATTGATTATTTTTAGGGAAAGTTTTAATTTTTTGGGGGTTTTTATTGAATTTTTTGGGTTTATATTGAACATTTTTGGTTTACATTGAATTTTTTCATTTAAAATTGAATTTCTGAAATTAAATAAAACCTCTTGCTTAAAACGAATAAACAAAAATGACAATTTACTCTCATTCCTTTTAGTTCAATTCGACGTCCCCGATTTATCCAGTTCCACAACAAACAAACTAACCGAAAACGAGCGCCGAACCAAAGACAAATTCGACCGTGCAACAGTCTAACAGGTTCTAGACGTGCGCACTAGAATGATCGTCTTCAAAATAGTTAATTCGCAATTTGAAGAAATCAACGGCTGCGTCGGCACGGGAAAAGAAGCAAACTTTCACCACGCACTCGGCAAAAACGACGAAGAATACGCAATCAAAGTCTACAAAACCTCCATTTTGGTCTTCAACGACCGAGATCGATACGTGACCGGCGAATTTCGGCTCCGACACGATTACAACCGGAAAAACAACGGGAAAATGGTGCAAACCTGGGCCGAATAGAGATGAGAAATTTAATGAGAATGCACAACAATGGCCTCAACTCTCAAAACCGTTGTTGCTAAGAAGTCACGCGTGAAAAAACTCGTTCTTTTTGTAAAATATTGTTATTTTTTGAAAAATAAAATTTTTTAAAATTTTAATATTTTGTTTTTTTTATACAAAAAAAGTACATAGAACTATAAGTCGATTTTAATATCAGATCTACTTCAAATTGATGTAGAAGTCTCGATCGAATCTACGTCGATTTGAAGTAGAATCGATCTACAGCTCTATGTCGATGCTATGTTAAAATCGCGACCGGGCGACGCTAATTCCATGTCAATGCTATGTTGTTTCGGCATAGTTTCATCCTTATTCTACGTTAAATAGACGTAGAATTTGACGTTGAGTTTGACGTAGAATTCTATGCAGAGTTTGACGTAGAATTCTACATAGATTTAACATAAAATAAGGATGAAACTATGCCGAAACAGCGTAGCATTGACATGGAATTAGCGCATTTTGGTCACGATTTTGACATTGAATCTACATAAAGCGGTAGATCGATTCTATGTTGATCGACATAGAACTCTACGTAGAATTCGACGTCGATTTGACGTTGTATTGATGTAGCATCGATCTACAGCTCTATGTAGATGCTATGTCAAAATCGTGACAGAAATGCGCTTATTCCATGTCAATGCTATGTAGTTTCGGCATAGTTTCTACCTTATTCTATGTTAAATCTATGTACCAAGATAGACGGTTTGCATAGATTCTATCTAGATTTAACATAGTTTTGTTACTTGGGAGGAAGTTATTTGTAATGTTGTCATATCTTTAAGACTATGTTTACGTGCACAGAATATTTCGAGTGAGATGGAATATTCCGTGTGCACAACTGTCATGTAAACAGGAATTATTCGAGTAGTGAATAATCCCTCGCAGAAGGTTGTTTAATTCGAGTGAACTCAAATTATTTTTCTTGCGCATGTGCGCATTGCTTCCGGCAATTCCCTATTGGTCGAAAACCGAAAGTAATCACGAATTATTTTCTGCATGTAAACACAACAATTCGATTTTTTCACCACTCAAATTATTCAATGCATGTAAACGTATACTCTAGTTGCAGTCAAAAAGGCACTTTACAATCTGTACTCCCATTGGTCGAGCCAGTTTACTACTAACTCCAGACTGTATACTACTACTAGGAGAAGTAGTTTTGATTTTTATTTATTGTTGTGCTTGTTATAACTAGTTTAGTTAATGTTATTTAGATTTTTCTTATTAAAATATGTTATTTCCATCATTGAAATGAAGTTTTACGCACATAAAAATGTCAAACTCATGTTTGTTATGTTTATTGGTTACTATGTCTGGATAGTAAACAATTTTGAATTTTTGGTAGTTGCCTAAGCAATCGATTACAATGTCTATACATTGTAATGCAATTCTGGTGTTTGGGTCTACTTTTCCGGATCACTACACCAGTAAACTGGCTCGACCAATGGGAGTACAGATTGTAAAGTGCCTTTTGGACTGCAACTAGAGTATAGTATCAGTCAATCGCAAACGATCCAACAAACAGGCCTAAAAACGACCACATTCACGGTTTTTGCGTACTATTTTGGCCGTTTTTATAAACGACGTCCCCAATTCAATGCTTATTCACTTCATTCGATTTCAGTTTATGCTACAATTTCACGGAACCAATTAATGACACAATCCGATCAATACCTGTATGAATGAATCCAAGAGAAAAAAAAACATTTTATAGAACTAATAGATGATTGGTTTAATGTATGCAGCAGCAAAATTATTAGTTCTAAGGAATAGAAACCGTCATCAATTCTCAGAACCACGCTGTAACAACGTTGTAGTATGATGGCGCTAAAGTAAGACAACATTGCGATGTCATCTCCCAGAGAAACTAGTATACTCTGGCCATGTGTAAGTTTGGCCTAAATCCGAGCCTTTTCTCTGGTGTAGTGATACAAGAAAATAGATCCAAACACCAGGATTGCAACCAATCTACTGAAAATAGTAAGCGAACGTTCTAAAATTTCTGGAAGAAACAAGCAATAAACTCTGAACTATTTTTTCTGGTGGCAGCACAGAGTGAGTTATGAGGCTCAGATTTAGGCCAGTAGTTTCAACTACAGTAAAATTCCAATTCTAAGACCCACTTTTATGCCTAAAAGCCATGACTAAAAGTGGTGGTGCATCTAATGCCTAGTTCACACTTGAACCACTTTTCTGCATAACTACCCAACTTTTAGAAACTCGTGTTCACACTTCTTCTAGTTTTCTACAACTCAGAACAAAATGGCGACTCTTCTACAAAGTCACAACTTCTACAAAAGCGGTTTAAGTGTGAACTAGGCATTAAAATCCGTTGCGTCTTAGAATAATAATTTTACGACAGTAGTTTCAAAGTACTTGTACAGGTGAAAATTGCACTGGAAACTGCTTGTAGATTGTTAAGTCGGGTCTCCTTTTCTAAAATAATTCCAATATTCTAAACAACTGTAAAAAATTCTTCTGAAGTAAACAAAAAAAAACAAGAAAGAAAAAACTTCTCAAACCATATGTCTGATTATACCTAGCACATTGTTTGCTTTAGATATATCAGTGGTCTGACAGTTAATTGTGCGCACAGTTGATGGTTTTGACAATAAACCAATATCTATTGCCTAATAAAAATTACATGTCCAACCGAGTCGAGTGGAAAAGCGGTAATGTTCATTGGCAGTGATGACTAAGGGCGTGCGAGCCAAGAAAAAAAGCAACACTGACAAAATAAACAAGTCCAATTACCCAGAACGCGTCCAATTCTGGCTCTACTCCAAAGCACCATACACAGCCTGACACTCAAAATTCAGCAACAATCAAGAACAGAAGGAAAAAACTTTTATCAGACCAAAATAAAAAATAGTAACAACAAAACATTCTGTTGACTATTAGCAGAAGACCAATGAAAATGAAACACCCACTTGTGATTCAGACATAAAACCATAGTATAGCACTAATGTTTCAGATTTAAATAGCCAGGTTCTGACATTGCGATTTGCCTTTCCGCTTTAACTGCAGCTGCCATAAATGCTTCAAAGTGAAGCTATCATCGCATTTAAAGCCAATACATTCAAGAACCGTTACAGCGACAGGCCGGTAACAAGCCACAGTCTGCGCCCGGTATCTTGATGCCAAATTCAAACGCTAGACGCATTCATCGTCATTTAAGCTTGTTTATATTTTTTAAACAAATCTAAATGTAAAATTTAACAAAAAAAAATTTTAAATTCCATTACTTTACCGGAAAGTCAAGTAAATATGATGTAAAGACTGTATTTACTGTTCGTAAACATGAAATTTCAAGCATTGAAGACAAAAGTGTAAAATTGTTTAATACAGTGAATCGTGCCATTGCTTGTTATTATTTCTTAAAACCATGTATTTGTTGTGTATTTGTCTAATAAACACATCTATTTTAAGTTAGTGAACATATATTGTGTTTAACAGTGAATTGAATGCCCTTACTGAAATCCCAGTAGATCAAATCCATCTTGGCCTAGCCCTAATCAATGTTCTATGCAAGACCACAGAGCCACTTAAGCTTAATGTCCTCCCACATGACAAGAAGGGAGTCACATCTAACCTACCTGTTGGCTTTTCTCTGCTCACTAGAGACCTAATCCACTGGCACAGGCAACTTTAGTAGAGAAATTACCTCATCTATTATAAGTAAACTTTTTGTCTCTTACTAATTCATCATTCGGAAGATAAGCTCTAAAGGGTAGGTGCTCATTTAGAACATTTTTAAAGTAAAGAATTTTCAGAATTTGAGTTTACAACAGATGGGTTCAATTTAGGAAGGAAAAGGGACTTATTCTCCTTAAATGCCTTTTAGACTGCGGAAATCCAAAGTCACTTAAACACAAAGCACCAATTGACCTCTCTGGCTTCCTTACAGACGTAGTGGAAATGTGCTGGACCTATCACCAATGTAGAGGATAGAACTCGCACGTTTTGCCACCGATGGTGCCACATAATATACTATACTCAAAACCACCCCAACGTTGATCTATTTCACTGGTGTAGTGGCACAAAAAAGTAGTCCAAAACACCAGAATTGTAATCGAACTCCAGACATTGTGCTCGATTACCAACATTGTCAAAGGTGATGCTTTGACACAGAACTACTTTTTCGCGTAGTAGAACACAGTACACAGTTAGGCGTAAATCGGCTGAAATAGATCAACGTTGGAGTGGTTTTGAGTATAGTATAGCCGCACTGTATTCTGGGGTGACAACAAGTAACAAACATGCTTACTTGGCAAGCAATGAGTGAAACGTGATTGCTGTCATCCAATCAGTGCACAGAACAACGAATCAATAGGAAATAACAAACGGAACGTGTTCATGTTATCCTTGCTTCATGGTATCATACAACAATATCATATCAATATAACATGTCAAAACTTAAAGACTGACCTAACCAAGGGGTTGCAAGTATCCACATGCACCCCCCCTTGAAAGATGCCACGAAAATTTTATTAAAGTTTTTATTTTTCATTCAAAAAACAATTTGCAAAATTTTCTGAGTTAGGAAGGAGAGACACACAAAGTACTTGTATATGTAAGCCTAATTTCAGTAATGCGAATGCAATGAGTTATTACTGCAGTTATTTGATATGCATCAGCTGCAGAATCCACAATTTATGTTGGCCAAAGGAAATTAGCGAAAAGAGGAAAAATTCAACTCGCGAAAGAGAAAAAAAAAATCTTATTAGAAAGGATTATGTTGTTGCTGAAATTATACCTTGTGTGTCAGCAAGAATTCCAATTAAAGAAGATGACTTGGGTCATATTTAGTCTGATAGTCTCCTTTACAAAATACTTTTAAACTAATTATACGTTTGAAAAAAAGTCACTTTTCCTTTCTTTTCAGAAATTTAACGTCCCTTATCAATGGAATTATCTCAATAAACATCAGCTCTATTGCAGAGAGATGTAATTAAAACAATCCATACACAATTTTCCATTATAATTAAGATTGCTGGGCAATGGCAACACTGATACCAAACACAATATTGTGTAGCTACTGGCTAAATTCGATATTGCAATCACTTCTGATGTGATTTCATGTGAGCCTCGTTTAGAAAACGGCCAACTTAAGCACTAATTTCCGAGTTTCTGAAGATTTTAAGGTCAATTGCACTGCAAATTAATCTTGTTAAAAATAAAAATTGCTATCTAACTAAAAATAAATCAGAATATTTATGTACAAACGAGCTTGGTTATTTGCAAGTGCTCTCCACAAGTGGTAATTAAGATAAACAAGTCGCTTTAAATTACGCGACTCCATACTAATGGCATTAAGGTTAGTTCACACAACAGTTCGCACTAGACTTAACCTTGACTTAAGGTCTATAACTCGTGGGATTGTTGGGATGAATTAACGTAATCCCTTAATACAACTTAGAGTTGAATTATGACATCCGAATAGCCAGATTCGCCCTTAGGCAATTCGCCGTTGGAACGGCACCCCGAAAATGTATTTTGTAATATACTTTGTATATCATCAACAAATAAATGATGTTATTTATGGCTTGTCCAATGTATGTACCTTAATTTAGTACTTTTATAGAAAATTCCGCCAGGGGGCGCCTCCTAATTTGGGCTTTCGGTCCCTGACATAACCAGTCCAATTTTTACTGACCGCAGGTCAGCACGTGTTTTTTACGATATCCGTGAAAGAGGATATAGTTTTTTATCTTTTCACTTGCTTTTAGATCGTTTTTAAACATTTTTTCTCCGATTGTACGATGGCACAAGCTTCGATTTCAAAGAATCCCAAGGATACCACAAGTAGATGAAGACGACGAGAAATTGATCACTTCGGATCAGTTCGGTGCTGAAGACTCCTCATCGTGCCACAATTTTTCTTTGTCTAAACAGATGTTGGATGATATCGTCCGAAATGCCGTCAACGACGCGCTTTCGAAGGATCGGACCCGACATTCGGTTCCCGCCTGGAAGGATTTAGCTGGGTCTTCGTTCGACTTTATGCCCGGGCATGCCACGCATGACCCCAAATTCATTCCCTGGCAAGTATGCAACCAAACAATGTTGGATTGCGGGATTTGTTAAATGTATTTTGTAATATAGTTCTGCATGCTATTTTATTTAGATATATTATGAAATGCATTACACAATAATATCATTTGTCAAACATGAATGTATTGTTAAAATAAATTTTACAAAATGCATTCTAAAATAAATTTTATAATAGTATTATTAGATAATTGCAAATGCACTGTCAAAATATATTCCAAAATGCATTATTCAATGCACAAATAATACATTTAAATTCTGCAAAACTCTATATATTATAGAATGCATTAATTTGGACTAACCGTCAAGATTGGTTTTAAAAATAGTTGCTACAGACACTATTTTTGATCAGCTTCCTCTTTTGCCATATTTGTCTAACTACTTTACAATAGAATAGACCTTTGGAAAAATGAGGTCACTTGATCGTATCACGTGACCTCATTTTTATACATCGTAACAATGGTTGACCCACCCCAGTTATGAGAAAAACCATTGCAAAATAACATTATAACATTGTGAATTTGCAATCTTTATAGTTACTCACGTAACTTAAATAAATGAATTACTTCACAAAACGTATCTTGATGGACGGATGGAGTCTGATTTAAGTTCGAAAGTTGTGGACACAAGGAAAACGCGTGTGGTGGTTACGTTTACAAAAGTATAACTAAAATTTTTATTCATTGTACTGAATTACAAAGGAAGGGGATTAAAACCCCTTTATTCTCGGAATGGATTAAATGTGGGTCACGGATGAGTTTTACACCCGCGCTACGGTGGTTAAGTACGCAACTATATTGGTTTCTTTTGGAAACCGTCAGTTTCTACAATCTTCTTATTGTGGGCGTAGCCAAACTGCATTACGTCATAATTTTCCAATGGTCTATTGTGCATTGTAATAATGTAATGGCTGCAGACAGGTCAATAGCCAATGAGACTTTGTCATAATCTTTCCGAAACAAACCACAATACGATAACTTTGATTATGCTCATATACCACTGGGCAGTGGTGTAACAAGAAGTCAATGGGCCTACACACAAGTTGGGTTGATGGACCCTTTAGCAGAGCTCCAGCTAGGATTTTCACTCCTTGGCGATATATATAGTTGCTATCTTCATTCTCCATGGGCCCCTAGGCTCATTGGCCCGTGTCAACCACACCTGCTGCACCCCTGATTGCTTCGCCACAACCATAGATTGAAAGTATCTTGACCTTAACTCACGTGCTTTGCTTCAATGGGAACAATATGTCAGCAAAATATAAAACCATCCATTCAGACTTAATTATTTTACTCGCCAAAATGCCAACATGTTAGCAACAACTGACATCTGTAAATTTGTCACGGTCAAAAGAGATGAGCAACATTTCAAATTTGACCTCCGCTGGAATAAATATTTCAGCCCCCTTTCTTTCAAACACAAACCTCAGCTGTCGCTGGCAATTAGAGTGTTCACTAGTTCGAACTAACTACAAAACATGGTCGATCAGGCTCTCCTCATCCTCAATCCACCTCCAAGCCCTTTCCACCTTAACCTGCAACTCACTGCGAGAGATAACGATAAGAGCGCGCTCGGCTCGTCATTCCTTCTTCCGCCTCATCTCCCGCGCCATTTCCTGCACTTCTAATCGGCTTCGTGCATGTTCTCAACATTTTGACGGTAACTGAGAAGACTCTTTTCCATTTCACAATCATCTATGGCAAAACGCTAGTCTGTTTGGCCAAGATAGACAGGATGAAAGAGGAGCCAAGGCAGCCGTACACAACCAAATTTGTGCTCTTAAGCAGTTGAGTACACAAAACCCTCTCGCAAAATGGTTTTCAAATTGCTTTCTCTTATCACCTCTTGACATTTAAGCCCATTCTCATACATGGCATTTAACTCCAGTCTTAACTCTCTTTTTTACATCATTTATTTAAGAAAAAAAAAAGATCTCTTAAAGGAGTTGACATAGTGGCTTTTAATCAGCTTAGTTTGGTCCAAATGGCAAATTATAACAATACAATAAAATAAGCCCACAAGTATGCAATCCTTAATATAGTAAGGGGTTTCATGGCAATGCATGAGCGATTATTGTGATTAGTTGATTATTGCAATAATCGTAATCACTCAATTATTGAGGGCCCAACAAAAATCTGATTATGTGATTATTGCTCCGATGGGCGGAATTGATTAAATTGTAACCTAAATACGTTGCAATTGTTTAAACAAAGTTTCTACAAATAATAATTGCAACTACCTAACTCGTTTCATGTGTTCAGTTTAACCTAAACTGAGCAGACTTTGTTGTATTATGACCTTGTGTAGTTTATGCGGGTCTGGCGCCGCCATGTTGGTTTCAGTTAAGAAAGTACTTATAATCAGCCCAAGTCAGCAGAAAATCATAGTTTGGGGTGATTACTTGATTAGTTTCTTAGTTGCTTATTTGATGAAATGATTATTCTCAGGATTGGTTGAATCCAGTCACATGACACATCAAGTAATCGACTAATCAAAGTAATCAAAGTAATCAACTAATCGCTCATTTAATGAAACCCCTTAATATCAATTGTGCTTCCATTAGAAGCATATTTGGATTTAGAATAATTATAATTATGAAGTGACTAAGTTCATGTCCGACAAGAATGTCTGGTGTTATTTTCATGACGTGCTGTGATTGGTTAAGAGATGTGTTGAGATACATTGATAAAAATACTCGGTTCAGTCTAAGTTGCTAAAAACTAATAAGGTTAGATTTGGGGGGTCACAAAGATAAAACTTCAAAAACATTCTTTTGAGAAAACTTGTGTTGAGGAAACGAACACACATCTATAGATCTCAACCAATCACAGTGCGCCATTAAAATAATGCGTTCACGTCGGGCATGTATAGTAGTAGACAAAAAACTTCCCTTCAGTTTAGATGTTTTTAGTTTATCTACCATACGGCATAAAAATCCATTGAGATTCAATGACATCAATCTTGATCCGGTCTCCTGCCTTGCCCTAACAACAGTATTAAAAGATAAACCGGGCAAATAGATAAATAGATAAACTTAAAACAGCTAAACTGAAAGAAAGTTTTTTTTCCACGACTGTACGTAGTCACTGCCTTATAATTAATTATTTCTCTGTACGGCGAAATAACATTATTCTACAGAACAGTTACTTCAAAGTTTAATTTTGTTGGTTTTTATTGCCTTCTAAACTAAACTATTCAATTGATTAATTGAAAAGAAGTAACAGGAGAATTGGCACGCCACTGCCAGAAATTAAATTCTTGCGCTGAAAAAGACGAACTGCTGTAAAGCAATTTCTCCCATCCTGGTTCCTATGCTTTGTCGCAATCGGCATCTCCTTGACTTTTTAAATCTGTGCTCGCAACCCTAACCAAAAGAAAAAATTTATTTTACTAATTTCTTTTTCACTTACTGTAACCACTTATATATTTGCGAGAACCGAGACTTGTGAAGATGAAGCAACTAATGACTTTATTTTAGGCTGAATAATTTTAAGGAAGGGTTGGGCAAAGTACAAGTGCAAAGTACAAGAATTCGTTATTCGATATTATAACAATGAGGCGATATTAATCAATATTCCTAGCAATATAATTCGATAATTGCATTTAAACTACACAATTAGTCAACTAATCACAATAATCGCTCATTTAATGAAACCCCTTAATATACAGTATAACGATACAAAGATATTATTGTTTAATTTCCACAATATTAAACATTTTTCTGAAGTGGCCTCGCAACCCCAAAACACCCATCTCGCTTTTGGTGATATCGATATTTTTTGGTATTTAAAAAAATAAAAATAAAATTGTACAATAATTCTTGGTGAAAATTTTCCTTTAGCTACGCCCACAAAACACACATAAAAACTGATCAAACAATTAGAATACTCTTGAACTTTCTAGAGTATCGTCCACTATTTCGCAATCCTCTTCCACTTCCTTTTCTAACGACGCTTCGTTGTTGGAAGATCCATTTCTGCTGCTTCTGCTTGTTTTCTCCCTCTTGTCTGTTTCCATGGCTACATTGCATCACACCCAGTGGCTGAAACCCAAGTTTCCATGTCTATGCCTTCTTTTCGAGTAAGTTCAATGTGACATGCTTCTGGGATAAAAACAACAACCAGATATGCATGACCAAAGTTTTTAGAAACCATTGTTTTACAGCATGCCATAAATAGGACCACACTACATCCAAACTTTCAGACTCCTAGCACTTGCAGTTTTTAAAAAACGCCAACTTTGATGTCCAAAATGCACAAACTGTTCGAAAAGTCTGTTTCTCGAAAACCGTCGCTTGGATTTTGATGAAACTTGGTTTGGGAGTTTCTACTATCAATCAGATCCCCAAGATTTGGTCAAACTTGCATTTTAGGACGGTTATAAAATAGTAGGCACATTCAATAACTCATAAACGGTCGTTTAAACACGTTTGCACGAACTTTTAAACAAGATTCTCGTTTAAAAGTTCGTTTAAATGGGTTTAAACGGGCTGAAAATAAACAACCTAAATAGGTCGTTTAAATCTTCGTCAACCTTCTCGATCGTAAGTACAATATTGAAGCAGTTATTGTTTGTTTAGAGTAAAAAACAATAATAATCATCAATATGGTTATTATTTGGGTTGAAAACATTAGAAAAAAGCGAGGGAAACAAAATCTAGAAAAAAAATACCCGTATGCGACTTGCAGCGGGGATATGACCTAGCACTTGATCTGGAATCCCAGATCAAGTTTGGTAGTTCAGAAACAAAACATTTCGTCTAAAAATTCGAAGAGACCCCTAGTATCTTTATTTGTTCAGCGCCATTTAGAAAAAGTTCAATACATTTAAATAAAATGTGATTGACTGAATACCATTTTTTGCTCAAACTAGGACAAACTAGAGTGAACACCGTCTGAGTTACTTTCTTCATTCTAAAATGTCACTTCCTTACTGCAACTGCTGGTGTGAACCTCGCATAATAGATTCTATCAGAAATGGAACACGTACTTCAAGACTTTCAAAGAAAAAGAAAAATAAGACAAATCTCCCGAATCAGATAAACAATCGATTTGTAATCTTTGAAAGGGCTTGTAGAAAAAGAAGCATCAAACATGTGGGAAAAAAAATATTTAGAAAAATAAATTTAAAAAATATAAAACCATTTGTACCTAAAATATTTAATGCATACCCATGTCTGAAATATACATACACAAAGATGCAAACTGAGCTCTGAATACATTACACAGCAACTTCTTCAACCGTGACAACTTAGACAGTGACAGAACTTCAAATTTTTGGCCGCGCAGCAAAAATATATTTTGTGTCCCCTAAATAAAACATGTATGGAATCTTTAGAAGTGAATTTTCGCTTTAAGCGTGTTTGCTGTAGCGACGTTGAATCGAACCATACTGTTAAGTACCGTATTACCTCACATTAAGCCGCATGCCAGTATAATTCGAGTTATACCGGCATGCCGATAAACCTCGTTTATAACGGCATGCCGGTGTAAGTGAGTACGAATTTTTTTTTAAAGAATTTAGCCAAAACAACCAAAAAAATCATTTTTAGATGTCCAAAATGTAGGAAATTTGTATAACATTTCCCAAATTTTATTAGTAATCTTCAGAATATCAATAAAACTTAAATTTCAGACCCAAAATCCAATATAATTATTCATCTAGGCTCTTTAAAAAAAAACAAAAAAAAAAAGTTTTTTACTTATACCGGCATGTTTCGTTTTATATCGACATGCCGGTATACACTTTTTGGACAAAATTTAAAAAACCTGCTAAACCCATGCCCAACGGCATGCCGCTTTATGTGAAGTAATACGGTACGTCGTGGGGTTCAACACACATAACAATTCTTATTTGGCAATAAGTCACTTTATGGGTCCTATTTCATTTTATTCATAACTTAAATAAAATTGCCTCTTTAATTAATGTACTGTACATTCATCTTTAAACATCATCCTCTTTTCAGCATATTTCACCTAATCAGCAGAGCCCATTCCTATTTTTTTTTCATTCCATCATAAGAAACTAATGGTAGAGAAGAGTGCTAGAGAACTCCGTCTCCATGGTAATTTTAAACGATGATCAGGGTAGATGCTGCTGCATTCTTACTGAGGAACCCATCAAAAGCACCTGATGCCTGTGGTATGGCGGTCTCGTACACTCAAGAGGCTGTTTCAGTTCCCAAACTTCTCTAAAAAAAATGGACATAAATTATTTGAAATAACATGAATTTTTACACAGATCCGAGATATAAAATTTCTCGTCTTGACTTTGATCCGAACAAATTAATGCTCAAGTTCTAAGGAATTTATTTCGAACATTAGTTTTCCCACAGAAAAAAATCGTGTCCTTCTGGCTGACACACATCTTCCGGACGCTAACGATTTTCAAACAACCTTTCGCAAAAGAAATTACCAGCAGAATTGTAGAAATTAAATAGTAAGCGTGTTCGAATTAGTTAAGCAAATACTTAAAGTTTGCATACATGAATAAACAAAAGTGAAATAAATAACTCATTTTTGGAAACTCCTAAATGAAATATAATTTCACAATTACTAACGCGCATGCTTGTGTGCCACTGAGATGTGAATGATACAGTAATTCAAGCGTGCATGCGCAAATAGCAACATTGTGATTTTCTTTATATGAAACTGAATTTTATCTCAAGTGAAATTCGAAGTCATTGGACATTCATTTAATTAATTATGCTAAATGAAAATTTTCTGCCCCTTAAAACTCCAGCAAAACTATTAAGCTGGCTTCGCTGCCTTAGTAAAGAACGCTTCAGTTAACAGCTTTTGGCTTTTACAAGTAGTGTTTAAACCACACCACTAGTTGATAAAAAATTGTGTGTTACAATTGTTCACAACTAGCGCCCTCTATAAAATTAGAAACAAACTTAAAAAACCTAAATGACGCTTAAACAGAGCGTGTCATCTAAGCGCGACACTATCTACCGCGACATCAATATACCGCGACTTGGGAAACTGCAACTACGTGTATTTTAGGTTTTTATTTTTCCTTCTCCTAAGAAGGTCTAACAAGGGGGAGCTGTGCCCCCCTTGACCTCAATTTTCTACACTCCCTGAATAAAAGCCTAATTTCTTAAATTTCCAACTAAATCCACTAGTTGTATAAAATGCATCAACAAAATGGAACCAACATTTGAACAAAATTTACAAACTTCTCCTCTTAGCTAAGATGCTCTTCGTATGCAACCTGGACAAAGTAATCAACATGAGTACTCTGGAAACTCAAAAAATGCTTGCCTGGTGGAAATTGAAGAAACGTATAGTACATGTTTTTCAGATAATGCCACAAACATGAAAATCATCAAAAAGCTAGCAATCTCATCACCTAATGGCAAGCAATCAAAGAGGTCTGGCAATCTCTTTCTTGAAAATTTAAATCTGCAATCAAACAACAATTATGAAAAGCAATTTCTCCTTTCATTTGCCATGCAAAATATATCTAAGACAAATTAATAAACTAACCCACTTTGCCCAAAGGTCTTGGCTGCACACTAACCTAACAATTAACATTGAGATCTGGAGCACATATCTGGTACACATATACCCCGCGGTAACTTGATGCCAAATTCAGACACTAAATTCCAAAACAGAAGGGCTGCAACAATCGACATAGAAAACGGAAATTTGACCAAAGGCTAGTTCACAATGCTGCAAATTGTTGTTCACAATAACGCGAACCTCATCTAAATAAGCAGACATTCCTCCGAACGTAGTTCTACGTTGCAGCACAATAAAGACTGCAATTCTTCGTAATTTTTGCACGCGAAAACACAAAAGTGTAATAAAGTCTACTGTGCACAAGTAAATACAGTGGAAACTCTTTATAACGAATCGCGATATAACGAATTATCAATATAACGACTAAGTAACCTGGCCGCCAGGTGTACAGGCTGGCAGCGCCGTCTAGCATCAACATACGACAACTCATGAGACCACTACAATTGCTTTATCCGGTGAACTTCTACTCCAATTTTTCTTTTCTTACTCCATAATACAACTTTAAAATTTTTATTACAATCAAAGTCTCTTTAAATAAGTTAACCTAAGTAACCACTCAAACTTTTGTGACAAGCGAAGGGTCAGGTTTACAAACACCACCAACATCCAAGCCAAAAGGTGACGAGTCTCTGCAAATTATTTTCTTCCTTTTAGACAGAAATTTCTGTCCCAACATGACTTTGAGATCAAAGCAATTTAAGAAATGCCACCAGTTATGCAAATTTGACACAACAACCACCACACACACGCTACAGCAAACAAACTTCCAACCCAAAAGAAAAAAAAAACAGAAAAAACCAAACTAGCTATCCAAAATGACCTCATACCATCGGACATCAAACGACCTCCCCTTATCACTTTACCGCTCATCAAACCGTGCACTGTAATTGCAAAAATTTAAGAGCCAATTACTAGCAATCGGACATCACCAGATGGAAACGAGTCCAACACCATGTCACCGAGTAGTAATGACCAAAAGGACCGCACTAAAAGTGTATATCACACACATACACATATATAAAATATATAAAAAGTTCAAGCTGCAGCATAAATAGCAGTTTCCAGCACAATTGCTTCCACTTCAACTATCAAGCCCAAACTCCATTTCCACCCCAGATCCTTTAGTACGTGCAGGTAACTCATCACACTGCAGACCTCGTTCGACTCCTCGTTAAGACCTTTCTTTTACGTGTTCCTCCATCTAGTACCCTTTTTTCTATCAGCAAGAGTTCAAACATGTGCAAAAGCCGCTTAATAGGTTTATCGCATATCTTTCACCTTGCTGTAGAACACAGCATCACAACATTTCGATTTTCTTCGCCCTCTCCTTTTCAGTAATGTCATGTGAAAAGTGAATTTTCCACTCTCTTTGTTGTCCTCCGATAGGTTTCCTTTGAGGTCTCTTCTGCACTACCGGCCGCATAAATAAAACAGATGGATGATGCTATTCCAAGCTTCAACTACATTTCTTTTCCTTCCGAGTATTTGTTCAACTCTAATTCTCTTTGACCAGGTATACGCCAATTCACCCAACTTTGCGCATTTGTTTAATGTAACATACGATGTCTGAACATCACGAACGAAACGTACTAGTGTGTTTTTACACTAAACTCCGATTAATACATCAGCGAAATAAATAGACAACTGTGCGAGTTGGAAGTGGACTAGAGAGTGTTTTATTTTAGGATCAGAATTAGGAAGTGCTGGCCAAGGGCAGCGTCCCATATACAAAAGAGCAATAAAAATGCAAGGTTACGCAAAAATACGATATTCTTGGTGTCTCAGCCGCGGCCACTATTCGACGATGGCTACAATTCGAGGACGACTCTTAATCGGCAAAATAGGGTATATTAAACATTTTTCTCAAGTGGCCTAGCAGAAAATCTATTTTGCAACCCCAGGAGGTGCGTGCACCACCGGTTAAGAAGCACTACTGTAGCACTACCCGCCCAGGTGTTTACTTGTAGGCAAGTAGTAAAGTAAACGCAGAAAAAAACACGTACCAGCTTGTGCCTACTTTCGCTAGCTTTGCTCCCGCACCAGCTTTGGTCACAAGATCAATAAGGGGAGTCAGAAAATGGAGGACGTGCCTAACTGCACTTAAAAGCTTAAACGTGAGAATGGCACTGCGCAGGCTCAGATCGTATTTACGAGCAGATGTTTTTGACACATTCATTCGCGACGAATGCATCATGTTTGATAACCGCGCACGTATTTAAGCACGATTAACCCTTTCACTGTCGGGTAATTTTTGCATACACAGACTCTCAGTACAGTCGAACCTCGTTATAACTAGGGCCCGGATAAATGCATAAATACATAAACTCTATTCCAAAAAGTAATTGAAATACTCCCATTGGTTGGTTGGTGCTCTAGTTCAGTTGTGTATTGAATATGATGCTGTTTTCAGATTCCAGTAGACTTGTGCGAAGATTTTCAATGCATTTATACTGGTGTTATGAATCTCCCAACCAATGGGAGTATTTCAATTACTTTTTGGAATAGAGTTTAGGAATTATTTTTATTCAATAAAAAGCAAAAATTGGCTATAAATAAAAATAAAACGGTGATTTGTGTCTTTTTTTAGCATGCACGTATCAATTTTTGCCTTTTTTTTAAGACGAGGCAATGCGGTACACACCTTTAGTCGTTCAAACACCTTTTTGACCACACACTAATAAATCTATATCAGATCTAGCACTTCTAATTAGTTCCCTATTTTTGTACCCCTCATCAAGTCATAAAAACACCATGCCAACCATTAAAGAAGAAAGAGAACAAAAACAAGACAGAAAAGAAAAAGAAGACAGAGAAAAAAGAAGAAAAAAGAGAAAAAAAGGACAGAAATTGCGAATGACAGCAGCAGGAGTTGCAAGAGCAAACTAGAAGCCTTGGTGTGTGTGGTGTCTAGTGTAATGGGGTCACCAATCACGTTGGCACAGGTTTCGACTGAATACCCACCACTTTTTCTTAGCTAAGTGAAGGTGGCTCAATGGTCACTCTGGGTCTCAACTTTTGGAGAAGAAGGGAAAGCGATGGAGTTGCAATTCCTCCGGGATTCAGATGAAGTGTGCATTCTGTGTGGATCTCGACACAAATCCTTTTGATTGCACACACGTTGACGATATAAGAAAGTGTAGATGTGAGAGAAAGCTGCAGCAAATTACATCACTTTCTCCTTGCACATGGTAAAAGCTCATTTGACATTCTACTCACAAACTTCTTCAATACCCCCTTCTGTTTGTCTAGAATTACTTTTTTTCCCCTTTCCCACTCCTATCTGAACTTCAAAACTTCAGAATAGGAATTTTGAGAGGAAGAGAGCAGAAAAGAGGATTTTCTCTTAAAAAAAACACCAATCCTTTCAAATGAGGCAGGATCAACAATCAATGTCAATAGAATCTGCAACAGAAACTAGAATAAGAAGTAAATAAACAACGAAAGAAATTTTTTTCTACCTTGCTTCTGCTAAGAGTCGCTTCTTTAAGCGGATTTAACAGAGAATCAAGAAGAACAAGACAAACAAAATTTTTCCTTATGTTATACCGTATTAACCCGCTTTAAGCCGCACGCCGGCATGCCGGTAAAACCGATGTTTACTGGCATGCCGGTGTAGGTGAGTACGAATTTTTTTCAATCAGAATTGAGCAAAAATAAGAATAAAAGCATTTTTAGATGTCCAAAATGTAGGAAATTGGCCTAAATTTCTATAAATTTTCCCAAATTTTAGTAATAATCTTCAGAATATCAAGAAAACTCAAATTTCAGGCCAAAATTCCAACATACTTATTCATCCGGGTTCGAGGAAATAAAAATAAGAATAAAAAGATTCAACTTGCAGTATTTCCAAACATCGTTGTAATACCAATCCATTCCCAAATTCTAAATATCTGCAATAGTTTCAAAAATATTTGGAGAGAACATTATATTCTGTTTACAATTAAATAATAATATAAAATGTCAAGTGCACAGAATTGTTAATCTTGTTATAGTCAAAATCGTTACACCTTTATTCTGCTATTCATCCTAAATTGAATCAAACTGATTATTTGGCTGAACTTAGAAGACAGGAAATAGCATTTTATTTATTTATATATCACAATGCAGAAATCGAATTTTCATTAATCCAATTTTCAATAATCGATTCTTACGTTACATGAACCCAGTTTCGCAGAAAACTGAAAATCCGAATTTTATTTTCCGTTAAAACATCACGTAAACACACACAGTGACAACAAAATATGCTACCGTAAAGCTTTAAATTGACGCCGGGTCTGAATAAGTGCCGGGAATCAGAAAAATCGCTAGCTGCATTCAAAAATTAAAATATTTTGTGTTTTACTTAAATTTTAAAACAAAAATGATGTCCTAATGATGTGACCAATGATGTCATAAATAAATAATACATGTTGCCAGTTTAATAAAATAGTTAAAATTCTCAAACGCAAATTTAAACTTAAAATACACTTAAACTAAAATTATTAAGACACAGTATTTTTATTATTGAATGCAGCTACTGATTTTTTTAAAAATTAATCGCGTAACTCGAGAGCTAACTGTACTTATTATATTCTAGAAAATAACCTCACATAAACACTTGTGGTCTTCCAAAAAAAAAACAGAATTTTACTTAGTTAGAAAGTGGAAAGTGGCCCATGGGAAACATAGTACGAGAACACTGGGCTTTACTTAATTTCCACATGGATTTCCAGCCTAATTTAGACATCCATCTTAAATTTTCCTCAAATCTATGACACATTTACGCCATAATTTGCTATTTATGATGAAATTAAATTCTGATTAGCTCAAATTAGTCTTATTTCACACATCCGACAGCTCTGCAAATGTTTTGTTTTATTTATTCCCTTAAAATTGATTTTCACATGTATGAAGTCAAATAAATCATGGCAAGCAGCTCTGCATGATTTGTTTGTTTATATTTTTTTTTTTAAAAAAAAAAAAAGATTTACTGAGTCATTTATTTATTTTTCTCCTCTCCAGAACAGAAATCCCAACATTTTAATGCTATTACGCACACTTGTATTCGGCAACACATTCTAGAATACCAAAAAATCGACATTATTGTTGGCAAAGCTGTTACCACAAGTTTGAAACATGGCACAGGATGTTAAGTGCATGCATTTTTACCACAATTTTTCCAAATTTACATATTTATTGCTGATCTTTGATAATTGAATTCAAATCAATACTTTCATGCCAAAATAATAATTTAAAAAGAAAATTAATTCAGTTACGGCTTCCTCCCAGTTTACATTTCTTGCACAGCCTAAACTAAATTCTCATTAGCAATAAAAATAATTACAAGAAATCCTCTGCAACTTCAGCTTTTAATCTTTTTGGTGCTTTTAATTAGACAAAGAAAAAAAATCAAAAATAAAGATTGAATTAAGAATTCCAATTATCATTGGCAATTTTTCCACACTCCTTCCCAGCACTCTATAAGCTTAAGGTATTACTAGTATCTCTTCGTGCAGAAGACAAATATATTGTTTTTGAAACAACATTTTAAAACAGCACATTTAAACTCCGTATTTCCAATGTAAATTTGGTATTCACTTGATCTCATTAGCTTAAATTTAAGGTTTTCTGGGTCTAAGTTCACTAAATGCTGCAGATTTAGTCTGCTTTCAATTGCAGAGCACAAACACACATTGCTTAGACAAATGAAATGAAATGAAATAAATAAATAAATAAATAAATAGTACTGCACAAAAACAAGTTATTTGGGTGTACCATATTTTGCAGGCGATAAAGCCTAGTACTCATACGCTTTCAGAGTCTAAATATTTTTACAGTCTTAATTTTTCAACAGCACCATTTCAAGCGGAATGTTTTATCCTCTTATTATTCAGAGTCTGATAAATTTGTGGTACTCATGGAATTGTCACCAGAAAGTTTCCGTACTCTTAAACTGTGTGAGTCATTGTTGCTTGTTTTGCAAATGGCTGGCAATGGCAATGAAGCTTTGTCTGACTTTTCTGACTTAAATAATTTGAAAATCAGTTTTGGTCTTTTTGCAATTAAAAAAGCATTTATTTTGTCTGAAATGCAGGCAAAAATATAATTCTACTAACCTTCAACAAACAACGTGTTCAATTGTAGTAGTTGGGTGTCTGTTTGCAATCGGCTGTTACCAGTTGCAAATTTTAGATAAAAAACAAGGGAATTCTGGATAGACAAAATTTATTCAGAGTCTGAAACAATTAAATTTTTTCCTGCACCATCCGGGCCGGAAACAATTCATTTCCACTTGCAAGGGTGATTCAGAGTCTAAACAATATTTTTTTGAGTATCACCCTTGGCAGGAAACTTAAGACTTTGATTCCTGTTACCATTCCAAGGACGAAATCGTGTTACGAGTACTAGACTTTAGATATTAAACAAATGTAACAAACGAAAAACCGAAATTGTAATTGCTGACAAAAATGGCAGTTTTGAATTAGAGCCGCGACTCTAAATCGATAAAATACGGCATTACAAAAAATTCTTAAATTTCAATTTTAATTACTATTTCTTATGGTCCGCGAAATACATACACCCTCCTTTAATTGTGAATCCCAGTTAAAGCATGAGAATTGCCCACCTGCTGAACTGTTGTGCACCATAAATAGAAGTTCAAAAGGTAAACATTCTTAATTGTCATTAACATTCCATAATTTAGAATCCGAGTTCAAAAAACTCCGTAATGAATTTTGTCCAGAAATAAAAGAGAGATGTTTACTGTTGAAACATCTCGTCTTTATTTCTGCTTGACTGACTTATTTTTTTCAAGTCCAGAAAGTTGCTTAGCAGTGATTGCTTAGTAACATTTCAATGTTTCTATCTTTGGCAGTTTTCTAGTTTACGCCACTGGATTAAAATTGTCCGATTTAAAAATTTTTAAACCAGATAATTTTAAGCTAAATGCATTGACACTATTACTACGTTTACACGCAATAACTATTTCGAGTGAGATGAAATATTTCGTGTGCACAACTGTCATGTAAACAGGGACGACAAGGATAATTCGAGTAGTGAATAACCCCTCGCAGAAGGTTGTTTAATTCGAGTGAACTCAAACTATTTTTATTTCGCATGCACGCATCACTTCCAGCACTTCCCCATTGGTCGAAAACCAAAAGTGATCACGAATTATTTTCTGCATGTAAACACAACAATTTGATTTTTTCACCACTCGAAATATTCGGTGCATTTAAACACAGTAGCTGCATTCAAAAACTCTAAAACGTATGCAAAACTCGTTTCGTGTTTGTACGTGACGTCATTCCCATTGAATAACATGGGAATTTTGCACTTAGTTTTTCAATAAATTTAATTTGATGCATGTAGACTTTGTCACCAATCTTAACAAAGTATAAGAACCAAAACTAGACATAAATATTAGGATTAGGTTTTTTTGCTAAATGCACACGGGGCACAATTAGAAGATATACGGTATGCCTTTAAACCTGGTTAAATTAGAGAAACCAAATTTCTCGGATGCAGCTGGCGATTGATAAATTATAAAGCAAATTAATCCAATTCTCCATTAACTTCTGACCTAACCTTCTAAAAATTCTAAAAGCATCCCCATTTTATTAAAGAAAAGTTAGACGACAAGTTAAAAATAAAACCGGATTCGCATTGCATTCGCATCACGCTTGGTGTGTCTCCCGCATTATGGCAACCGACAAGAATTTTTATTTTAATTACAAGCCAACTTGGTTCGGTTCGCCTCACTTAATGCACATAACGAGATCAATAAGGCGCACTCTACCCGCTTTTGTGTTTAATCACAACCTGACATGGCAACCCCGCACTCTGCACCTCAGCTTTACAAAGGCAACTCGAGAAGAGATTCTGCCAACAAAATGGCTGGAGTTAATAGCCACGACAAGAGCCAGCAACTTCTTGGTCGTAAGAGTACCAACAACCGAAAGAGGACCAACTGTCATGCCTCCCTCTCCACCCACTTCCATTCCATACCTCTACAGGCGCTTTACGACTAAAAGAAGTGGCAGGAGCTGCGATAAGGCTAAAAGCAAATGGAATTCAACACACCCAATGTTACTGCGGTTTTACTAACTTTTCCCATTCTCAAGTGGGAAATTAAAGAAGACAATTGCCCCATGTAACACAAGTTAGAATTTTCTACGTAATCATATTCCATAGCATCCCAGACATCGCTGTCCAAACCATATTTGCATTACGCTGAGTTCGGTGTGCAGTCTAGGGCCAAGAATATCCCAAAGAAAACCCTGTTCAGCATTTTTTAGTAACTCAATATTGACGTTTACAATCAATTAATTTAAACTAATTTAATGGTGCTCTACATCTTAGTACCTACAGTAGAACGTTGATTATCCGAACGTCTGTCATGCGAATAACCGGTTAACCGAACAACGATAATCAACGTTTTATTGACTGTTTAGTTTATTTGTATCGATATTTTATTTTCACATACAATACAGTAGGTGCATTCGAAAAGTCATTTGCACTAAACGACCAGTGCAACTGGTAGTGTAAATGTCAAGTTAAACAACCCAACTTTCGAGTTTAAAAATAAATTTAAGTGCAAATTTCAGTGTAAATTCAAGTGCAAATAAATTAACCCAAATAATAACCATAGTGATGATCATAATTGTTGTTGTTTACGCTAAATAAAACGATAACTGCTACAAAATTGTTCTTACGATCGAAATCGTTGCGACCGATCTAACAAAAATCCAAGATGGCTGCCAGAAAGACCCGATTTGAACGAGAAAACTCGTTGAATGGAGATTTAAATGTGGCATGCAGGTCTTTTCCGTTTAACCAATTTGCACGATATTTACACAAATTAATTTGTGTAAATCTCGTGCAAAAACGAATGTAAACACATTTACACTCGTTTTGATGAGTTTACGAATGCACCTAGTACAGCTAGTAAAACCTAATGACCAATTATGAGAACAAATCGGTTTTATAAACACCCATGTCCCCTAATCCGTTCGGATAATCGACACTCTACTGTAATTGAAAATTTTGCTTTATCGCTAAGTTTCAAAGTTGCAGCATCAATGACCTTGAAGATGACCTTCAAGGGCATATTCCCAGCAGTTGAACTGCTTGTTTAAACTCCAAATTTCAAATGTAAATTTTGTGTCATTTGATCTGGTCAGCTTAAACAAGAGTGGTCGTATTCGAAAAGTCAGTTCAAAATTGCAGCTAAACATGTTTTGCTGCTTAAATGCGCACACTCACTGCGACAAAGACTAAAATCAGCCGACATTTTCAAAAAATATAAACAAGTTTAAATGACTTTATGACTGCGCCTATTACATCGAAATGTATTGCAATTTATTTGTTGTTAGATAAAACCAGAGTATTTTTTCCAATCAATAGACTTTTGAAACGAAGCATTTTCTCTTGCCTCAACTCTGCCGTTAGTTTTTTTCCTTTCATTAATTTTAATAGCTTTTAGTCAGTTTTTATTCCACTTGATTAATTTTAAATCGTACAAATAATTAAAACTAGTCCTCCTCTTCAACCACCTATTCTCAAAACATCGATAATCAATAATAACATGTAAGAAGTTCACAATGATAGCGAGTCCTTGGAGCTGCAAGTGAATTACATCGGATCCCCGAATTGCTTTTTGTTTTTGAAATACAAATCTTTCCACATCTGTCAACAAAACTATTGGATTCCTATTTTTACTGTAGCACCACTTTAACATCCTACCCTTAACGAACAACTAAGCAGTGGATGCACGACTGTTCACTACTATTGCCCTGGATATCAAGTGGCAAAGCAATATCTGAGAAGAGAGAGATTTGTGATTCAAGTCCAGCTCACTTCAGTTGTTAGCTTTCCTTATATTCCATTATTGATGTTCCTTCACATGGCTGGCGAAGAGGAAACTTAAAATCATCAGGTTCGCTCAACGTTAAACCCATTGTAAAATGTCCGATTATTTGGATTCGTGCCACTTGTCACAATCAAGTCTCATCATTACAGAGTAAGCGATTATTTGGAAATGTTTTCCCCAAAAACAAAAACATCCGAGATTGGTTTCTGCGATTGGGAAATAAGGGATGGTGATGGTACAATTTCCATAAAATCGCTAAAAAAAACCAACCAATCAAACGTGCCCAATGGGAAGTCGGCCTAAAGTCCCATTGAGCACGTCTGCCGGCTGGAGATAAAGTCGCGATGAAAAAAATTCCAAATTTTGCGAGGATGTGACGCAAAATATTAATTGTATGAATAACAAATAAACGATGTTACCGTAAATAGAGTTAAATGCGGATGTTCCAATTACAAAATCCACATTTCCACGCAATTTCTTTAATTTCTTTGATCAATTTAGACATTAGAGAGTTTGCGGACATGCCTTTTTCCTTATAAATGGCCATCCTTATGGCCTTATGGCATCATAAGCATAAGGATGGACTGTAAGCATAAGGAAGATGGATTTTTATGAGAGCACCTTATAAAATAAGGCAGCCAATCAGATGTCGTTTCCCTTATGATCTCAAAATGGCTGCCAACAATTATTTTTCCCCCTCACAACTTTGCTTGAACAATCAGCTGGTAATAAACATTAGAATTGTTGAAATCTAGTAGCGGTTTGAACAATCATAGTGTGATAAACTGTATTATTGAAATTCTGTTGAAATACAATGCCCTACAAGAGTTTCAGTCTTACTCTATCCATGTTGTTTTGATCATGTGATCATGTGATCAAAATTACTAGTTTAAGAACATAGCATAAGGTTATAAGGAAACTTGCCGCAACCAAGTTCGTAATCTCATAAAGGCTATAACACTATAAGATCATAAGAACCAATTTTTATAAGGAAAAAGACATGTCCGCAAACTCTATTAATTTTGGTCAATTTGTTCAATTTAGATATGAATTTGGTCAATTGTAATCGAGACCAATAAATCTGTTTTTTTTTTATCCCAAACAACCATTACAGCCTTCAAATGAGTTGCTACTTATTGAGTCTACTAATGAGGCAGAAAAGCCGGTTGTAGCCAATTGCTCGGTCCACTTAAGAGCCTCTTTTATAAAAATCCCCTAAGAGTTTATCCAAGAAAATCCACTTTAATCATCTAATGACACTACTTGCTTTCTTTCCTAAGCTGTCCAAGCACACACTTCTGGAGTTTTTCTGATTTATTCATTCATTTTTTGTGCCTTCAACTGCACAATTCAATCAGCCAGTCATCCAAGGCTTTGCAGAATTTCTTAGTTTATATCTGGCTCAGATGATTATCTTTTTTTTTATTTTGCCCAACCCTTATTCTGTTCCTTTTTCATATTCAATTCGCCCATCAACACGCAGAAAAGCAGAAAATGAAAGAATCTTCTCAGCATTCACCACCAGCACGCCATCTCATGTGCCATTACATGAATTTTTGTTTACATATTTCATAACTTTCTGTAATTGAATTTCAAATTCCCACCTCCCATACCAAAAAGATTCAACAATGCTGAAAAACAGTAGCTGCACTCAAAAGGGATTTCTTTTAAAGTGTTTCTGTTTCTACGGTTTTCTGGTTATCTTTTGAAGCAAAACTACGTCTAGGTTACAATTTTTCATTCCTTACATTTGTTTAATGTAACAAACGAAGTCTGAACGTCACAAACAAAGCGTACGTTCATCGTTCGTGAGGTTAAATACGGAAACATACGGTACTTTTGCAAAAATACGATATTCTTGGTGTCTCAGCAGCGGCTACTATTCGAGGGCGACTCTTAACCTTCCCATAGCCATGGCTAATACTACACATGTGCAGCCATGGTCGGTCATTTCTGACTTCTTTTCAAAAACCCTTCTGCACATGTGCACAATCACATTTTTCCTGGTGCAATCGCATTTTTCCTGGTAAAAAGCTCATGTTTTAGGACTAATTTAAATACGCCACCTAGTGCAAACAGATGGCAAAGCAGTGTACGGCGCTCTCATTAAGGGTGTTTTATGTTATAAATATTAAATTATCTTAATAATAATTGAAAAACTGTTTGTATTTAGACAATAGGTGCATTCAACTCTAAAATGGTTTTCAAAAACCGTTTTTCATCGTTTTCCGAAAACGATGAAAACGGTTTTCAACATTGAGCACAGATCCGGCAGCTTTCGATCGCGCAATTGCGGCCGAAAATTTGGCCACATTCGACGCGCAAATGCGGCCGAAAAATGACCGCATTCGACGCGCAAATGCGCCCGAAAATTGGCCGCAATCGACGCGCAAATGCGGCCGAGAATTGGCCGCAATGCGCCCGAAAATTGGCCGATCTATTCGAATACAAAATGGCGGCCCGGGAAAACTATTTGAAAACCACGAAAACCACGATTTTCTGGTTTTCATGAAAACGGTTTTCAGGAAAACTGATTTCCGAAATGTGACGTCAAATGCGTCTACATCCGGTGTGGGAAAACGGCGAAAACGAGGAAAACGACGAAAACAGGGAAAACCATTTAGAATTGAATGCACCTATTGTAAAATAAGAAAAAAAAGTTTTTGAGGAATAAAAGTTAACCTCATTAATTATTTTTCAGGAAAAAAAGAATTACAGCGATTTTTCCACTTCTGTAATTTTTTTGACCCACCATGGCTATGGGAAGGTTAATCGGTAAAATATGTTACATTCAAAAAATTGCTTCGAATGTTTTACGTGTTTATGTTTTTGTTTTGTGACGTTAAAAAACAGAAAAAAAAGTATAAACACAAAAACACTAACGCACAACTTTGTGAATGCAGCTTGCAATGATAGCCAGATATTAGTTCTGGTTGAAAATTCCTACTACAGACCAGCCTCTGGAGGAAATTATCATTTTCTCACTTCATGTTGCCCATTATACATACATGTCACCTTATTTAGATGAAATGTGCCAACTGGATCGTTGGTGTCGCCTTTGCGTGCCCATTAGCAAGTAGAAGTCACCTTTCACTTTAACAATCTACTTTATTAAAATCTAGCATTTGGTGGAGCCAACTTGTCGTCAAAGTGACTAAACCATGTGTCATGATGATTGGCAGTTCAGAATAAATTCTTTTTTCCATTCTATTTTTTTTCACTGCTTTCCTAAAGTGCTGCTAAAATCACTTTTCAGCGCCTATTCTGTTTGAAACGTTACTCAAAAGCATAATAAAGAGTGATGAAAAACGACAGATGAAGTTTTCGTGAAAGCCACTTCCTTGCCTCAGCTTTCACAAAAGATTGCATCACTTCCTGCTAAGTCGAAGTGACCAAAGCGGCCAAAGTGATCAAAAGTCACCATTTCACCACTCCGGCCACTTTGGTCAATTTGTCACTCTCACTTAACAGCAAGTGACGTAATCTAAGTCGCTTTAAGACACTTTCAATGAAGCTTTTGCCAAAAACTGTCGGAAACAGCAACAACAACAACAGTGCCACACATGTGTGAATAAAATCCATAAATGCCCAAAGCATAGATTTCTTCATTTATTATTTACGTCGCAGTCATCAACGCCCAAAGCCTCGTTTCCATATCCGCGAATTTCCTGCGAAGGCGACAGCAAAAAAGTACATTTTTTGCGAACTGGCAAAACTGTCGTAAAATGGAAATCCCCTGGCCAATAATGGTGATTTTAGCATCTGCAAAGCCCACGAGCCAGGGGCGGATCTACATAAGGGCAAATAGGATTTGATCCCAGGGCCCCCAAATTCTAAGAGGCCCCCAACACAATGCAATGTACTAAAAAAAAATGTTGCTTCATATAGAAAGTATAATTGTTTTATTTTATTATTAAAAATTTTGATAAAGGGGCCCCGAAAAAACCTCAAGCCCAGGGCCCCCAAAAAGCTAGATCCGCCCCTGCCACGAGCCATCCCACCCTCTAATGTAAAAATAAATTACACCCAATTCTGTTTTTACACGATTTTGATTTAACACGGTGTGGAAAAAATAAATCCAGATAATATCTTGTCTAGATTGCAAACATGCATTATTGTAAGTGGAGAATACTTTGAATAAATTAATTTTTAAACAAAAATCCTCATTTAGCAATATAGACAAGCCTAAAATTTTAGGAAAATAAAGACTAGCTGCATTCAAAAACTAAAATATTTTGTGTTTTACTTCGATTTTAAACCAAAAATGACATCATTTCCCGTTTAAACCCACGTTAAAACTTAAAATACACTTAAACTAAAATTGTTATTTTAATTTTTGAATGCAGCTACTGTTACTCTAGATTCGTTTGTGATTACTACTTAGTTGCAGACATATTTTACTACAAACACTTTAAAGTGAATATGAAGTGTGTTTTAAGACTTAAAAAGGTACACAGCACTGCATTCTAAGTGTTTTCGCTGTTGGTGCGTTATAACGAATCTATTTTTCAGGTTCCTAACCGTTAAAAGTACACGTAATTCTATTTTTTTTTACTCGATTTTAATTTAACACAGTCTAGAAAAATAAATTCAATTCTGTTTTTACACAATTACTTTTCACTTAACATGGTTTAAAAAAAATTGCCTTTTTAAAATTTGATTTAAATATTTACGAAAAAAAAAATATTTCTGTTCGCTCTAATTTTCTGCAAAATATTTTAGAAATTTCCATTACTTGCCTATTTTTACACTTTTTTTTCTGGAACACAATTGAGTATAATTAAATTTTAATAATTAACAATTATTTTTTTTTTATAATTTGAAGTCACTTTCAAATCCTCCCAACTTCCACACTTTCAAAATCAAACAAAACAAACTGCCATACACCTGTAAAACTGAACTAATCCCCATCATCATACATCAAACTAAGTGTAATTAATTCACTTCCAACTCAGACATTTTAATTCCTATTAAATCCAATCAAATTCCACATGACTAAATCAAACATTCTCATTCAAATCAATTCCATGTGAGAAAAAAAATGCAAAAATCGGCAAAAAAAAAAAAATTTTTTTCACATCTCATGAATTGAATTAAATAAAAACGAGTTTAACTCACAGTTTTGAAGTCTATGAATTGCGTGATGAGAGTTCCGTCTGGCCTCTGGAACTCGAGTGTGACTGTATCCTCCGATACGTTGGCCGTGATAGTTTCTTGAAGGACATCACCGCCTTGGTTTTTCACATTTATAACCAACTGTCCCCATGTTTGATGACTGAGGCTGCACAAAAATAAGCAACTCACACACACAAGTAGTTTACGGGTCCACGTGGACATCTCGGCGACCGTCACAACTTCACAAACTCGTGCACCAACTTGTCATCTCCGTCTGTCGGGCGCCATGATGGATTCATCATATGAGCATCACCCGGCTCGACCACGTCGATCAACTTTTCCAGGAGGAAGCAATGCACTTTCGTGTCCCATTCATCATTTCCACGGCCTGTAATTATTCTTGTTGTTGGTGTTTTCTTATTGCACGGGTGGAAACCGAATGGAATTTTAGAAAAGTTTTCTTTGATTGCATTCCTTATTTTAATGCTAAATGGTATTTAAATAGTAATTACAAAGTTGACTGTTTTTCCGATTTATCCCTAGATGGTGCTCCATTGCGATAGCATCGCCATCTATCATTAGCAAAACGTAACATAAATGAAAATATTTACTAAATAACTACGGCGGTTTATTCAAATAACAAAATATGGAAGAATGTCGATTATCCAAACTAAATAAAACCGATTTGTTCGCATAATTGGACATTATGTTTATGGAAATAAAAATAAAAAATTGTTAAAAGCCGTTATATATCGATCAGTCCTATTCGGATAACCGATGTTCTAGTGTATGAAAAAAATAAAAGATAATTTCTAATTAGTTGTTTTAAATCTTTCTCAAAAAGGATTGTGTATCTTTAGACTTTCAACTTTTTATTTCTTAAATTAATTTTGCTTGACAAATTATGTAACTATTTGTACGAATTTACAATATACAATGAGGCTCACTGAAGGAGCAGTTTATTTGTGGTAATTGATGTAACTAAAGTCATTTTGTCATTTGTTTTTTAATCATCATTTATCTAACTGCTATTTATATTTAATACATGAAAAGTATGAAGACTTAATAAAGTATAATTTACCACTTCAACAAACTAAGAATAAAATTAACTACAGTAGTGGTGAAGATTGATCATTTCAATTGATTTATTTATTTTCATGCCAATTCTGAGAAATTTTTTATTATTATTATTACTTTGAAATATTTCATTTAAATTTAGAATGAAGATAGTTCTTCCTTGCATCATACAAAAAAAACTAAGATCATTTATTTACTGATCCTCTTGTGAGCCAATGTGATAATAAGACAATGGAATGACTTGATAACAAGAATTATTATTACATAATCACTTACTAGATCCATAATGGTTTAACATGTAAAAACTCCATCCAAAAAAAATCTCAATATTTTTTTGTTTTGTTCTTTTTTCATCTAACAGCTTCAAAGAAATATACAGAGTTGTCAAAAGTAACCTACTTTAAGATTACAATAAAATATCTTGTTAAACTGCAAATTGTTTGTCATTTTACTGTCTAAATTATGGGATAAATGCTTTTTTTTGTGTTTATCTCTTATAGAAAAATTGACCTTATACATTAGTCCAAGTATTCATTAGCAAAGACAGAGATACAAACACTAGGCAGGAGTTTCCTTAGTCCTCAGTATAGTTGGGGATAAATACATGACTTAAAACAGAAAACAGTTGCATAAACATTTGAATTACTCAACATCATCAAAAAGATAACCAAGAGAAAAAGTTTGTTTATGACATAAAAACTTGTGTCTTCTTATGTACTTGGAATACACTTACATTGAAAAACACTTGCAGAAACTCCTCAGCAAGCAAATTCTAAAACATTACTTTTGAGTAATAATAATCCTACTTTTTGAAATACAAGTGAAGACTGTACATTGTTTATCTTGTCTAATGTGTGAGGAAAACCCCACACCCTTTATCTATGTATAAGCTAAATTTTAACAACAAGATATAAATATTTTAAAATTTATTAGTATTTTTAATTATTATTATTACATTTTCCTTATTTCTATAGGGGGATGTTCCAAAAGAGGTCATGAATTGCCTTTTCTGTTAAAATTCACTGAATAAGTAACCAAAAACAAAACTGCATAATCAGTTTCAATATCCAAAAAACCAATTTTTATCTTTTCATATTTATCTAACATGGTAAAATATAGAGGTTTCACACATCCATTCATTCATTCTTTGTGAAATTTTTTTTTTTTAGAAGAGTAACAGATGAGTTACACCTATTTACAACTTTTTAACTCAGAGCAAAAATAGTCTTACTTTATTACCAGTCAGTCAAATCAATTGATATAGAAAGTGGAAAACATTGTTTTATAAAAAAATAAAAAATGAGCAACAAACAATCATGGAATTTAATCTACATCAAAAAACATGTGGGAAAGCAGTGGAAAGATTTTCTTATCCTATTCTTTATTCTTTATTCTTACAGTTGAGCTTTGACCTCCCAGTTGTAAGTCTTGCTCATCTGATGACACTCCAACTTCTCAGTTGTGGCTAGCAGCTTTTACTAGGTATCACTCTCATAACAACTGGTGAGGTTCTGTTGACATCAATGCATAACCAGGTAAGAGAGAGAGAGAAATATTTCAGTAATTTATTACTGCAAACCACTGTTTTAGTCTAACACACAACTAATTTGATGGCAATGGAGCCTCTTCCTCTCAACATATTCATTGAACACAAAAAACCCATCAAACCTTCAATTTTCATCTTTATTACAGTGGATGCAAGTGAAACCCTTTGACCACTAACAATTCACACATGTGCACATTTATGTCGATTGGCAGTGACACATTCATAAAGTAATTTAGACTAAACAGCATTTTAAACAACAATTTTTAAACGTCTCAATCAATGGCAGCCTGTTTCCAGTCGCGGCCCATTCGGTTCAAAAATACATTGGGTTCAAAATTTCGGTTTTTACGGTTTTTACCGTTTCTATAAATGGAATGGCATCAAAAACAGCCAAAAACCATCACCAAAAACCGCTAAAACCAAAACCACGACTGGAGTGGTTCGTGAATCGGTTTGTGTCAGGTTTTAGTTTTTACAACCAAATTCAAAATGGTGTCATAAACACTTTTAGACGAAGCATCCACCTCCAAAAATGTGAGTAAATGCTAAATTATGTTTAAATAAGGGGGCCACAACCACAATTCGTTGGTTAAATAAAAAAAAATGAATTTTTATGCACCATGTACTCACGAGATTGCGACGCAAAACGATACAACAAATAGGCCTAAAAACGAACACATTAGGCACGTTTTTGCGTACTATTTTGGCCGTCTTTATAAACATAAACGGTATAAACCAAAACTTTGAACGAATCTATTAAAATTATATTGAAATGTATATTGTGATGTATTTTGAAATGCATTGGGTTTCACGATAATCATTTTGTAACACATTTTTTTGTTAAATATATTTCTGAACCATATGGGAGTTAAACATGCATTTGTGAATTTATCTAATTTTTAATTTTTGCTAAATTGATTAATGTTGGCAGTCAAAGAGTTTGATACGCATATAGGAAAGAGGTTCCACTGCTCCCAACATGAACACATTTGAAGTTATTGCGACGCTGCACGTTGGGTCTTGATATTGCTGACTCAGAACATGGTGTCAGGATAAGGGGGAGTAGGCCTAGATATTAGCCCTGATAGGCTAGGCTGCAAGTGGCAAGGATAGAAAACTCCTCACTTTATTAATATAATAATAATTGTAAAAATATTGTGTGGTTTGGAAATAAAATATATTCGCGTATAAGTGAAAGGAAAATAAGAAGGAAATAATCTACAGTGTGCTACAGTATGTGCAAAGCGTTAAGTAAAGAAAAGTACGGTACAAATTATCAAAATGATTATGACATGCTGACAAAAGACATGTTTAAAAACTCCTGAAAAATATTATGAGCAAATCTTGTATTTTTTCTCAGTTGTAAGGTGAGTTTACAGTGTTTAAACACGAGCATATACCCAAGGTTGTATTCAGTTTTTACTATTATCTGCATTGAATTGTGTGTTTTTGTGGTAATATTAAGGTTATACTGCGGTACTGCGGTAAAAATCCTACGGTACTGCCGGTACGGTACCGTGTATCGTGCCCAACAGTGGTGGGGACCACTCACAGTACCAAAATGGAGAAAATTGTTTGAGGGTTTTATGGTAAATTAATAAATTAATAGATGTGTTAATGGTAAATGTGCTGCCTTGCAATACAGTTTGGCTGTGCAAGGTTTTTGCCCCTGACTTCGGTAAGTTTTGGCAGTAAGCTTGGTTAATGTTAATTTTAGAACTGTTCAAACAGGAGGATATTGTAATATTGTAGTTGCCAGACGACCCTGTGTTCAGCCATAAGTCCCTGTGTCCTATATGAAGGCTTCTGGTTTTGGGATGATCAAGTGTCCCGGTTTTTAAAAATTTTGACAATTTTGTCCCAAAAACGTTTTTTTTTTAATGTTTTAAAAATGGAATAAGTTTGACATTGTTTTATGCATTTTAAAATTTTTCAATTTGATATTTTGATTTTTTAATAAATTTTTTAGTTTTTTTGATAAAATTTTAAAAAAATTTAATTAGATATTGAAATTTTTAATGAAATTTAAACAATTTTAATAAAAGTTAGAAATTTTTAATGAAATATGGAAATTTTTTAATGAAATTTGGAATTTTAAATTAAATTTTTGAATTTTTTTTAAATTTTGGAATTTTCAATGAAATTTTGGAATTTTCAATGAGATTTTGGAATTTTCAATGAAATTTTGGAATTTTCAATTAAATTTGGAATTTTCTATAAAATTTTGGAATTTTCTATATAATTTTGGAATTTTCTATAAAATTTTACAATTTTCTATAAAATTTTGAAATTTTCTATAAAATTTTACAACTTTTTATGAATTTGTGAAATTTAATCAAATTTTAAAATTTGAATAAAAATTCAAAGCTTTAAAAATAAAAAAAAATTAAAATTCCATCCAACTTAAAAAAAATTGAGTTATAACCAAACTGCAAGAATAATTTTCCTCCCTTAGTACCCTTCCTTTATCCTATTACAGCTGCCATTTTTGCCTATACAATTTCAACTTGATAAAAGCCATCCTACATAACAAGATAGAAAAATAATGTCAAAAATCAAACAAAAACACCCTCCCCCAACCCCCCCCCCCCCCATTAAATTGTATAAATTCGTAAACTCACCTTCACTTTAAAACTATTTCTAAACAGGAGTTTTTCAACATGGGCGGAGTCTCAGCCAGCACAAGCATTCAAATCATTCAAATCAAATGCTTTTTATTTTAATCCTAAGATTTATTAAACATTGAGCATTTACGTGAGGATTTTTGTTTCTTTTTCTCGTAATATGGCAGTGTTAAGTTACGTAATCACAGATAATCCTGGGAACTTGAATCTTAAATCAATTTTGCTTTTCACTTTACACTATCAATAATCAATTAATTAATTATAACCACATCTAAGTCGAACAACAACACCAATTATTTGTAAATTTACAAAGCACAGCACGTTATACAAACACACAAATTTGTTTTTCCTAATAGTTAACAACTGTTGGGAGAAAAAACAATGAGAACTGCAGTTTTTAGCTCAATTCAATAGTAGCTGTGATCTGAATGAGATGCTCCTCGGCAGATTTCAACCGCTGGCTGAAACACCTGCTTGCTGTGTGTCACCATAACATTGGGTCTCTCGGAGAAGCGATACACGCTCACCTCTTTGGGCGATGACTCGGCATTCCAAGCCATCTGGTTGAGCTGCTGGTCACAGTCGGGTCCCATCCCTGACCCAGTGTCCATGGGTCCTTCAGGGGAACTGAAATGGTTCAATAACACAACACACGACATAATAGTAAAACGATCACACCTTTGAACAATTTTAAACATTTTATTCATTAGAGATCTTGTGGATGCTTGAAATTATGTTGGAATGTATTTTGAAATGCAAAGAGTTTTGCGTTCCCAATACTATTATTTATCAAATATGAATACATTTTCAAAATGCATTTTTTCAATTGTATTATGAAATGCATTATTTAATGTACAAATAATATACTGTACTTAATTATACGAAATGCTGTACATTAGAGAGTTTGCGGGATGCATTTTTCCCTTACAGTTAAAGACTATACGGTATACAAATAGTGTAAGGGAAAATGATAAATTAAGTTTTTGCGGGCTGCACTTTTCCCTTATCACTACACTATTTCAGCCAACTGCTGACAGTTAGTAATTTTGGGCCTAAAAATTCAATGTGGGGGCGTAAATGTGCAAATTTCTGCATAAAATTCCATTATTGTGCCTATAAAGTATGGTTTTGGGCCTAAAATTCAATTTTGGGCCTCACTTATCATTCAATCTACGTACCTATGAGTGTGACGTGTTTGATCGGGACAACAAAATAATCGCCATTTGCAATGGGCGGAGCTAACAATATAGTGTTCTCAATTCTGATTGGCTGTGCTATATTTTAATTTAGTGTTAAAAACGATACACTAAAGATTTTTCCCTTACGATATGGCACTAAAATAGTGTATCGTGGAGCAAAATAAGGGAAAAATGCATCCCGCTAACTCTCTATTTTGGAATGCATTAAGTGATATTGTAAAATATATTTTTAACGGTATGGTAATCCATGTCACAACATCCGCGCCACAACATCCACATTCTCCTGAAGTCATTCATTTGAAGTAACAACTGGATGCACTACGGTAGGTGCGTTTAATTTTTTTTAAAAAAAATTTAAAACCTTTCCTTTTCCCTCTTGTTCATCAGGAAGAAAATTAATGGACACACTTAATTATTGTATAGGACAACCCGGTAAATAAATAAATAACTTTGTTAATTTACATGTTAAAACACATCTTATTTTTAGCCGTGCCCTCTCAAATGTTAATGTGATGAATAATGCATGGCACATGTACGTGCATTCAATCTTAAAAAGACAAATTGTCTTCTCCTTAACTCACTTAAAGAAGTGACTTAAAGAAGTAAAATCTCGATTGAACTGAACTAAAAAGACGGCTACCTACAATATGCGGTAACAACAGGGTGTCTCTCCGAACACTTACCAGGTGAATTATTTCATAATCATGTTAATTCAAGCTTGTGTTTGCTCAAGCGGACGAGTTTTTAGCCGCTTTTTCAAGTAAAAGCAAACTTTTAAATTTTACCCGCTCCCTTGTGTTTCCACCTCGCAGTCAGCAATATTGCAGGGAAGCCGTTAATCACAGGACATCGCATTGATATCCACTAAAAATGTGCTTGTCCAAGATGTTACTCAACGTTGCTATTTCAAATGAACTTTGACATAACACTGCAATCTACTATCACCTTTTGTACCGAGCAGTACTCATTTATTTACCAATGAAACATTTAACGTTTAATTTAAGCACTCCTTTCAGCAAATGCAATTAAGCCAGCTGCCCGTCAACAAAAGGTGTAGTAAAGTTGTTAAAACAATTTTCACATCTTACCTGTCTTTATCATTAGCTGATACGTACGTTCTTCCTGAAAGGTTATAAGAACCTATTAAATTAATACGTTTCTGTTGGGGCAATCTCATTTAACCAATTTTAACGCTGAAATTAATTCAAATTTGAGTCGAACATGCAAGCAAACAGTTTTAGTCTAAATATTGATCATGCAAAACAATATACACTAGAATAAAAAAGAATAAAAAAATATATATATAAATTAGTACAAACATGCTTTTCAGCCAAAATTAGGTTAAATTATATACAAAATTACAAACAGCTAAATAAATGACTAAATCCGTCAAATCGTACCTGTTTTTCTTTTCTTGAGCCAAACAAAGAAGATGATGGCAGCCAATAGCAGAAGTCCAAGCGCGGCACCCAAAACGATGGCCTCTTTGGACTTGAGGGATCGAACTGGGATCAAACATAAATTGATTAGAGCAAGCAATCCATGCTGAATAAGCTTGTTAATTAATTGAATGAGTTTTACAAATACTTATATTAGTAAAATTATACAATCATGAATATATGAAAAGTAGAAATAATAACCGACAGCGAAAACAGCTATCGGTGTTTCGGTTAATCCTATATTGCCCGCAAACTAGAGCGACAAAATACCACTCTTACTACGAACACCTCTAAAATCCTCTAGCATCTACAGTACTATCTGCTAGGATATCTGCTATCTGCTAAGATTTCTGAGCTCATTTCCAATCGGATAGGCTTGTTTTCCAGGCCATTTAACGGCCGTTTACACGCACCCACAGTTTTACACGGACTAAATTTCCCTAAAAGGTCAGTTTACTGGTCCATCTAGTCGGAAGACAGAAGGACCAAGACTCTTGTTTACCATGGTGATGCTTAGAGAAAGGACAGTTAAGTCATTCATGGGGGCTGAGGGGTATAAGGCCATTAAAGATGACAACCTTGAGACATTAGAGAGGTTCTGCTAGGCGTTAGAGCCGGACGACTGACGCCAAACGTCATCACTTTTTGTGCTGACGTCATGGAGACGGAGCTAAGTTTTGCGTTGAGCGCGAAGGCTTTGTTGGCCGATCCAGACGTTGTTGGAGAACGGGTAAAAACGGGTCCGGCTAATCATAGGGCCTAAGTCGTAGGGCCTAGGACGTAGGGCCCCGGTCGCCTGGCTTATGTTAGGTTAGGTTAGGTCAGGTTAGGTCAGGTTAGGTCAGGTTAGGTCAGGTTAGGTCAGGTTAGGTCAGGTTAGGTCAGGTTAGAATAGGTTAGAATAGGTTAGGTTAGTTGGCGACCGAGGCCCTACGACTTAGGCTTTACGATTAGCCGGACCCGGTAAAAACCACGGCAACGGGTAGGCGGAGCTTATTCCTGAAGTTCCAGTTCCCGTCTAACGCCGAGCAGAAGCTCTCTATTTGTTTCTACTCTTCATATATTCCTGACACAATTAATTAATTTAGAGTCAAAGTAAAAATAAATACACAAGGTGATGGCAACTTGAGCCAATTGAGACATAAAGTGAGTACCAGTAGGTTGTCCAGGAGTTGTGGCTTAGCAAAGAGATTGCCCAGTCTTAGACCACAATTACCAAAACGTAAACATTGACTAGTTTCACTTACATGCTCCTCCCTCCACCAAACTAAGGCGGAGAAGGCCACTCGCTTGGTACCGCTGGGAGAAGATGGCACTGACTGCAGTACAATTGTAGAGTCCTGCTTGGCTGCTGTTGGCATTTTCCAAAATAAGTTTACTGCCATCCGTCTCATAGAATGACGCTGGGATCCATGATCTATTCTCCCCCTGGAAGTACCATGAGTAGTTGGGGACTGGATTCCCTCGGAGAGGACAATTGAGTTCTACTCGCTCGTAAAGGTAGCCAGTGAGATTGTGCTGGGCTGGTGGACTTTTAGGTGGGTCTACAAGAGAAATGAGAATTAGTGACATTAGTTTAGATTTGTCGACTTAACGTGGCCCCGAAGCCCAGAATATCTGTCCAGGGAGTATTTTGCAATATATTGCTTTTCACTTACCGTATTACCCCAATTTAAGCCGCACGCCGGTATAGTTCAAGTTTTACCGGCCGATAAACCTCGTTTTTACCATCATGCCGTGTATGTATGAAATTTTTTTCAATGAGAATTGAGCCAAAACAAGCATAAAAATTGTGACCGTCAGGCCACCTGGGGTGACTTACGTCACTGCCACACACCACCATACGGCCCAAAGATCACACCCTTATTGAACAGGGTGATCTAGCCCGGGGGAAGGAGGGAGCTGAGTGGTGTGGGGAGGAGATGCAGAGAGAGAGAGTGCGGACACCGACCAGAACGGTCGTGTGTAGAGAGTTCCAGGAGTTGTAGTCATCGAGTGGAGAAGACGTGTCCCGGCTGTGAGGACTCTGCATTTCTTCCCATTCACCACAGCGACACTCACAAGTCAGTACTATAGTGGAGTCCATAGTGCAGCCTCCATGAGTGGCCACTGCGGGTCGTAGGTAAGTACGACATGAATGTAATGTTGAACCGACCACGTCACCCATTGGGCTCACGCCCAGTGTGTGACGGGTCGGTTGCCGGTGCGGCGTGCCTTCGTGGCACCCCTGCAATGGGTAACGGGATTCCCCATACCCCTAAATGTAAGGAATTGGCTTAAATTTGTATAAATTTTCCCAACATGCCGCTTAAAGCAGGGTAATACGGTAATGCATTCGCAATGTATAGGATTTGTTTGTAGACTTACACAAGACGTTGAGGTAAATTCTTTTACTTTTTCGCCCCCGGAACGTCTCGTGGTAAGCAGAACAGTTAAGACGTGCTTGGTTGTCATCACGAGTGATATACAGATCTGTTGCTGCTTGACTAAGCCAGGTAAAGTCAGGTTGTCTCACATTTCGCCTTGCCGAGATTAAGCTAATGGTGCTTGATGACGTGAGTTTTTTCCAAGAAACTGTGGCGTTCGGGCTTCCACAACATACAGTACAATTTGCAGTGATGTTGGTTCCTTCCTGGATGGTGACACGACCATTCTCTATGGGTAATTTGCCAATCCACATCCCACTTCCCGTTATTTCCACTTTCATTTCTTCGGGTTCAACTGCAATGAAATTTATAATGTTTTAGAATTCTCTTTTTGTCTTTCGGAGCAATTATCATAGTAGTTTTAATGGCCAGTCTTCATTTAGTTTTAATCACCAATCATCATTTAGTTCTACTGACAAATCACCTTTTAGTTCTATTGGCCAATCATCTTTTAGTTCTACTGACAAATCACCTTTTAGTTCTATTGGCCAATCATCTTTTAGTTCTATTGGCCAATACTGTAACTTTTTAGTTTTATTGGCCAACTATCTTTTAGTTTTTTAAACCAATCATCCTTTAGTTCAATTGACCAACCATATTTAATGACCAATAATCGTAATTGACCGATCACCTTTAATGGCTAATAATCGCAATTGACCAATCATCTTTAATTGCCAATAATCGCAATTGACCAATCATCTTTTAGAATAATTGGCCAATCATCTTTTAGAAAAATTGGCCAATCATCGTTTAGAAAAAATGGCCAATCATCGTTTAGAAAAATTGGCCAATCATTGCTTAGAAAAATGGGCCAATCATCGTTTAGAAAAATGACCATCTTTTAGAAAAATGGGCCTATCACCTTTTAGAAAAATTGGCCAATCATCGTTTAGAAAAATTGGCCAATCATCGTTTAGAAAAATTGGCCAATCATCGTTTAGGAAAATTGACCAATCATCTTTTAGAAAAATGGGCCAATCATCTTTTAGAAAAATGGGTCAATCATCTTTAATGACTAATAATCTCAATTGACCAATCATCTTTTAGTTCCACTAACCAACCATATTTTAGTTCTGCTGGTTAAACTTAAACTTTTTTGCCAATTCTTCCTTGGTGATTGAAGTATCGGTAAAAGCAAACATTTTGGACATAGGGGCGCGCTAGATGTGCCTGCCAATAACATTTGTTCTATTTCTCTCCTAGCTTTAGTATATTGGATTGGATGAGCCGTAAGTAACATTTACTGCTAAGATGCCATATAATTAAATAAAGTGCCTGTTTTCCCTTGCTACAATTCAAATAATAATGTCTGAAAGCTTTTTCAAATGGACCATGTTGTACCACCATTCGAGGAAAATTATTGTGGAGAGAGATGTCCTAGTATTTGCAGTAAGAACTGCTAAAAACAAAATATTATTTTTCAAATTGTAGATTTATACCTAAAAGAGTGACGAGTACGGGTTTCGAAGATACGGTGTTGCCAACAGTGGTCAAGTCCGATACAGTGCATTGCCATGTTCCACTGTGATGTTCCAGATTCGTACCAATGAGACGCAGGCTGCAATCTCCATATCTTGGCGATCCTTGCCAATCATATTTACTGATCCACATTCCTTTACCAATAACCACCGGCTGCCCATTTCGCACCCATTGACATTCTACATCGTGGTTAAGCGTCGAACGACACGCTAAACTAGCATTCCGGCCCACTTTCAGCTTAATGGACGTAGGCCGATCCTTTAACGTCAACACTCCTCCCACTTCAAGAACACCTGTAACGACAAAAACAAAACAGATAATGAAAAGTCACATCGACTAAACAACCCCAGTAGCATTGCATCTATGTAGATACAATATTAAACATCACACCTATGCCACTTTAACGTTGAAACGCAATATTTAGGTGCAGTCAAACTTCAAAAGACGAATTGTCTTCTTCTTAAATCACTTAAAGAAGTTATTTGAAGAAGTGTGTAAAAACTGGTGTTTTAAAGGGACGCGCCAATTGGGGAGAATTGGAGGTGGCGCCATGTTTGGCCACCAGAGGGTCACTTCGGTGACCCACAATGTAAATGGGAAAGTCTACTTGTGTAATTAGGACAGGAAGTGTATTTTGCATATTCTGTTTTATGAATAAATAATCACTGTTCAATGTAACCCCTGTATGTACGCGTGCTTCTTTTCCCAATCTCCAAATTCAGTTTAAATCCTGTGCCATCGGTGATCCAAGGTAATTTCGAACAATTCCAAATACAAAATCGAGTTGCTACCGCAACAAAGTGCAGTCTTGATTGAACACACTAAAAATTGAAATGAACTTAAAAAAGATGACTGCCTTCAACATGTGACAGCAAGCCAATATCAGGCGAAGAAGAGATCTCGCTTCGATAACCTTTTTGTAGTTTACCCTGATACTTTCTGCTTTCATACATATGTCGACTGATGGTTGCAGGAGAGATAAGTCAAAGAAGTGATTTGAATTTCACTTAATCTGAATCCTCTTATTTGAATTCTTTCAAGTTGACTTCTCAGAGATATGATGATAGAAACATTATATCCTGTTCGGAGAATTTATTTCAGACGATTAAGTCAATCCGTCTTTTGACGTTAGGTCACCAATCCGTAACATATTGGGACAAAATATAATACCGGTCTGCTACATTACATAATTTGAAAAGTGTCGCTTGACCGATATCCATATTTAACAATATTGCCAAAACCGGTAATCGACAACCGAATATCAATATCGACATTATTTAGAGTGTTTGGCACGCCATTCTCCTTGATTGATAATTTGTGACGCTACCCTTGTGCAGCGCCACCTATGTTTTTTCCTTGAATAAAACACTCATGCAAATTTCCTACAAGCGACTGGTCACTTTCCTGACTCCATCCATTTTACATCCAACTTCAATCCACCCAAATACAAGCATCATTATTGAGTGTCCTATCAGTGTAAAATGTCTCAAAAACATGTCGAAAAAGTCGCGAAAACATGTCGATATGTAGAGATATCAGTATCGGCCACGCATCAAAATATCGGATCCGATATATCGACAAATTCCAAAATGTTGGCCGATATCTCCTTAGAGTTTTAATTTTTAATTTTTAACTATAATTTTAAAAATGCTTCTTCGTATCGTAGCTCAAAAAGCCGACCGACCAATCAAAATGACTTTCCAAAACAACCAGTCTTATTTATTTATTTATTTTTCTATCTCTTGTGCATCCGTCTATGGAAACTCCACCTTAGCCTATGTCAGCATGCCTTGCAGTCAAGCTCACAAAGCATTATTTAAACACTCCAAAAGGGTAAATGTTAGTTTAACGATAAAACCATACCCTACCACATAAATTCCTGTTTATTTTATTTGTTCTTCCCTGTGAAAGAGCAAATGTGAATTTTTCATCCTGATATTTTACTTTCATTGCATCTCTTGTCTATCCGCAGACATTTAATATTAATTTCAACGTCTGCTGCAGCGCTGCATTCCAGTTATCATTAACTTTAATGGCTGATTGAGTATTAAACCAGTGGAAACACTCATATTTTAGTTTGGGAATATCAGAAAAGATTTCCTTTCAATTATTTACAGCGACATTATTGAAACCGCTTATAAAAATTGCACAGACGAGCAAAACCACTGAAATTGAATTAATCACAACAATTGCAATCATTCATTAATACAATAATGGTGCCAAACCAAGCAATCGACTTTTTCTAATCAGATTATAGTCTGCTTTATCATTGCTATTGATTATAGCGACTACGTAGGCAATATCATCGATTTTCATTGTGTTGTTTAAGGCGCAGAACAGCTTCTTTATTTCGACTGCACTATTGCCTATTTTTAGCAATCTCTTCGCAGTAACAACTTTCCCTTTACAAGACTTGGAAAATATTTTCGATTTTGGGATTGGAAGAACGGAAGAATGGATCATCGTGCTCGCCCATGCAAAATAACAAATTGCAATTAGAAAAATCATATTACATGAGTGTAATTTAATCTAGAAAACAAGTAAAGGATAGTAAAAAAGATCGTAAACAAGGCAGAGAATTGCAGACAAGTGCATTAGTCAGGGCTGGCATTTTTGCTGGCAAACCACGGCCTGCATTTTCATTATTAAATTACAAAGTTTTAAAAGGCTGAGGAAAAGAAAGCACGGTTGTGTTCTATGCAAATTAAAAGTGTTGCATAATTGATTTTTAACTGGTTAGAGATACTTTTAATTAATATTTTTTTGGCTGGGGGTTTCACCGGTAAATATTCTCGCTTTAATTTCGGTGTTTTCAGCTTGAATAGGAATTCGTCTTTAATTTTTAACCGTATAGAGAGAGGGTTTCGCCACTTTAGTAAAATCCTGCAGCGTGCCAGAGTGAGATGGTGGTAAGGTGGCAAAGGCATCGTGCAAATAAGCTAGTAAACCTCGTAAATTTTGTTTTCAAGAAACAGAAATTTAGAGGGAAATGTCTTGTGCGTTTCTAGGAGTCTCGATTTTGCAGTTTTCTTGCTTAAAATTGCAATTTTCTTGCATAAAATTACATTTGAGCCTAAAATTATACTTTTTGTGTAGAATTGCATTTTTTGTGCTTAAAATTGTATTTTTGTGCATTTTTGTGCATAAAATTGCATAAAATTGCACATCTGTACCAAAAATTGGATATTTTTGTGCCTAAAATTGCATATTTTTGTGCCTAAAATTGCATATTTTTGTGCTTAAAATTGCATATTTTTGTGCCTAAAATTGCATATTTTATGCCTAAAATTGCATATTTTTGTGCCTAAAATTTCATATTTTTGTGCCTAAAATTTCATATTTTTGTGCCTAAAATTTCATATTTTTGTGCCTAAAATTGGATATTTTTGTGTCTAAAATTGCATATTTTTATGCCTAAAATTGCATAATTTTGCGTCTAAATTAAATTTTTTTGCGCTAATGTTATGGCTAAATTATGTTTTTCCGCATTAAAAATGCATTAAATTCGTCTAAATTTGCACGTTATATCTAAAAATGCACATTTTGTACCTAGAATTAAATTTCCGGCTTAAAAATTGCATATTAATGCACAAAAATGCATTTATTTGGTCTAAACTTGTCCAATTTTGCACACAAAAAAAATTGCCAAGAGCCCTCAAACCAACTCTACATTTTGCTACAATCGTATCCAATTGCAGATCTATAAACCGATAAATTTATTGCATTTTATCGGAAAATCACGTTTATCATCACGAAATCTGCCGCCAACGACAATTTACCGTATTCCCGATAAATATCGCCACCAACGTCACCAAACCCAAAAATTAAATAAATAAAATTTAAAGAAAAGAAAATCCTTTTTTCAATTCGTTCCATTTCTCCCACGTACACTTCAACTTAACTAAATCAAAACACCCTCAACCATTTGGCGTCCTCTAAAACCAGAAATATACACTTAACACAAATAAACGTTAATTCCTGATCACCATTTCCTTTTAAACCAACATTACCTGTCATTAAAATGATGCTGAGCGTTACAGCCACGTTACTCACGACCCCCCTCGTCATTGCTATGGCAACGGCACTCTTCAATCCATCCGTGCAACGGACTTCGACTTAATCTAGAAAAATAAAAAAAATTTAAAAATTAAATTCTAAAAAAAAAATTTTTTTTTTTTACATAATTTTTATAATTTTTAATAACCAATTTTTTTATAAATTTTTTTTTTTTTACCTTTTTTTCGCGTTTTACACTCCATTTTACAAAATTATACATTAAAACCGGGAGAAAAAACTGTTTTTGTTGGCGCTTTATGACGTTTTTATGAGAACGAACGGAATTAAAATCTCAACATACCGAGAGGAATCCATTGCTAACCATAGGGAACGATTTTATACCTAGCAGGATGCTGCGTTGCCAAGACAACGAATGACGCGAATTGGCGTCATAGCATTAAAGTCGGATGAATTTAAAAAGAAAAAAAAAATTTGATTAAAAAAAAAATTCTTGACGTGTAGAAAAGACCAAATGTTTGGTGAAATTTAAATTCAATTTCTCCCGATTTTATTTTTTTATTTTTTCGTCGAGTACACATTGAACGTGCAATTTAGCCTCGTTTCCTGTTTTATAAAGGAAATCGTTTAAATAGATTAAACTTGTGCCATTGACGGATATTAATTCAATTGAAGAGATTTGAGGTGTAAAATATTGTTATTATACAAATGCTGCATCAATTCCGCCCAAAAAGAGCACTTTTGGTTGATGGTTTTTGAGCCCGACGATGTCGGGATTGTTACGCGGTCAAACAGTCGCCAGATGCGGCCTGATATTTACAACCTCCCGTAGTGAATTAAAAAAAAGAATTTTCCAACATTTTTAATCACAATTTTCCAGATTCAGTCAAAATGTTAAATATCATCGTTGTTTTACGTAAAGAACCGACGAATACGGTGAGAAAATATAATAATTTCAACCGCGGAAATACAATTTTCATAAAATTACATATTTCGCTTGCTTAAATCTGAAAATCGATTTTTCAGCTTTAACTCGCAGCCCGCTGTGATTCTATCAAAAAGTGTGTTACTAAAGGCCGGAAATCGACAAATAAATATCGATAATAATTTTTATCATTTTTTTTTTATTGAAACAAACACATTTTATTTTTGCCGATACATTTGTTTCGCAATATCAAATTTTCCTATCCGCCATCTTAGTTATTCATCACCATTTCCATTTTGTTTGTTGACGTATTTATCGACTGCACATGTCGAGACCTTTCGCTTTGACTGCTTCACACACACACGGGCACTTAAAATGCCAGCAATTGAATTGAGAAATGACGTAATTTCTAAACTTTTACATCAATATTATAGGAAATGCTTGACCATAGTGCTTAATAAACGTGATTTAATAAAGATTTCACCTCGGAAGAAGTAATTAAACACTTCTCTCGTGAAATTAGCATCAAGAGATCTGACGGTAAGTGAAATCGGGCCAGAAGTTTAAGCCTCGCTTGGTCTAGACGACGACACGTTTCGGCGCAATTAATGCAAATCGTTTAATTTTTTTTATGGATTTGATAAAATGTCGGTGTAATTTAAAGGGGAAAATCGATTTGATAGTAGGAGATGATGTATTGGCAGTACTGGTGATTTTTTTAAGTGCAAATACTTGATGATGTGGGATTTCGAATGGGAAAAGTTTGTGAAATGGTGGAAGGAAATGTCAAATTCCATCAATGCAGGATTATCAATTTTTTTTTTTGTTAAAAAAAAAATTAAATTGAATTTACTGCAAAAAATATGGAATAATTGCAGAAAATGTGATATTTCTTCAGAAAATCTAAAATTGTTGCAGAAAATTTGATATTTCTGCAGAAAATGTAAAATTACTGCAGAAAACGTGAAATTATTGCAGATAATATGAAATTATCGCAGATAATATGAAACTATCGCAGTTAATATAAAATAATTGGAAAAATTATGGAATCATTTGAAAAATTGTGAAAGTTTTGGAAAAATTGTAAAATTTCTGTAAAAATTGTAAAATTTCTGTAAAAATTGTAAAATTTCTGTAAAAATTGTAAAATTTCTGTAAAAATTGTAAAATTTCTGTAAAAATTGTAAAATTTCTGTAAAAATTGTAAAATTTCTGTAAAAATTGTAAAATTTCTGAAAAAATTGTAAAATCTTTAAAAAAATTGTAAAATTTTTGAAAAAATTGTAAAAGTTTGGAAAAATTGTAAAAGTTTTGGAAAAATTATGCATTTATTGAAAAAATTACGAATTCTTAGTAAAATCTATCAAATTCCCGCAAACCTTACCAATTCTCCCACCACTTTTTCCAATTTAACATACCGGTAACATTCAAAAATTGCACAAAACTACAACCACTTCTACCAATGACCAACCCTCCGAGAATACTCCCCATAAATATGCTGAATTTTAATGTCCCAAAATGACCTTTAAGAGTGCCACTACCAACATTACACTGCACCTAATTAGCAACGCGGTCGCCCCAATCAAAAGCCAACATCCAACATACAAAAACCCACAAATCGTCCAACAAAATTTCCCCAAAACCCCCAAAACCCCAAAAAATTCCCCAAAACCCAAAGAAATTCCCCAAAACCCCCAAAACCCCAAAAAATTCCCCAAAACCCAAAGAAATTCCCCAAAACCCAAAGAAATTCCCCAAAACCCCCAAAACCCCAAAAAATTTCCCAAAACCCAAAGAAATTCCCCAAAACCCAAAAACATTTCCCAAAACCCAAAAAAATTCCCCAAAACCCAAAAAATTCCCCAAAACCCAAAAAAATTCCCCAAAACCCAAAAAATTCCCCAAAACCAAAAGAAATCCCCAAAACCAAAAAAAAATCTCGACAAACCCCCCCCCCCAAAAATTCCCCAAAAATTCCCCAAAACCCAAAAAATTCCCCAAAACCCCCAAAAATTCCCCAAAACCCAAAAAAATTTCCAAAACTAAAAAAAATCCCCCATAACCCCCAAAAAACCACAAAAAACCACCCAAATCCACCACCCCCACATCCCCCCAAAAACCACAAGAAACCAATACCAAAAATCAATTAAAACATCATTTCCTCCCCAACAAAAACTCACAGGCAACGAAGAACTGACGCAATAATATACGCGACCTCTTACACCCCAATGAACAAATATAATGGAACCGGCACATCCTGCAGGTACAAATTAAACAAGATAATAAAAAAAATCCCTCTCAACCCCCCTTCCTTCCCCCTCCCAAAAAAAAAACCAAAACCACCCCCCCAAAAAAAAAAAAAAACCAAAACCAATTCATACAAACAAAATCATCTTCTGTTCCCAACGAAAACATTCAGTGATGGCGCAGCATCCGCAACCTAATTCTCCTTGCCCAAGCGATACAAACGGGTCGCGACGGATGCGACGATTGTGCGCGTAAAAATCGATTCCCGGCAAAACAAACGTCTCGTTTGTCACGTCCAGGTTGCAAATGAATGCAGAAACAACGCACTTTTCATCGGACCGACATGTAATTGCCTACTGATTCCTCATGCAACCCTTGGACAAACATGGCGTTGCTCGATGACAGACGAGAGCAGCAGCCATCAGCACCCGGAGCAGAAGAAGTTGCAGTGCAGAATGCAGCAACGCGCCTTTACGCTCACTCGAAACTAACCTTACGCACTTAAATCCGCCTCCATGGAATTTCAAATCGAAGCAAAATGGTGCAAAACTTGGTTACAAATCGAGTTCTGTTCACAGCGATCTTAATCCACAGTGGGCGTCCCTCTTAGCACGAGATTCCTCCGAGCAAGGAAAGGGGGCGCCTGCATATAGCGCTCCGATGTAGCAGTCGCCAGCGAGCACATATTGCAGTCTATAGCAGGTAGAAATGTTGACTTTTAGAATTCAAACTAACAAGTAAGGATTAAGTAACTGCAATTCGCTGGAAAAATACAACATTTATGCAATATCCTCTGTCGCCATTTTATATACATATTTTCAACAATACATTCTACACCATTGTATGAGTTGCTAGGGTTTTGGTGCCTAGCAACGCGTCTTTCTTTTTGCAAATTCATTCATTCTTTCTTCGGGTTTTAGGCCTGAATATGAACGTTCTCGTGACGACTGCATCCAGGTAGTTGGAATTACATCCATTGGAGTTGTAATAATAGTGTGTATTGCTCGTTAATTTTTAATTAGTTTAGGCCGAGATTTTGTAAGGCAGTTTGATTTTTCTATATGAATGTAAACTGTACAGTACGTGACATTATTTGGGGTGTATAAAACGCCAATATTTGTTTGAATAACTTATCGGTCATTCTGTAGCACTGTTGTAGTTGTACACACTCCGTTATTCGTTCTAACATAACTTCACAATATACCCTGTCAGTATTAACAGTTATAGTGATGTTTATTTCGTTTTAAAAGAAAATGTTTTTTAAGTTTTTCAGGTTTTCAGGCTGCATAATCTACAATTCTTTTGTTTGCAGTAGGTTGTGGCTGCACATCCCTGTAATGCAAATAAAGTGAAAATTATCGATTTGTTATCTGAACACCAAGTCAATAGTCATAAACACTGCTTTTATTTGTTAGCTAATACTACGATCAACTCTTTTCATATTTTTCTTGTCCCTGCCTCTCAAAACTAATCAATTTAATCAATTTTGCGCCTGAATTTGCAACAAAGGAATTGTTGCACCAAATCGGTTAATTTGTGGCTTACTCCAGTCAAATTGGGGTGAGATGTGTCTAGGCGTCTAGGGAATTTACTCCCCCTAGTGAGAATGTCTGGTTAGGCTCGTGTTAAGCCAGACTACCGTATATCTTCCAATAGCGCCCCCGTGCGCTATTTGCAATTTATTTTACCCCGCACACAATTGGAGGCCCGCGGATTAGTTAAACCTGCTGGGTTTTTTGAACGTATCTGCAACAAAAAACACCAAAAAAGTGTGACAAATGAAACGTTTTGCATACGTTTCGGTAATTTCTACTGAAGCGTATGCAAAACGTTTCATTTATCATCCTTTTTCGCCACATTTCGAAACTTTTTGGCCTCCAATTGTGCGCCCGCGCGGTATTTGCAAAAGATTATCTCCGCGCATTATTGAAGGTCCGCGCGGTATTAGAGGCCCGCGGACAATTGGAAGATATACGGTAAATAAAAATACAAATTACAAGATATTTCTAAGTGGTGATAATATATTTTATTTAGCAAAAACAATCGAGATCATCCCATATAATCAACAGAGCTTTTCCTCCTAGAATCTATAGTAGGGTTTGGCTTCACATTCCTGTAATGCAAATAAAGTAAAAATTATCGATTTGTCATCTGAAGACCATGTCAATAGTCCTAAACACTGCTTTTATTTGTTAGCTAATACGACGATCAACTCTCTTCATAATTTTCTTGTCCCTGCCTCTCAAAACTACATCTACTTTTAATCAATTTTGCGCCTACATTTGAAAAACTTCACAGGTCCTGCTTGACACATTTGAAAATCTCTCAAATATTTCTTAAATATTGTCTTACGTTTTATCTCCCACTTTCGGTCCATCACCAGGCCCACTTCTATAATGCAAATAAAGTGAAAATTATTTGTTATTTGAATGACAAACATTGCGAAATGAGAGCAAATGACTTGTGATAACACAACCAACTCGATATTTTTCTTATTATGCCTTGACTCTCAAATCTAATAACATTTTTGATCAAACGAAACAACTTCCGCATTTTTCTTTCACACGTTAAGACTGGTTTACCGTAATACAACGTACTTTTTTCCACCACCCGATTCGTCTCCGTCAGCAGCTTGACAAGTCAGTAAAAAACAGGCCAGGCAGACCGCGATGAATGCGACTTTCAAACCGGTATTCTTCATGTTCTGTGACAGAAAAAATAAAGTAAAATAAAGTGAAACTAAATATGACTATTGATGCTTACCAAAGTTTTTCCTACAGTTGCACTGACGATGAATCTTCAAAGTGGAGTTGTGAATGACAACTTTTGACTACCGATATTTATAGTTTGATATTTTTTAATTGCTTAGCTATGACTTAGAGAATAAATAAAACGTTATTCCAATCAATCTTTAATGATGAATGAATAAAACTAATTAAGTGCACACAATTTATGGTTTTTGCAAACATTAAAGTTTAATTCTAATTTAATAAAATTTATAATAAAAATTTATAAAAAAAATTTATAATGAAAATTTATAAAAAAAAAATTATAGAAATTTTATAAAAATTTTATAAACATTTTACAAACATTTTATATAAAACTCTAAAATGGCCTCTAACGGTCGAAAAGCCTTTTGCAAACAACAAACGCGTATGGTTTTTGTCTTTCAAATTAGTCTCTATATAAAATTTGTAAATTATTATCAAGTTTAGAGCAAAATTGTATTAAAAACATTAACCATGGAACAGTAGTTTAAATTCATAAAGAAGTTTATGAATTTGTGTGTTTGCGAGTTCGAAATTTTGATTTATAGAGTTTTATTATAAAAGTGAGTTAGAAAGAGAACTTATAAAATAAATAAAGCGTATTCCCAATCAAGCGTTAATGCCAGACGAATAAAATTAATTAAGTGCACACAATTTATCATTTTCGCAAACATTAAAATTTAGAATAAAAATTTATAAAATTTTATATAAAACGCCAAAATAACCTGCAACGTCGCAAGGCCTTATGAAAATAACAAATGCACATTGTATTTTTAATCCAAATTAATCTTTATTAAAATACCTTATAAGTGATACGCATTCAAAATAGAAATTTTTAATATAGAATTTGTACGTCATTATCAAATTTAGACCAAAATTTCATTCAAAACATTAACCATAACCAGGGTGAGGCCCCTAACGTGACATTTCTAAATAATAGCAAAACAAAACATTTGATTGTAAAATGTTTCAGAGAAAAGTTGTTTGGTTTCAAGGGGCAATGTACTGTATATTAAATTTTAAATATTAATATATTTAATATACATTAAACCATATATTTATTCTTCTATTTTATTATAAATTAGTGTGTGTTTGCCAGTACCTACTTTTGATTTATAATTGTTAAATTATAAAACTGAGGTGAAGGATGTGTGTTAGCTGTTGCACGATGCTCTATGCAGGTAAATCAACCGGTCGACCGGAAATGCCGGTTCGGTCGCGATCATTCTAGCTGCAGCATGATGCGCGAGAGCTGTATTGAGTGCCCTGTGTTGCAGGCAAGTGATCAGCCTGCGTGGGCAGCTGGTCACATACATTTCAAAGTACGGTAGAGCCTCAATTATCCGAACTAATTGGGTAGGTGGGTGTTCACAAAACCGAATTTTTCGGATAATCGAACAATAGATTTATACACACACTGTACTGCGTAAGAAAATAAAAAGTCACGAAAATATAGTTAAAAAGCAATAAAACTGACAAAAAATGAATAAAAACTATCAAAAAAACGCTTACTACTGTTTGGATAATTGTAGGGGACTTAAGGTACTGTAAATAAAATGTGGGGCATTACTGGGCATTACATTTTGGTACCATACGACTTTACTTTCGAAAAATCTCAAAAAATGTAGCAAAATCTCAAAAAATGTAGCAAAATCTCAAAAAATGTAGCAAAATCTCAAAAAATGTAGCAAAATCTCAAAAAATGTAGCAAAATCTCAAAAAATGTAGCAAAATCTCAAAAAATGTAGCAAAATCTCACAAGATCAAGCACAATCTCAGAAAATTTCACAAAATCAAGCAGAATCTCAGAAAATTTCACAAAATTAAGCAAAATCTCGTACGGGTACATCTGAAGAAATCCACAAAAATACCATTGAAGAGATTCAAAAAGTACCACAAAATTCAGGAATGACTAGTGCAATCAAACTTGGCGAATTCGGACAATAATTGATTAAAATTGCAGATATCTCGAGAACCAATGCTCGGATTGTCAAAAACTAAACACCAAACGAAAGAGCGGAAAAATCTGCATTAGAAACATCAAGTAAATAACACTGCCCTCAGATAATGATTAATGTATATTTAATTTTGTGCGTAGATACATTTTTTTGAGTCACCCTTCGTAACCCTTCTTGTGTATTGTCGGGCCGCTTTTATGTGGGCCACCCGGTATATGATGCAAACTTTCAGCAGGTTGGAGCGATGTACAATGGGAGCAAGTGATCTAGCATTTGACAACCAACTCCATATTTATTTTATCTCTTGTCTCTCAAAGCTACTTCAACTTTTGATTAATTTTGCTCGTGTTTGGTGCAATTTTGTGCCGGACCTGATTGGTAGACCTCCGAAAATAATTAATTATTTCAAATGCCATCTAGTGTCAACGATTATCAAATATACTCTATTGCAATATTTTCTTCAGAATGCACAGATTGCCATTTCCGGGGAAATTAATTCTTGAGTTATACGGTAAAATAAAACAACTTCTACATTTTTCTTCAGTCCACTAACCTCACCCCTGTCTCTTAGAGAAAAAGAAAGAGTTTTCTTTCACACATTAAGGTTGGTTTATTGCACAGTACGTTTTAATAAATGTCCACTTTTGGCAACTGGTATTTGGAGTTGAATATTTTCATTGCTTAGCTATAAATTAGAGAATAAATAAAGCGGATTTCCAATCAAGCTTTAATGATGGAAGAAGATAACTAATTTTCGCAAACATGAAATTTTAATGGTACTTTATTAAAATTTATAACGAAAATTTAGAAAATTGTATATAAAACTCTTAAATAACCTGTAACGGTGGCATAGGCCTTTTGTAAATAACAAACGTATAGGGTATTTGTCTATCAATCTTTTTTAAAACACTTAAGTGACACGGATCAAAATGAAGTTTATAAATATACCTAAATTTTTTTGTTATTGTCAAATTTAAACCAAAACTTCATTAAAGACATTACCTATAATTCCATTCTCGTGTGAATTAATTGCACATAAAACATTCTTCTTGTCTTCTACAACAATAAATTTTTGGAGAAGGGGAGATAGAAGAAACTCCACAGACAAACACGTTCTGGGCTGTGCGTGCCATCGAGGTAAAAAGCGTGCGCCGATATAAATTGACACAGTATTAATAGTTAGTGATGTTTATTTCGTTTTACAAAAAAAGATTTTTAAGTTTTTCAGGTTTTAAAATTTTATTGTTTAGCCGTATTTGCTTATGACTGCACCAACAATATTAGCAACAGCTCCAACCACTGCTCCCCAAATTTTTGCTACTGCCTTTAGGTCTGGCTCCACATCCCTGTAATGCAAAAGTGAAAATTATCAATTTGTTATCTGAACGCCATGTCATTAGTCCTAAACACTGCTTTTATTTGTTAGCTAACACGACGATCAACTCTTTTCATACTTTTCTTGTCCCTGCCTCTCAAAACTATATCTAATTTTAATCAATTTTGCGCCTGAATTTGAAAAACTTCACAGGTCCTGATTGACACATTTGAAAATCTCTCAAATATTTCTTAAATATTAAATTTTTTTAAATATCGTCTTACTTGTGATCTCCCTTTTTCAGTCCATCACCAGGTCCACTTCTGTAATGCAAATAAAGTGAAAATTATTTGCTATTTGAATGACAAACATTGCGAAATGAGAGCAAGTGACTTGTGATATAACACAACCAACTCGATATTTTTCTTATTATCCTTTGACCCTCAAAACTAATAACATTTTTGATCAAACGAAACAACTTCCGCCTTTTTCTTTCACACGTTATAATTAAGACTGGTTTACCGTAATACAACGTACTTATTGTCTTCACCCGGTTGCTGTGCGACTGAAGCAGCTTCACATGTCAGTAAAAAAGACGCCAAGCAGACCGCGATGAATGCGAGTTTCAAACCAGTATTCTTCATGTTCTGTGACAGAAAAAATAAAGTAAAATAAAGTTAAACTAAATATGACTATTTATGCTTACCAAAGTTTTTCCTACAGAGTACAGTTGCACAGATGATGAATCTTCAAAGTGGAGTTGTGAATGACAACTTTTGACTCCGGTATTTATAGTTTGATATTTTAATTGCTTAGCTGTGACTTATAGAATAAATAAAACGTAATTCCAATCAATCCTTAGAGATGGATGAATAAAACTAATTAAGTGCACACAATTTATAGTTTTGGTAAACATTAAAGTTTAATTGTAATAAAATAAAATTTATAATGAATATTTGTAACAATTTTATAAAAATGTATAAAAATTTTATAAAAATGTATAAAAATTTTATAAAAATGTATAAAAATTTTATAAAAATGTATAAAAATTTTATAAAAATGTATAAAAATTTTATAAAAATGTATAAAAATTTTATAAAAATGTATAAAAATTTTATAAAAATGTATAAAAATTTTATAAAAATGTATAAAAATTTTATAAAAATGTATAAAAATTCTATAAAAATGTATAAAAATTTTATAAAAATGTATAAAAATTCTATAAAAATGTATAAAAATTTTATAAAAATGTATAAAAATTCTATAAAAATGTATAAAAATTTTATAAAAATGTATAAAAATTTTATAAAAATGTATAAAAATTTTATAAAAATGTATAAAAATTTTATAAAAATGTATAAAAATTTTATAAAAATGTATAAAATTTTTATAAAAATGTATAAAAATTTTATAAAAATGTATAAAAATTTTATAAAAATGTATAAAAATTTTATAAAAATGTATAAAAATTTTATAAAAATGTATAAAATTTTTATAAAAATGTATAAAAATTTTATAAAAATGTATAAAATTTTTATAAAAATGTATAAAAATTTTATAAAAATGGTTAAAAATTTTATAAAAATGTATAAAAATTTTATAAAAATGTATAAAAATGTTATAAAAATTTTATAAAAATTTAATCAAAATTTTATTAAAATTTTATCAGAATTTTTTTTAAAATTTAATCAGAATTTTATACAAATTTTATCAGAATTTTATAAAATTTTATCAGACTTTATACAATTTTTATCAGAATTTTATAAAAATTTTATCAGAACTTTATTAAATTTTTATCAGAATTTTCTTAAAATTTTATCAGAATTTTCTTATAATTTTATCAGAATTTTATAAAAATTTTATTAGAATTTTATACAAATTTTATAAAAATGTATAAAAATTTTATAAAAATGTATAAAAATTTTATAAACATTTTATAAAAGTTTTATAAACATTTTATAAAAATTTTATAAACATTTTATAAAAATTTTATAAACATTTTATAAAAATTTTATAAACGTTTTATAAAAATTTTATAAGAATTTTATATAAAACTCTAAAATAAAACCTCTCACGGTCGAAAAGCCTTTTGCAAACAACAAACGAGTATGGTATTTGTCTTTCAAATCAATCTCTATACAAAATTTGTAAATTATTATCAAGTTTATATATAGTGCATAATTTTATTAGAGACATTGACCATGCAAGAGTACAAAAAAAATAAATCATGAAAAAGTCTTGATCTTGGTTTTCGTTTTTGTATTTTTTGACTTTTTCATAATTTTATTTGTTATTGTGTCGGAGTTAATTTGATAAGCAGTTTTTTACTAAGGGGCTGTCCATAAATTACGTAACGCTAACTTTTGGACTTTTAGACCCCCTCCCCCCCCCCCTGTAACAAGGTCGTAACAAATCCATAAACCCCCCCCCCCTAGAATATTACGTAACGAAACTAACCACCCCCCCCACCAATTTTGATATACGGTACACTAAATATAAATACAATTTTTATTTAATAATGACTATTTATATAATTTATACAAAAAAAGACTAACAACTCAAAAAGCAATTATTTATAAAGTAAAATTTTCAGTTTTTAAAAATATAAAAAATTTCAAAATTTCAGAATTTCAAAATTTCAAAAAAAAAATAAGTTACGTAACATTATTGCGAACCTCCCCTCCCCCATCGTAACAACTCGTAACAAAATTCGAAACCCCCTCCCCCCCTTTAAGGCGTTACGTAATTTATGGACGGCCCCTAAACAGGTGGTGCTCTTTATTTTTTCAATTGAGAATTTTGCTCTACCAGTCTTAGTTTAGAAGTTAGATTGGAATGACCTTGTAGAAAAGGTCAGAGGTCAAATTTTTTCACATTTTTGAAATGCCCTCAGTTAGTTTACTAGTACTGCATTTGTTTCATTCATCTCACTCAAATGGTCTTTTCGTTATTTGGCTGTCTTCGTTCATTTGGGACACCCTGTATACATGGGTAGTGTAGTTTCAGTCAACAATCGTCTGCAATGGCATCTCAGAGGCTGTTGTATTACAACTCGAATTCGGAAAGTGATGAAAGAGATGAAAACAGCCCGCCACCGTGCAAACGACAAAGAGGGCTTGATCTGGAGTGGACGAAACTTATTACTTTTGACAGTTTAGGTGAAGCCAAAGGCTCTGTAAAGCATGAAAATGTTTGAAACATGCGACGGAAGTACAACACTACATGTGGGATGAAAATCAGGTCTTCATTTCATAATAGTGGAAAAAGTGCATGTAATAAGTTTTTTTTAGTGGAAAAGCAAGTTCGGTTTAAATAAATCTTTTTAGTGGGAAAATTAGTCGATTTGGGTCTAGTTAAAATAGTGGGACAAAAAAATTAATTTAGTGGGAGATTTATTTTTTTAATGGGAATCCAACGAAATTTAGTGGGCCAATAAATGGGACCCGATTAAAATTTATAATAAAAATTTATAAAATTTTATACAAAACGCCAAAATAACCTGTAACGTCGCAAGGCTTTATGTAAACAACAAATGCACATTGTATTTTTCATTCATTATTAAAATACCTTATAAGTGATACGCATTCAAAATATAAATTTTTAATATAAAATTTGTAAGTCATTATCAAATTTAGACCAAAATAACATGTAAAACATAACCAGGGTGAGGCCCGGGGTGAGGCCCCTAACGTGACATTTCTAAATAAGAGCAAAACAAAACATTTGATTGAAAAATGATTCAGAGAAAAGTTCTTTGGTATATTAAATATTAATATATTTAATATACATTAAACCATATATTTATTCTCATATTTTATTATGAATTAGTGTGTGTTTGCCAGTTCGTACTTTTGAGAAACAGGATGTGTGTTAGCTGTTGCACGATGCCGTATGCAGGTAAATCAACCGGTCGACCGGAAATGCGGGTTCGGTCGCGATCATTCTAGCTGCAGCGTGATGCTGTATAAAGTAATTATTATCGGCATTTAAATTACCGTATATACTCGCGTATAATGCGACTCCCCCCCCCCCATTTTAGGCGCCATTTTTGCTAATAAGTGATGTATGCGCGTATAATGCGAATTAACATTTGTGTCCCACAACACTAGGTGCATTCAATAAGTCTAAAACGTATGCAAAACTCGTTTCGTGTTTGAATGACGTCACGTGCAAACACGAAACGAGTTTTGCATACGTTTTAGACTTTTTGAATGCACCTAGTGCAAAATGTGGTTAGAAAAGTTTATTTATTTAAAAGGAAACTTTAAAATCAAAAAAAATTTTCCTCCTTGCTTATATTTTGATGATGGATTGCTGGATTGTTGCATTATTTGCATTATTTGTATTGTCGGTTGGTCGTATTGTGTGTTGTAAACGGGATAAACAAAGTTATATACGTACGAATTACGCGCGTAGTCCAAACGTCAATTTTTTTATTTTTTTATTTATTATGCGCGTATAGTGCGACCCCCCAATTCGAGGTCCAAAATTCGCAATAAATATTTCGCACTATACGCGAGTATATACGGTAGCATTTATCACAAGAAAAATAATTATTTTATGATTTTGTGATCAATGCTAATTCGAAAATAATTAGATTTGTATAAACTTTTGTATTTTTGTATTTTTACCGTATTACCTCACATCTACACCTGACATTTAGTCGATCCCCTGTTGTACTTTTCAAAGTACGGTAGAGCCTCAATTATCCGAACTAATTGGGTAGGTGGGTGTTCATAAAACCGAATTGTTCGGATGATCGAACAATAGATTTATACACACACTGTACTGCGTAAAAAAATAAAGTGTCATGAAAATATAGTTAAAAAACAATAAAACCGACAAAAAATGAATAAAAACTATCAAAAAACATTAAAAATCGATTTAGAAATCGATAAAAAATCGCTTACTACTGTTCGGATAATCGTAGGGGACTTAAGGTACTGTAAATAAAATGTGGGGCATTACTGGGCATTACTGAGTCCAGACTGGGCAGGGATTTTTGTTCTTTATTGAGGATTTGCATTGCTGCGCAAAAGAAAAAACCATATACCCTGTCAGTATTAAGAGTTAGTACACAGTTTGCGACAGGTACTTTTCCCTTACAATTATTAGTCTGGAATAGTCAGGTGCCTGATGTCTGACGCCTGACCAGTGTTGTATCTCGTTCACTAAATTGTGAACGCGTTCAAGTTCGCTTTCATGACCATGTGGACCCGTTCATGTTCATCTTCAGACTAATTTTTTCCAAAGTAAACTAAGTTCAAGTTCACTTTTATAATTTTAAAAAAAAAATTAAAATGTTTTTGTCACATTTTGTGAATTACAGATAAAAAAAAACTTTTTTTTTAGTAAGCAATCATTTTCTTCGCTGTTTGTGACACAAAAAAAGTCGTTTTTGTCATAAAAACGATTCGAAATGAACATTTTGATGATGAAAACTTCATCAAAACGGTCCTCTGGGTCCAGTGCCGGACTTCCGAGGTCTCGAGCAGAAGTATAAATGAGGTCTCCTGCACTTCTCAAAAAATCAATTAATGAAGGCTAAATTTAAATGTTGCATCAAAAACATTTCAAAAATTTTAAATATTAAAATTTTTAATTACAATAAATTAATAATAAATACAGAGTAATATTATTTTTAAAAAAATTTTAATTAGCGTAATTTATTCGATTAAAAGTCGCCGCTTATAATTGCAAACACAATTTCTTGCCACGACTTGTAATCGAGAGCGCCGTTTTTTAATATATTGTATTTATAAACCTTAAATACCTAAACAAACTTTGTCCATTTCTTCGAATATTAGACACGGTTTTGTAATTGAGAAGGACTTGTATTTGAAACAGTGATCACTAGGGTTAGGATAAATGCATAGGAATTATTTTTATTCAATAAAAAGCCGAAACTGGCTAAAAATGCATATTTTCTGAAAATCAGAAATAGATGCACAAATCGCCATTTTTCCGGAAAAAACGGCAATTTGTGTCTTTTTTTTAACTCAAAATAGAGATTCAAAAGAGGTCAGATATTGCCTAGTTCAAGCATTGAATTTCACATCTCCACACACAATTTTCAACAAAACAATCAACTTTGCTTTAAATCTACTTACAAATAATGTTTTATAGTGTTTAGTACACCATTATTTCACACAAAATCAAACACTTCCAGCAAATTTAACGCCTCCATCAACATAGTTCACTATCTCAAACCCTTTCGAAGTTATCACTGCAGTCAGCCATCTAAATTACTCTACTTACCTGCTGTTGCCAAGTGACGGACGATCACAAGGGATATTGCACGCACGTAGTTTTCCAAAACTGCCACATCAATTCTCTCACCTTCCCTATTACTCTCGAGACGTGTTTCAATGCTAAACCATCCCCAAACATCTAAATGTACACGAAAACACGCCAAGACAACAATACCTTAGTTTTTCTCATAAACACTTGGGAATTACACATTTCAGAAAATGTGACAACGTCTATCTGGCATTGTCTTATACAAAAGCAATACTGAATACAATCTCAGAAGAGAACACGTTAGTCGAAGCTAACTTTCTACGGTTGTCTAATCTTAACACCCACGATGAGAAAAATAAAATATCGTTGACGGGCATAAATTAATGGAGCAAAACAAATATTTTGACCATTATTTAATACTTCATTGTTCATTTTTTTGGGGAAAGGAAAAAAAATATTAATGATAAACATTTACAGGTTAGCAATGTGACATAAAAAAGCTAAATTACCAAAATAATAAATTAACAGTTTCAGGGTATCCCAGTTGGTATGATGAATGACATGTAATCGGCGTCTTCACCCCAGCCAGCTCTGTGGGTCTGAAAAATCACCACCCACGTGATGAAAACTGTCGTCCATAACAGAGATCCAATGGCCGACCGAATAACATCTAAAAAATTGAATGAAATAAAATTAAAATCGCACATTGGACACAGAAATAGCATTTAATAAACGATATTTACATGATCTGATTTGTCGCTGTTCGTCGTACGGCTGTTTCTTAAACGCCTCATTGAAAAACCAAAAGAAATTTACAAACCACAAAAATGGCAGAAAGCAAAAACCACCTAAGAAAAAAAATTTAGAAAAATTTTACAAGTTGTTTGTTGTTCCGACAAAATTTACATCTTACCTCTGTAATACCATCGGCACAAATATAGTTTTTGATCATTTTTCATTTTCCCCAAATCCATTTCACTATTTATTCCCGATATCTTCAAGAAGCCATGATGATTCCAACCAGTTATGGTTGTCCGTCATAAATTTTATATAATTTCCTACGAATTGCGATTATTTCTGACGTCATACCGCAAAACTAGGAGTGGCGCTGATTTCGCTTTCCACCAAACATTGGACGCATCAGAACGTATTCTTAACGATCCAATGGATCCGCCATACCATAATTGAACTGGGATTATCCGCTAGCTGTTGACTGGAACGTTTGTAAGTGAATTATCGAACCTTTTTAAACTAAATACGGATTAATTACGTGTTATTATTGTACGATTCGTATTTATTTGCGCCCCGCTTAGAGTTTCGGCACATTGTGTGATGCGAAGACGAATCAGAGAGACAGAATAATAGTTCCGCCGCCAACAGTCGCACGCAGCTTGTTTTAACAAAAATGGCCGAATACTTGGCGTCGATATTTGGCACGGAGAAAGATAAGTACGTTGACTCGATGTTGATGGGCTTCTTCCTCGCTCCGAACATCTAAAACATTAACAATCGGTCGAACGATTTCAATTAATTATGTTTGTTTTCTTTTTCTAGGGTAAATTGTTCGTTTTATTTCAAAATCGGTGCTTGCCGGCATGGTGATCGTTGTTCCAGAATTCACAATAAACCAACATTCAGTCAGGTAAGAAAATTCGATTTTCCGGCATGGTTGTTTTTCGCGGGTTTAATGTTGTTTTCGTTCGTTTTTTAGACAGTACTTTTACAGAATTTATATCACAATCCACAAAACTCCGCTCAGTCCGCCGATGGATCCCATTGTAAGTTTATATGAATTAATTTATTGATTTTTTAACATTTTTTTTTTTTATAATTTTTTTTAAATTTTTATTGATTCTTTATTTTTCAGTGGCAAAGTACAGTGATGTTGAAATACAAGAACATTTTGACAACTTTTTTGAAGACGTTTTTGTCGAACTTGAGGATAAGGTATCGTATAACATAAATAAGAAATTACAGTCCGAACTCGTTTTAACGAAAGTTTTTAAATTATTTGGGCCAATTTTGCTCGAAATTGACATTTCTTCGGCTAATTTTGTCGGAATTTGACAATTTTTCGGCTAATTTTGCTGGAATTTGACATTTTTTCGGCTAATTTTGCTGGAATTTGACATTTTTTCGGCTAATTTTACTGGAATTTGACATTTTTTTGGCTAATTTTACTGGAATTTGACATTTTTTCGGCTAAATTTGCACAAATTTTGGGCTGATTTTGCCGGATTTTGATTATTTTTGTATTTTAACGATTTCGGACTGTCTTGAATAACTGAAAAATCCAAACAAACCACAGTAACTAGAACTCTAAACGAACCACCATTGTTATTAACACTTAACTTGACTTGAGAATTTTTTTTAAAATCAGTTTTAAAAACTGAAACTTTAGGTTAGGTCGCGCCGGATATATTGGCTATTTTATTTTTGTTTTTTAGCGTGTAAAACACACAAAATTGAAAGGAAAAAAGAAATCAATCTGCCACTGTCTGACTTGAATGTGCAGTCATATGTTTTTTTTTATATTTTCAGTTTTTGTATCGTTACAGATATCTAAATTAGATGGTGGGTGTTTATGACGCTTGTTGTTGCTGCACCTTTGAGACAATTCTCGCTTTTACGGCTGATGCAGTCGACAGTTGCTGATTAATAACACTGGTGGTTAAAAAGTGATAATTGATTTATTCATTTCGACACATTTTTATCCATAATTTATATATCTCTTTCTTACATTTTTATCATTTCAAGTACGGGGAGATTGAGGAAATGAACATTTGTGATAACCTTGGGGATCACCTGGTTGGCAATGTTTACGTAAAGGTAAAAATTTACAACGAAAAATGGAAAAATCGAATTTAATTTAATTATTTTTATTTCAGTTTCGGCGTGAGGAAGATGCAGATAAAGCGGTCGCGGATACAAACAACCGCTGGTTTGGCGGGCGACCCATTTACGCCGAACTGTCTCCGGTTACTGATTTTAGAGAAGCGTGTTGTAGACAATACGAAGTTGGGTACGAAATTGATTTTTATATTGTTTTTTACATTCGAATTAATTAATGTTGCGTTTTTAGGGAATGTACACGCAGTGGATTTTGCAATTTCATGCATTTGAAGCCGATTTCCAGGGAATTGAGACGTGAATTGTTTGGTCGCAGTAGACGTCGCAGGCGGTGAGATATAAATTAATTGATTTGATTGAGAAATTAATTTTTTTTTTTTTTTTATTAATTTTATTTAGATCTCGATCTCGTAGTCCGAAACGTGGCGCTGCAGCAGTCGTCGATCGGCGTCGGTCACACAGCCCCGAACGTCGTCGATCACACAGTCCACCAGATCGAAGTCGGGAGAAAAGAAGGTCGCGAAGTCGGGAGAGGGGTCGTGATCGTGACAGATCCAAATCCCGTGAACGGGAAGGTAGATCTGGACGATTTTAAAGTTGTTCTACTTTTCTGTACTAGAACCGAGCAGTTATTTTGCTAATTTGGATATGTTCATGTACCGATGAAATTAATAAAAATCGCTTCCTTACGTACATTATTGGGAGTTAATAACATGAATCGCAATTAATTTTAATTTTAGAGGAAATTGTGTTTTTATTACGAGAAGGATAAGTATGATTGAATAAAATGAATTTTAAAAAATGGTGGATGTACCTGAATTCACAAGAAGCCAACGCTTGGTTGGGTAAAATAAAATGAACAATTGGGGAGTTGGATGTTCAATTCGCATCAAATGATAAACTAAACTATCCAATTGTGACTTTAAATTTGACTCGCAAGACCATCTTTTGGGGATTTTGTTCATTGTTCAATTAAATATATATTAATTATTAGTTGTGGGCAGTGTTGTTTAATTAATGTTTCTGGTGCTGTTTCTTCCGCTTTTTCGTTTGGGGTTTAGTTTTTGACGATCAGAGATTTCGTTCTCGAGATATTTGCGATTTGAATCAATTTTTGTTCCAATTCGCCAAGTTTGTGGTAATTTTTTAATCTCTTCAGTGGTAATTTTGGGAATTTCTTTGACGTAACAGTAAGAAAAACTTTGGTAAGCATAAATAGCTTAAAAGATGGCGCTAGCAGCGGAGGTCTGGTTTTTTTGTGCTCCGCTTGTGTGTGTTGCGTGAAAGTTTTTGCTTCTTGGGCTGAATTTTGAAGTACCTGTGAGTTGTTGGAACGTTTAGTGATTGTGGTGGTGCTATTAGTTCGTGTTGTTTTGGGTGCATTCGGCGTGGAGGTGAGTTTGTGATTTTGGCGTTAAGCCTTTTCCTGGAGGTTGTGATCGATTTGGATGAAATTTAACGTTTGCGATGCCGCCACCGGAAGTCCCGTGTGTTAAGTGTTCGAAACCAGTGTATGCAAGACAACCTGCCGTCCGATGTTCTGTTTGTGCTAAAAAGCACCATGCGGACTGCTTTAAAGTAAAGTCAGAGGAAATCATTATTTTTGAGGCAAACTTTAAATGTGATGCTTGTGCGAAGAATAAATACCAGGAAGATACATTGATAGATGAGGCTGCTTTATTGGCTCAGTCGCAATTGAATTTGGGAAAGATAAGATTTCTTCTTCTAATCGTGATATTTTGATCTTTTTGGTGCAGGTTATTGAAGATGTTAAGCGGAATCAGTTGGCTTTAATGGATAAAATCGACCTTTTGCACAAAGAAAATATTGAGTTGAGAAAGTTGATTTTGCCATGTGTAACGGAGGTTGCTGCTGGTTCTGCTACTAATGAGACAACGTTTGCTGCTGTTTTGAAGAGTGGATCTTTGCCTGCTAAACCTGTCCTGCCGGCTCGTTCTCGCGGTCCATCGTTTTCGCGGGTCGTTTATAGGAACCGTGCAGATTCTGGAGCCTCAGTGTTATCTGCTAAGCGTCAACGAATTAGTGAGTCGCCGGAGTCAGATGAAGATCAGCGTAGGTGGACTCGTCCCTCTAATGTCAAGCAGAGGGCGAAGAAGAGAGTAATTATTGGCTCCTGCGCTGGTGGAGGCCTGAAGGCAGTGGTGCCTACACCAGGGGTCCCACGTGGGTTTATTGGAGCGACTGGGTCTGTATTTGTGTCAAGGCTCTCACCGGAGACTACGGTTGATGATGTTTACAATCATGTGGTCTCTCTCTCTAAGGATGTTGTAGTGTACAAACTTGGGGTTAAGTTTACCTCGTATTCGTCATTTTGTGTTCGCGTGGAGAGGAGTGTTGTTGATTCCCTTCTAGATCCGAGTTTTTGGAGTGAGGGGGTTTTGGTTACCCCGTATTATGGCAGATTATTTGCGAGACAGATCTTGGGCTCAAGAGCCGGTGGTAGTCTTGACGCGACCTGGGTTGTGGTGACGGAACGACCCGGAATGCTATCTGAGCTTGTTAAGCCATTAAGCGACAGTGATGTTAATAAGGGCTCTGGATTTTTAAAAAGTGGCGGTGCTTCTGTGGAGAATATTTTTTCTGTGATTCCCTTGTCGGAAAAGGGGGTGGACTCTGCAGGCGTGTGATGTGGGTTCTTGTTTATTTTCTGTATTTTTTTTATTTTTTGATATTTTTGTATTACTGCTTTTGCTTTTGTTTCTGTTTTGGTTTGGGTATTTATTTTTTGTCTTTCTTTTATTTTTACCTGAGTTTTGGTTTGAGTGTTTTTTTTTTAGGGTATATTTATTGGTTATTATTGATGATGTTTATGATGGATTTGTTTTTACTGTGCACTTATTTTTTTTTTTTTTTTTTTTTTTTTTTTTTTTTTTGTCGTTAGTGGTTCTTTAATATTTTGTTATTATTGGGTATTATTATTTGAGTTGATAATTTCGATAATCCTTTTATTTTTTGAAATATATTGGATTTATTTGATTTTTTTGCTGCTGGCTTGTGTTAAATTATTGTATTGTAAATCTATTTATGTTGTTGCTAATGTAGTTTTAGTTAATATTATTTTCGGGGATTATTACTTAGGTATTTTGATGGTTATTATGGTTGTGATAATTTTGTTTTCTTTTATTTTAGATTATTATTATTTTGGGGGAGCTGTATTTATATGGTGGTTTAATGGTGATTTATTTTTGTATCTTAATTTAGTTTTTTTGATTTGCTTGTCCACATACTGTTTGTTGTCAGGGTATTTCTTGAGTTTATTCGATTTTATGTTGTTATTATTCATGATTTTAGTTGGTTTTATTATTTTTCACAGTATTTTATTTTTTATCTTGCTTGGGTTGTTCTTTAGGTGGGTATTTATTTTGTGGGTTTGTAATTATTTATTTATGGAATGCGGGTTTTTTGTTGTATTCTTTGTTTTATTCAATGTTCACGTTATTATTATTATTATGATTGTCTATTTTTTGGTTATTTGGGGTTTGTATTTGATTAGACTTAATATTGGTGTTGTTGTTTGGTTCCAGGGGGAGGAACAGAGTATGATGTTGATTCGCTGAGTTTTATTTTCAGAATGTTCGTGGCCTTCGTACGAAGGCGGCGACTTTTCTTGAGTCTGTGTCCTCTAATGACCAGATGATTTATTGTCTGGTTGAGACTTGGTTGAATACAACGTGCTATTCTTATGATTACTTCACATCGGGTTATCAGGTGTTTCGTGCTGATCGTGTTGCGGCCGTTGGCCTGGATTGTCGTGGGGGTGGAGTATTGGTTGCAGTCCCGGGTGGTGTTTCGGTGGTCAGGCGAACGGATCTGGAGGTGGGTGGTGAGTGTGTGTGGGTTGAGATGCGGGATGTTTCTGTTTCCTCTGCTAATCGGGTTTTGTTGGGGGTATATTATTTTAAACCGGATCTGAGCGTGGCGGAATATGGGGCTTGCTTGAATGGGTTGATTGATGCCTTGAGAGGGTTTGATGGGGATGTGTTTATGCTGGGGGATTTTAACCTTCCAAGGGTGTCTTAGTCTGATTTCTCGGTCGACGGTTGTTCGCTATACGTGGCCTCAAAGGCGCTAGCTTTAAAGGAGACTGTTGACCTGCTGGGTCTTACTCAGTTTAATTTAGTCCATAATGACTTCGGGATTGTTTTGGATTTGGTTTTTTCAAATGTTTTGATAACGTCGGTTACTCGTCAAATTTTCACGGTGGTTGCTGAGGATAGATATCATCCCTCTCTCTGTGTGAGAGTCGTTGATGCCAAATTAGGTCTGTTAGAGATTAATTGTCCGGGATTGAATTATCGCAAGGGGCACTATGTGGGGCTTTATTGCTATTTGAGAGGGGTTGATTGGTCTCCTCTAACGAGTTCATTGGATTTGGATTTCTGTGTGAGGTTGTATACTGAAGTTTTGGTTGCTGCCATTCGTCGTTTTATTCCGAGTTTGTCAGTTAGTAGGGGTCTGTTTCCGGTTTGGTTTTCGGCTGAGTTGAAGGCATTATTGAAAAGGAAAAGATGTTTCCATCGGAGATTTTGGCGTTCACATGCCATTGAGCACTATTTTGCTTTCTCGGAATTGCGTGCTAGGGTGAAAACGGTATTAAGGCGAGATCGAGCGGATTATTTTGGCCGTCTCGCCCTGACAGTTCGAGTTGGAAATTTGTTAAACCAAGATTCCGGGAGGCCCACTTCGGTATTTCACTGTTGGTTGATGAGGTCTTGGTTTCTGATCCCGTGGAATTGTGCGACAAGTTCGCCGATTTTTTTTCGGCGGTAATTGCGGGTCGCCCTGGACCTTCTGTGATTGATCCCCTGGATGGTTTTCCGTACGGTTCCATTTCTGGTCGCGTTGATCGGCCACTGGTTTCTATTTCCGATCTTATTTATGCTGCCAGGAGATTGCGTCCAAAGAAGTCTTCCGGAATTGATGGTATTCCGTCATTCATTTTAAAGGGATGTGTTTAGATTTTGAGTACGCCGTTGCTGCATATTTTTAATCTTTCTTAAAGTTCTGGTATCTTTCCCTTAATGTGGAAGAATTCTATTGTTTCTCCTGTATTCAAGGGGGGTTCTCGACTAAATGTTGGTAGTTACCGTCCAGTGTCGATGCTGTGTTCGACATCTAAACTTTTGGAATATGTAATTTTAGGATCGGTTGAGGACTGGGTTGACTCGTTTGTTTCGCCGTGTCAATTTGGGTTTACTAGGGGTTTGTCGGTGGAGTTGAATTTGATGACAGCATTATCTTCTATTGTTCCGGCATTTCTTTCCCGTGGGCAATTTGATATGATATATTTAGACTTCGCTAAGGCGTTCGATCTGGTAGATCATCAAATTCTGCTCAGAAAGTTGGCCTTTTATGGCCTGAGTGACCGATTTGTTTATTGGTTTGCCTCTTTTCTCGGTGGGCGCTCTGGTCGGGTTCGCTGCAACGGTACCCTCGGTTCTCCTTTCAACCTTTTCGATGCCGGTGTTCCGCAGGGCTCGATACTGGGGCCGATATTGTTTAAGATATATGTTAATGATTTGGCTGATGTGTTGTCTGGGTTTTTTCGATCATTTTTCGCTGACGACACCAAGATCGGGGGTTCGGTTGGGAAACTTGGTGATTGTGAGGCTCTTCAACGGGTTCTAGTACGTGTAGAGCATTGGGTAAAGGCCAATCGCATGAAGATTAATGCGTCAAAGTCTGTGATCGTGTCGTTTACTCGTCGGCGTAATCGTATTTTGTTTCCGTACAGTTTGTTTGGCTCCATTCTGTCTAGATCTATGACCCAGCGTGACCTGGGAGTAGTGTTTGACTCTTCGTTGCTGTTTACTTCACATGTGACGAAGCTGGTTTCGAGTTGTAATCGTATTTTGGGTACAGTGCAGGACAAAACTTTGGCCCAGTTGGATAAATGATTGAAAAATAAACAATTTTTAAAATATAACCAAACCAATAATAGAAATGCATTATAATCATGCTGAAATAATGTTACAATAAGTACAAAAGTGATGTCTTTCTCACAAATAAAAAAAAATAAAAAAATCAAATTTCAACCTTAGAAATCTGTGACAAAACTTTGGCCTGTTCTTCAAAATTTTAACAAAAATGAAAATCAGTTTAACTTTAATACTTGATTCCTTTCTCACATTGTTTAATAACTTTAATGCACCTTGTACGCATTGAATCAATTTGTTTTTTAAAACTTTTAGCAGTGATGGACTCCCATGCTTTTTCAATGGATACTGCATTGTCCTGCTAAAAAATCCACTTTGCTCCTGCCATTCCTCTTCCTTTCTTCCACAAATTCTCATCCAGGACCACTTAATACATATTTGCATTTTGTCTTCCATTCAAACAAATAATTTCACTCTTTTTCTTGTATCCAAATGCACCCCAAACCATAACAGATTGGAATGGGCAGAAAAACATGTTTCCTGGACCAATGAGTGGCAAAATGCTGTGTTCAGAGATGAAAAAACTTCAACCTGGATGGTCCTGAAGGCTTGAAATATTACTGGCATGATTTAGGAAAGAACGATGTGATGTGCATGAGTAGGAATTTTGAAGGAGGATCTGTTATGGTTTGGGGTGCATTTGGATACAAGAAAAAGAGTAAAATTATTTGTTTGAATGGAAGACAAAATGCAAATATGTATCAAGCGGTCCTAGAGGAGAATTTGTGGAAGAAAGGAAGAGGAATGGCAGGAGCAAAGTGGATTTTTCAGCAGGACAATGCAGTATCCATTGAAAAAGCATGGGAGTCCATCACTGCTAAAAATTTTAAAAAACAAATTGATTCAATGCGTACAAGGTGCATTGAAGTTATTAAACAATGTGAGAAAGGAATCAAGTATTAAAGTTAAACTGATTTTCATTTTTGTTAAAATTTTGAAGAACAGGCCAAAGTTTTGTCACCGATTTCTAAGGTTGAAATTTGAATTTTTTATTTTTTTTTATTTCTGAGAAAGACATCACTCTTGTACTTATTGTAACATTATTTCAGCATTATTATAATGCATTTCTATTATTGGTTTGGTTATATTTTAAAAATTGTTTATTTTTTAATCATTTATCCAACTGGGCCAAAGTTTTGTCCTGCACTGTATTATCTCGAGGTTGGTCGGAGATTTTAGTACATTCGGTCCTTTGCGTTTGCTATATCTTTCCATGATACGTTCTCGCTTGGTCTTCGCTTCCTGTGTTTGGGTTGGGTGTTCTAATTATCTGCTTGCACGGTTGGAGGGTGTTCAGCGGCGTTTTACGCACCTGATCCATCGTCGTTTTTTTAGTTCCTCTGTTTTTAATTATGAGAATATTTTGAAAACTTTGAACATTCCAACCATTAAGTCACTATTTATTATTCGAGATGTTTTATTTGTTGCGGCTTTGATTAGGGGTCAGGTGTGTTCCCCTTGGCTGTTAGGTCAATTGAGGTTCCATGTGCCAAGTTACGTTACACGTTTGCAGAATGTTTTTGCCCCGGTAATTGTGAGTTCCGTCTATCGGCTATGTACTCGGGTGAATGAATTGCCGCGGGATATCGATATTTTTGTTTTGTCGGGTCGGGAATTAAAGCGAGACTTGTATGTTTATTTTGTTTAGTGTAATGTTAATTGTATTTTTGGGCGAGTTGTTGTTTGTTTATGTTTTTTTTTTTGATTTTGTCGTCCGGCATTGTTTGTAATGACTTTATAATGGTTTTTTGGTGGTTAGGTCCTGTCTCTCCCCTTGTAGGCTAAGGCTGTTAGGAGGGACAGGACTACGTAAGTAGTATCAATAAACAGTTATATATATATATATATATATTTAGTTTTACTTTATTTTACTTTATTTTTTCTGTTACAGAATATGAAGAATATCGGTTTAAAAATCGCATTCATCGCGGTCTGCCTGGCGTGTTTTTTACTGACATGTGAAGCTGCTTCAGTCGGACAGCAATCGGATGGTGGACAAATGTACGTTGTATTACGGTAAACCAGTCTTAACGTGTGAAAGAAAAATGCGGAAGTTGTTTTGTTTGATCAAAAATGTTAGTCGTTTTGAGAGTCAAGGGATAATAAGAAAAATATCGAGTTGTTATGTCTGATGCGGCTGCTCTTGCTGCTGAAACTGATGGTGATATAGAGATAAATTACTGGGTTCTAACCGTGAAATTCTTCTCTCCCATGTTCAGGTGGTTAAGGAAATCAAGCGTGATCAACTGGTGCTAATGGATAAAATTGATATGTTGTACAAAGAAAATTTGGCGTTAAGAAATTCAATTTTGAAGAATGATGCTGGAACGATCGTTGATGCTCTTGGTAATAAGGAATTCTCTTTTGCTGATGTGTTAAAACGTGGTTCGACTGGGCAACTTAATTTTCCTGGTCTCTCTCGCAGACCTTCGGTCTTGCGTCCGAATTTTAGAAACCGTGGCAAAGTAAAGTGATGTTGAAATACAAGAACATTTTGACAACTTTATTGAAGACGTTTTTGTCGAACTTGAGGATAAGGTATTGTATAACATAAATAAGAAATTACCGTCCGAAATCGTTTTAACGAATAATTTGAAATTCTTTGGGTCAATTTTGCTCGAAACTGGCATTTTTTCGGCTAATTTTGCTGGAATTTGACATTTTTTTGGCTAATTTTGCTGGAATTTGACATTATGGACTTTTCACACACTCTAACTGTATAAACATTAAAGTGTGCCACGTGATCGCAATCCACTAATGCTAGTAAAGTGGCTTTTGGAACTGCAATTTGATCCTGAGGGGTCCGACATTTATCCAAATCTCTGAGAAGTCCATCTGAATCTTCGAATTTGGAATCCATATCCAAACACAGAACACACTAATTTATAATAATAATAGTAGTGGGTTTGTGGGGCTCCTGAAACAGTGGTTGGTGGTGAGGGGGGGTGGGGGGTGGTGAGGGTTAAGTGGGGAGGGGGAGATAAGGGGAGGGGGAGATAAGGGAAGAGGGAGATAAGGGGAGGGGGAGATAAGTGGAGGGGGAGATAAGGGGAGGGATAAGTGGGGTGACTAATTGCCTCAATCAATCACTCTTATCATTCAATCAATGTGCCCTAGGCTATTATTTGTTATTGTTTTTCTTTACTTAAGTACCTTGTTGTTGTTTTTCCCAAATTTTCAAAGGACCCTTGTTTTTCTTTACTTAAGTTCCTTGTTGTTGTTTTTCCCAAATTTTCAAAGGATCCTTGTTTTTCTTTACTTATGTACCTTGTTGTTGTTTTTCCCAAATTTTCAAAGGACCCTTAGGCTACTTTTAACCAAAGGAGGGATATTATTGGGTAGTCATCTTAACCAGTGGGAAACTAGTAATGGGTATATATACTTGCAATTCCCCCACTCTCTTCTCTTCACTTCTTGCAAGTGCTAGGTACTGTTTGTATCATGGAATTTAACCACATTCAGTCTGAATTTGAAGAGTTGTTTATGGAGATTGAAGAATCTCTCTTTCCTCCTATTAACACGCCTATTCCTCTGCTTGATGTTGATGATGAAGAAAATGGATCCAATGATTCTCCATGTTGGATTTACAATCATTCTCCGATTTATCCACTCTCATCGCCTACCATCATCAACCAGTCTCAACACGTGCAATCTCCAACCTGCGTCTTCCAATCTCAACCTGCATCATCTCAATCATGCAATCCATTGACATCATGTGAGTCTCCCGTTCCTCTCTTGATTAACCATCAAATTCATAATCAAGTAGGACAACATAATAATTGCGAATTTGAAGAGATGCTTACGGAAATTGAAGAATCTCTATTTCCTCAAGTTAACACGCCCAATCCTCTACCAGATGATGAAAATGAATACAATGATTCTCCATGGATTTATAATCATTCTCCAATTTATCCACTCTCACCACCTACCATCATCAACCAGTATCAACACGTGCCATCTCCATCTTGCACCAATGCGTTTCAACATGCGCCAACTCCAACCTGCGACAATCAATCTGAACCTGCATCATCTCAATCGTGCAATCCATCGATATCGTATGAGTCTCCAGTTCCTGTGTACCACTACCAACCAAATTTGTGCCAAGCAGGAACAAGCACCATCATCAATCCCCCATCTCCTATGGCTTTAGTGCAACAAATTGGAGGTGGACAGAAAGTACATTCATGTGAGTACTGCAATAAAATTTTTGCTTGTATTTCAACTTTGAAACGGCATGTTATTCATTCGCATACTCTTGCTAAAAGCACATTCTCATGCCCAATTTGTACAAATATTTTTTCGCGCAAAGATGCTTTGCTGCGACATGTTAAAAAAATTCACAATCGCAGCAAAGAGTTATTTCCCTGCAATGTTTGCAAAAAGTCTTTTTCTTCAAATAATAATTTACTTAAACACATGCAAGTTCATGTTCATCCTTTACCCGCCGTTCCACATCCACAACCACTACCCTGTGATGATCCTTGTGTTGACGCATTAGAGGGAAACGTCAACACATATAAAATTCCCGGTAATGATTGTGGTGATTTAAATCACTTTTTCATCCAACACCACAGTCAGGTGAAACGTATTTTAAATTTTCAATTGATTAAAAAGAAAGCGGTAAAATATTACATCGCCGTTAAAATACATTTTACTCGATCATCACAGAGTGGTGATACAGAAACCATCGCGTGTTTTCGAAGCATTTGCTATATTGCGCTCGTTGAATCGGATCTCGAGAACCAATTATTGGAGGCGTACGAGAAAATTAAACGTTCTTGTGCCGAATTTCAACGAGATGGTAGTGGTTGGGTATTTGAAGCGGTGGTAGAGATGCATGTAAATATTGGTAGATATCGCCCATTGGCTGGAAGAACTTATATTCCACTTCCCAAATTTTTAGCAGACAAGAAAGCAATAATAAATGTGCAAAATGAAGATTCTTTGTGCTTTCTCTGGAGTGTTTTAGCTGCTCTGCATCCTGCACCTTCCAATCCTCATCGTGTTTCAAATTATACCATGTACCGAAACACTTTAGATTTAACTGGACTTTCATTTCCAATGACTCTTCAACAAATCCCCAAGTTTGAAACCATGAATTCTATTAGTGTTCATGTGTTCGGTTTCGAAAAAGAAGTGTTTCCCCTATACATTAGCAAATTGGAACATAAAACCCAAATAAATTTGTTACTTTTTGCTAATGATCAAACCCAACATTATTGCTGGATTAAAAATTTAAATAAACTGTTACATTCCTTAACACATCACAAAGAATTAGCTCACTATTGTAAATATTGTCTGCATAGATGTTCGTCAGAACGGATACTAAAAGATCACTTGGAGTATTGCTCAACCTACGGGCTTCAAAAAGTTAAATACCCCACCGATGAAACAAAATGGATGCACTTTAATGATTTCCATAAACAATTTAAAGTCCCATTTGTTATATATGCGGATTTTGAGTCACTGCTCGTTAAAAATGTTGAAAAAGATGAGACAAGCAAAGTGCAAAAAGTGTCCAAGCACGTACCATCGGGTTATGCTTATGCTGTTATCAATACAGAAGGTAAACTGCACCAACCTCCATCGGTATATCGAGGTGAAAATGCAGTTGATCATTTTCTTGATCACATTACTAAATTGGAAATAGAGTTGGAAAAGCTTATGGCTTTAAATCTTCCAATGGATTTATCGAATGAAGAAAAATTGTTTATGGAAAGTGCTACATCTTGTCACATTTGTAATAAAACATTTTTAAAAAATGAAAAGAAAGTAAGGGACCATGATCATGCTACTGGCAAGTTCCGTGGCCCTGCTCATAATTTTTGTAATCTGATGTATCGCAGAACATCTAAACAAATTCCTGTTGTGTTTCATAACTTAAAAAATTATGATTCACATTTATTAATGCAGGGAATTGGAAAGTATAAAGATCGTGAAATAAGCTGTATTCCAACCAACATGCAACGATATATTACTTTTTCACTCGGAAATCTTCGATTTCTCGATAGTCTGCAATTTATGAATGCATCATTAGAATCATTGGTTGCTAATTTATTCAAAAGCGATCCAAACCAATTCCGAATAATGAAGCAACATTTCAATCCTGATGAAATCGGATTGTTATTACGAAAAGGTATTTTTCCATATGAGTACATGGACTCTTGGATCAAATTCAACGAAGTCCAACTTCCTCCCATATCCGAATTTTACAGTACTCTAAGTCAGCAAAGTGTATCCGAATCTGACTATATTCATGCAAAGAAAGTGTGGGATAAATTCAATATCCAAAATCTCGGTGTTTACCAAGACCTTTATGTTTTGACTGACGTTTTGCTGTTAGCTGACGTCTTTGAAAATTTTCGATCGATTTGTTTAGAGACTTATAAATTGGATTGTTGCAATTATTTCACAACACCCGGTCTCTCGTGGGGGGCATGTCTGAAACTAACAGATGTCAAATTAGAACTGTTAACGGATCCGCTTATGCATGTCTTTATTGAAAATGGTATTCGCGGTGGTATATCAATGATTAGCCATCGATTTGCTAAAGCCAATCACAAAGATATAGATGGTTATAAAAAGGACCTTCCATCCAATCACATCATCTATCTCGATGCGAATAACTTGTACGGCTGGGCAATGAACCAATATTTGCCAACTCATAATTTCAAATGGATACCGCCCACCGATGATTTTGATGTGTTAAGCATTAGTGAAACCGGCACAAAGGGATATATTTTGGAAGTAGATTTAGAATATCCCAAAGAACTCCATGATTCCCATAACGATTATCCTCTTGCTCCCGAACGACTAACAGTAACTGAAAACATGTTATCACCCTACAGTCTCGAACACCTTACCCTACTAGAACAAAAACATCACCCATCTCCCAAATTAGTTCCTAACCTTGCTAACAAAACAAAATATATTATCCACTACCAAAACCTCCAATTGTATTCGAAATTGGGAATGAAAGTCACGAAAATTCATAAAATTCTGGAATTTGAACAATCTGATTGGCTTGCAAAGTACATTGGCTTAAATACAGAGTTGCGAAAACAAGCAACCAATAGTTTTCAAAAGGACTTCTTCAAATTGATGAATAATAGTGTTTTTGGGAAGTCGCTCGAATCCGTCAGGAAACGTGTTGATGTGAGGTTGGTGCAAAATCCAGAGCGAGTGACTAAATTATTAAATTCACCAACTTTTCACGAGTTCAAGATTTTCAATGAAGATCTTGTAGGTGTACATTTAAAGAAAAGAAATATCCTATTAAATAGACCCATATACGTGGGCTTTTGCATTCTAGAACTTAGCAAAGTCCTTATGTATGATTTTCATTATAATCATATCAAAAAAACATATGGGAACAAAGCCAGGTTGCTTTTTACTGATACGGATAGTTTAACGTATAATATCGAAACAGATGATATTTATGCAGACATGAAAAAAGATTTAGAAAAATTCGACACTTCAGATTATCCTTCCACACACTCCCTATACAGCACAAAGAATAAAAAGGTAATTGGAAAGTTTAAAGACGAAATGTCCGGGAAATGCATACAGGAATTTCTCGGACTTCGATGTAAAATGTATTCGTTTAAAACAAAAGATCAAGAAAAAAAGACAGCAAAAGGTGTACCTCGAAGTGTGCGAAATCAACTTCGCCACAAAGACTACAAAGAGTGTCTATTCAACAAAATAGAAAACGCACGTTCATCAAATCAAATTCGCTCTTTCGATCACGAATTATATACAATTTTGCAAAAGAAAATTGCTTTGTCTGCTGGAGATGATAAAAGGTACATTTTGAGTGATGGTGTAACGACTCTAGCTCATGGGCATTACAATATTATTTTGTAAAAAGTGTTATTTATTTATTTATTTATTTTGTAAACAAAACTGTTACATATTTTTATTATTATTATATCATTATCTTATCATGTAATTTATTTTGTAAATGAAATTATTATTATTATTATTATTATTTTTATAAAATAAAACCATTATTATATATATTATCGTGTCATTCTTTCACAAACCATGGACAGAGCAGGATTACAGAAAAACCTGATGCTCTTATTTGAAAATCATAAATTATGGATTACGACTGGAAGTTTCTCTGTTGTTGGATGTTGTATCGTTATTCTACAAATCATGATTCTGATGTACTCTCCTCCAACCTTAATCCAACCAACTGTGGATGTAGTGAAAATGTTGCCTGTATCCAATGGATGCAATTCCACTTTTGATCTAGGAAATGGAAAACAACTAAATATTTGCAAACGTGGAGATGATGTAATATTTGATATCAGACAGTTTAGCAGAGCTGGTCCATCCATCAAAGGAATTAATTTAAATTGGTATCAATGGATTAGATTAACTCGAGCAATCTCTTTTCTCCATTCGAATGTAACTATTGTTAAATAAACAAGTGCATATGCAATGATCGAAATATATCTTTATTATTTATGTGTGTATACAAATTATAATGGTGGGTTGTCTCGTAAGTCATCAGCGGGAATCCAGGAATTAAATTCATCTCCATAACCCATCCACTTTACAAAATATAATTTATTCGCACCTTTGCCTTTAGACTTTAATACTGTTTCTACAGCATACTCCGCATCCTTGGGTTTATTAATTTTCTGCAACTCAAATTCATAAAATGTACCGAGTAAAGGTTCATCATTGTAATCTTTAAGCATATAGACAACTTCTGGTGGTCGGATTAATCGATTGATAATATAATAAATTTGATGCGAATAGCTTCCCCTGTATCCCTTTCGGAAAACCACTTTAGATTTTGATATTCTAACACCATCACCAATATTAAACTTAAATTTCTTATGTCTTTTATTTATTGTATCACCATATAAGTGGTAAAACACTGCCGGTTCTTTCTCTTTCGTAACATCAACAGGTTTCATTCCTAATGTTCGATGAACGCTATGATTATATGAATCTATAAATGTTTGCAGTTGATCAATATATCGATGTCTGCCGGTATATGTGAAATAAGTCCACATTTTCTGCTTTATGGTTCGATTCAATCTTTCACAAAGTGAACATTTAATATCATCATTTTCACTAGTAAAATGTTTGATGTTATTTTTCTGTAAGAATTCCTGAAATGCTTTGTTTAAGTATTCTTTTCCCTTATCCGTCTGCAGGTAGAGGGGTTTAGTCTTGGCACGTTTTAGAATTGTTTTAAAAGCTTTTATAATATGTTGCGCAGACTTTGTTGGTAATGCTTCAATATACGCATATCGTGAAAATACATCAATGACGGTCATTAAATATCTATTTCCATCATTTTCCTTTGCTATGTTTCCAACTTCAACCAAATCCGATTGCCATTGGTAATTAATGGATGGTACAATAGTCTTGGAGCGTTGAAACTTGTATCGGACTGGTTTATGTAAAGTATAAGAATCTAATCCTTGTAACCAATCTTGAATTTCTTTTCTGGTAACTTGTATCCCTCGATTACGTGCAGCATGAAACAATTTATCTCGACTACTAAATCCGGCAGGATTTCTTGGATTAAAGTAGATATCTTTCAATTGTTGCTCTGCCATATGTTTTTCTAACTTTGTTCTATGCTCCTAGTTATACTGTTTATTTCTTTATTTTTTTTTCTTTTTTTGTGAACCGGAACTTGGTGTTTTATATTTGAATAAACTCTCGTCTTGATCTCGTTGAAATCTTAAAGATTTGTTTGGTGTTCCGTAATGTGCCCAAGTGTTCTCTAAGTCTGACAGCTCTTGATCTTGATCTGATAGTGTTTGATTATTGATGATGGAGTCATTTCCACTCAATGACTCTCTATGAATGTCCCTAGTAATTGTGGGAGTTGAAGTGCTCATCGGTCTAATTAATTCCTTTCTTAAATTCTTGTTTATAATGTATTCTTTTGGTACATTTGAATCAATCAAAATTTTAATATACTCTGACCGACCAATCGGAATTACATTTTGCTTCGGGCGGTTTCTTATGGTATAGTTTATAAGATCAGCTTTGGTTGTATTTGGAATTTTTACTCCATCTATAATCATTTCCGATAGATTGCTCCATTTCAACCTTGGATTCAAATTCATAACTTCCATTAACGCAATAGCTTGTTTCTTTTGATCTTTTGACATTTTATTCAACATTATTTTATCCAATGGTTGAAGAACAAATGGCGATTGAGATGTGGATAAGTGCGAAACAATTGGTGGTGGTGATTGAGGTGGAGATGCGGATTGAGTTGGAGGTGATATAGTAACAGTTTTTGGTGCATTTAATTGTTTAATTAGCTTTTGTTTAAAGTTTCCAAATTGCGATTGAAGTGTCGATATAAGTTTAGCTTTCATTTCATCATTCAAGTTTGCATCATTGAAAATTTCCTCTATTGACGATTCAATCTTTTGCAATTTTTGATATTGCGGATCAATATCATCATAGTTCTTTTTCGAATATTGTAAAGATGACATCATTTCCTGCGGTACTAAAACCATTTTCCTAGCCATTTTGTTTACTAATTAGTTTACCTACTAATGCTCCAATAATTGGGGCGAGTAGTTGCGGTAAAAATCCACCAGTTTGAATGACCAAGTTCCGTCTTTGTTTGAATGAAGATGTAGGAGTGGCCAATTTTCTTAACAACCTTCTCTTTCGATAAAGTGATTGTTTCTGATTTGCTCCTAACTTAATTGTACCTTTTATAATGTTTAAACAAATTTCACAGATGGTTTTACAGAAATCATCGTTAGAATGTTTGAGAAAATCCTTGATTTGTCTCTTATTTAAATCGGGAATGGCCCGGAGCACATTGGCGTGACGTCTTACTCGTTTCATTGGTGGAATCTATATGTAAACTATAGTATATTCATCCGGAAATATATTAGTCTTCACTCTTTGATCTTGGGGTGTATCCGGTTTCAAATCAATTAATAAATACCCAAAACTTTGCGCTGTTGCATCGTTAAATGCTGACATGAAAAATTTACCTCGCTGTGGGAACATTTGACTCCCTACTTTTGCGATTTGATTCATATCCCTTGGATTTCGAAAAAGGATTAAATAGTGACTATTTAAAGATAAAGTTCGTTGATATTTGCTTTGATGAAATATGTTTTGGCATAAATAAAATACACTAGTGCTCGTATGGTGCGAATATTTAGTCCACAATAACCCAATCTCTTGATTTAAATTTTCCATTTGATCGTCAATGATGAAAAGCTTTCTCGTTGATGAATCCAAAGTCTTTAAATTGGGTAATCCTTCGTGGAACTGCACATTGGGAAATTCGATATACCACTGTTGCCATATTGAATAGTACCAGCAAATATCTTGTGGGGGTGGATCAATCATTTTACTCGCATTTCGGATAATTTTCTTACATATCTCCGTTTTGCCCGTACCCGAACTTCCAGAAATAATAGCAGTAAATGGATGATGAAACATTGTTCATATAAGAGGTGATGTCACCTCAATGATGCAATCAGAAGTGAGCAGGCATGGATCCGGAACAGAGTTTCTATGTGAGTCTTCCATCAAATAGCAGCTTAGATTATTACCCGAATAATACATTGACGGAATTTCATACGCAATTACCATCATATATTAATTTAGATGAAAATTGGGAAGTGGGTCTGGTTGAATTCCTTTATCCAAGAAGCTGGAGTACTGCTCTATTGCCCCGAGGTGCCGATTTTCGAATACTGAAGAATGAAGTCAATGCAATCAAATTTCCACCATTCAAATTTGTGGATGCATCCCTACCGCAGGATAAGCTAATATCCGAGTTTCTTAACTTTTTAAATAATAATTTAACATCTCCAACCAAGAAAGATGAGAAAGTTAAAGATCTTGACAAAGCATTGCAAAAATTAGGAATTAAATTTCACTGGAATTCCACTCGTTTAAGATTTGAAATAATAATTATGCCTAAGTTTCAAGTCATGATCCCGCAGAGGCTGGCATATGTGTTAGGTTTTGTGAAAGATGAAGATGATGATTTTTACGCTGATGAATCCAAGACGGCTCGTGATTCTCCACGTCTCACACCAAATCTTATCAATGATAAAAATTGGAATTTATCAATTGAAAAGGAGACTGATGGTAAACAGAAACAAAGCTTGAAACCTGGAAATTATTCGGGACCTGATCAATTAGTAGATGCTTTAAATCTTAAAGCACTCGTAGTTATTGATAAAGCACCATTTAGTTTTAATATATCATCAAAGAAAATTGAGATTAACTTGCCAATTAACACCAAGCTGGTTCTTGATAAAGCCTTGGCATCAACTCTCGGTTTTAATGATTTGCGTGTAATTACAAAAACAACAGAAGCTTTTCATAAAATGGATGAACAAGTTGGACTATATCATATGTACTTGTATTGCAATCTAATACAACCAAACATTGTTGGGGATACTTTAGCGCCACTGTTAAGAATAATACAGATTCAAGGAAAAGAGCGAGGACAATACATCTCCCAAACTTTTGAAAATCCACATTATAAACCGCTGGCAAAATTGCAATTTGAATCCATACAAGTGCTTATAAGGGGTGACACCGGAGAAAAAGTACCATTCGAGTTTGGACGTGTCGTTGCAACGTTACACTTCAGGAAGAGATTGGATTGACAAGATGAGATTTCACTATGAACTAAACCCTCAAATCTGCATGGATAGATATTGCTCAAATCATGCGCAAATAGGTGGAGCAGATCTTCCTATATTTGTAGGATCTCGCTATCAACAAGGACATGGTTTGGGTTCACTTATAAGTGACGCATTTCGAATTGTAAAGCCTTTTGTGAGAAGTGGAGCGTTGGATGCAGCAACGTATGGTTTGAAGAGAGGATTAGACGTAATTTCCGATATGCGTGTAAACAAGAGAAAATTTGGAAATGCATTTAAAGATCAGGTTGTTCGAACCAAATCGGATTTTTTAAAAAAGATTGGTGTACAGAAAGGAGGCAAACAAAAGCGGATGGATGGTAAACAAAAGAAAAGACGTGTAACCAAACAAAAGAATCAGTCTAAGAGACGAACTCGACCAAAGAAGAACGTGCGTAGGAAGTCCTGCAAAAGGAAAACTTCACTTCTTGGACCTGACATATTTGATTAGCCATGCCGCAATTTCCCCATGAATCATCTGCCGAAGGCGCGACTCCAGAACTAGACATTTTTGGATTACCACTCACACAAATAACTGTGGAAGATAATTATTGGAGTGAATACCATCCAATTACAGCCGTAACTGCAGGACAGCCATTAGATTTTTCAATCAAGGGTACTGCTGATACGTACATTGACTTGAGTCAAACATACTTGTTACTAAATGTAACTGTAACCGATGGTGCTGGGGCTGTAATTACAAAAACAGCTAAGGTTTCTCCTACAAATTTATTCCTACATTCATTGTTCAGTCAAATAGATGTTAGACTAAATGATAAGCTAGTGTCAGCTTCCGATTCAAATTATTGTTATAGAAGTTATCTCGAAACAATTCTCAGTTTTTCAAATAATGCCAAAAAGAGTTATAAAACAGTGGAGATGTATTATGAGGATACAGGAGGATCATTTGATGATTTAGATCCAACAGTAGCAGATTTTAACGAGGAGTTTGGAATTTATAAACGATATCATCGACTCATGCAGGATGGTGATTGTGGAAAATTACAGATGTTTGGAAGACTTCACTGCGATATCTTTTCTCAACCACATTATCTCATAAATAATGTTGACTTGCGAATTACACTTACTAGACAAAATGATGCATTTAGTTTAATTTCAAAAGAGGCAGGGGCGGCCTATAAAACAGTTATAAATGATGCAACTTTATTTGTAAAAAAGATAGTTCCTAGCGCTAGTGTACTCTTAGCTCATCATCAAGCATTAGAGCAACGTAATGCGAAATATCCCATTAGAAGGGTAGAAGTTAAGACATTTACAATTGCTACAGGATCGCAAACTGCTATGATTGATAATGCATTTCTCGGTCAATATCCATCCCGATTGATTATTGGTCTTGTGAAAAACACTGCCTACTGCGGATCATATGCCAGTAATCCGTATAATTTTGAAAACCAAGGAATAAATTTTCTTCAAGTATTTTTGGATGGAAAAGGAGTACCAATGAGTCCATATAAGCCAGATTTTGCAAAAGGACAAGCAGCTCGTGAATTTATTACCTTATACCAAACTATGAATAGAGCAGATAAAGATTTAGGATTAGGCATTTCGTATACTGATTATTGTTTAGGCGGAAATGTTTTATTTGGATTTGATTTAACGCAAGATGCATCCGCCGGTCAACCACATTTGAATTTAGTAAAACAAGGAAATGTTAGGATTGAAATGAGATTTAATAAAGCCTTAACTGCAACCATAACCGTATTAGTACTGGCGGAATATCAATCCATACTGGAGATTGATAGAGCGAGGAATATCATTACTGAATTTTAACTCAAGCTATGAACACGCTCCAAATAACGGAGATTTTATCTAAGAATTCAGTGACGAGGCAAATTTTTAAAGGTGTATATCCAATTGATTTGCTATCCTCATCGCAACAAACAAACAAAACATGCGCGTTTGTTGTAAATACTCATCCCCATACAAAACCAGGCGAACATTGGGTAGCATTGTTTCGAGATGAGAAAGTACCCGGTGCGATTGAATATTTTGATTCGTTCGGTAAACCACCAGCGAAAGAAATTACTGCTTTTATTCAAAATATTGGATGTAAACTAACCAACAGGATTACTCAAACCTATCAATCACCGTGTAGTCTCGCATGTGGATATTATTGCATTTATTTTATTTATAATAGGTGTAAAGGAAAAAGCTTTGATTATATAAAAAATCAATTTAATCCAAGAAATCCATATTACAATGATAAAAAAGTTACAAAATTTGTTAAACATATTTTTAATTTTAAGATGTCAACATTGTATGATAAAAATTGTATCGTACAAATAAGTAAAACAAAGAAATAAAGTAATTGTTACAAAATCTGGTGTTTCTATCAACCTGGTGTATCTAACCCATAGATGGATTTATAAATCAACCACTCTTCATTCAGTCCTTTTTCAAAAGTAATTCTCATTAATGGACAATAGGCATACCAAGAATAATGTTCCAAAAGAGGTATGTCACCACGTTTCCACTCTTTTAATCGACCGAGACAGTAGACGCACTCAACATGATCATTTTCACCCAAGTATTTGAATCCAGCACGGGCTAAGGTGGAAGGGTCGGCGATGTGTCTAGAAACAGGCCAGTTGCGAAAGGTTTGCTTCCGTTCCCGGATTCGCCGCATCATCTCCGTTCGCATTTTCATTTCCCGTTCCATGAAGGAGGGCTTCAAGATCGTCGAGATAAGAATGGTCTTGAGTTTCAATACACCACTCCTTAAAGCAAAGACACTCAGCTTGAGGACAGTGCATTAACTTGGAGGGAAGTAGGGATTCATGAAGGTGACATAAAGGTTTTGAATCAGGATCAAGATTAAAATGAAGGTCCTGATATTTTGGACATCCCAATGATTCCAGGTCGAGGTATGGAATGTCACATTTGATTAACCAATTTTTTTCAATTTGGCCTCCTTTGAATGCAATAATTGGTCTGTTGGCTTCCTGAACACAATTTATATGTAAAGATGTGAGGATAAAAGGAATCCAGCTTTGAGGTAGATCATCAGGACCATCTTCAAACTTCATACCGTGGATATTACGTTTTAACCAAGCAGCAACTTTTTGCCATTTTGGTTCTAGTTTGTCAAATTGTCCAACACGAAAGTGATAACTTAAAGTAGAATCCTTGTATAGAAAACACACTCCGAGCTCCTTGAGTAGAAAGTCGGGACCAAACTGGAATCCCTCAAAGTCAATAATACAACCTACGTTTTTTAATTGTTCCGAATTCATTCTAAAACACGAATTAAAATAAATATTCATTTATAATAATATCATTAAATAAATGGAACTTACTTTGAATGATGTTTCTAAAAGTTAAGTTGATTCGCGGATGAAGTGCAGAAATTTGCTTTGGAAGACTGTGATACCAAAAACGGTTTGTAGGTTGGTGCATTAGCAGAATGCTACCGTGTTCCAACGCGAGAGAAATCGGCTTTGGTGGTAAGACTGAGTTGCGAATAGTATACTTTCGCTTAAGAGACACGTGACGAAGAACAAAGTTTCTGTTTTGTCCTAGAGACAGGCTCGCTATTGGTGCGTTTGGATGAAGTCCCACCTCATCGTCTCGATGTTCACCAATAGTCTGGTTGCCATTTGCATAACGATTAACGAGAACAAAGTTAAATTCATGTCCGGTAACAAACTGAACGGCATCTCGTAAATCACGCAAAAGAGGAGTCCAAGTTTTAACCGGTAAAGTATTACCAGAAAATGAATATTTCAATCCATCATCACCAAATGCAACTTGTTGTCTCGGTATATTGATCCACTTGCCATAAATCTTGATTTGACTCAGTCTACCTGTATAGTATGTGATTTCATTTTCCAGCTTTTGAAATGTAGAATCAGCTACTTCTTTGTTGAAAAGAAGCCCATACTGCAAGTGTAAATCCTGCTTGAGAATATCTTTCCAACAAACAGGCTCTATTGTCGTCTTCTCCATGTTTTTTCATCCAAAAGAAACATCAGCTCGGTATATATAGCAGTTAACCTATTCTGCTGTCCAATCAAAGACATGTCTAAACTTGCCCCCCAAGCGGTTTCAACAAATTATAGCAGAGGACTCCTCCCCTTTGCACCGCTCACTTCCTGTTTTATCCCCCCTTCCAAACAGTGCCATTGCTGAGACATGTTGAAACTTGTCTAAAATGGTTTCAACGAATCATAGCAGAGGAGACATTTGCACCACTCACTTTCTGTTTTATCCTCCCTTCCAAACAGTGCAATTGATGAGACATGTTGAAACTTGTCTAAAATGGTTTCAACGAATCATAGCAGAGGACAACTTTGCACCGCTCGCTTCCTGTTTTATCCTCCATTTCCACTAATATAACACAAACACCCTTATTACAACTTAACTTATTTGTTAAAGAAATTAATGAAAGAAAAAAGATGTATTCTTATTCAAACAAATTTTATTTATATAATTAATACAAAAAAAAAAGAAATAAGTACAAAAAAAAATTTAAACTAAAGTATACAATTTCTATTCTACCAATACAAATAACAAATTAACTATAAATCTATTCATCATCATCAGTATCGACAGGTACACTGGTAGGTTTTGAATCGACATCCTCATCAGAAGAATCCACAAAATGCACACCAGGAATGGGTCTCTGATATGGTTTCTTCTTCATTTGCTTTCTCTCCTTTTTCTTTTTTAAAACAATTGGAGCTTGAGATGTGGTCGGAGTAACAAATGAACTTGCAGTTGTTTCCTCGGGAATAGCTGGAAATTGAAGGTTGCTCTCTTGCAACTTTGACAGAGCTTCATCGATGCCCGAAAATATGGATGATCGCTGCATCTTGAGTTGACGCCATTGTTCATATGAAAGCAGAATAAACTTCTCTGGCGCAAATGAACGACATATCATCAAAGATACATCATCAGTTTTCGACTTGGAAATAGTGACTAAAACACCACCTACACACTCAATGGTTGATGATTTCTTGGTTTTTAAATTCGCAATTTCACTCGTTATCTGCTTCCAATGTTCCACAAAATCATAAAATGTCTTAACGTTCATGCACATACCATCACGAGAGGGATACAGCTTTCCGTTCGGGTATGTCAGAAATCGTCTTAGGTGGATGTAGACTCCAGCTAGAAATGGATTGACTTGACAATAGATCTCCCCACCAAGAGAGTAGGTCCCGCTGCTTGAAGTAGTAGTCATGGCTTGTTTGTGAAAGAAATGGTGAGTATCCCAAAATGCGAGTTGCATTTATACAAGGTAACTCCTCCCCTTTGAACCGCTCACTTCCTGTTTTACCCTCCCTTTCCATCACTGACATTGATGAGTATCCAATAATATCCCTCCTTTGGTTAAAAGTAGCCTAAGGATCCTTTGAAAATTTGGGAAAAACAACAACAAGGTACTTAAGTAAAGAAAAACAAGGGTCCTTTGAAAATTTGGGAAAAACAACAACAAGGTACTTAAGTAAAGAAAAACAAGGGACCTTTGGAAAAAACAACAACAAGGTACTTAAGTAAAGAAAAACAATAACAAATAATAGCCTAGGGCACATTGATTGAATGATAAGAGTGATTGATTGAGGCAATTAGTCACCCCACTTATCCCTCCCCTTATCTCCCCCTCCACTTATCTCCCCCTCCCCTTATCTCCCTCTTCTCTTATCTCCCCCTCCCCTTATCTCCCCCTCCCCACTTAACCCTCACCACCCCCCACCCCCCCCCTCACCACCAACCACTGTTTCAGGAGCCCCACAAACCCACTACTAATAATAATAATACGGTAATAATAATAATAATAATAATAGTTTATTGATATTACAATTGATGTTACAAATGTACTCTTGTCCCTCCCAACAGCCGCAGCCTACAGGGGGAGAATAAAATAGAAGAGTAAATATATGGTTTAATATGTATTAAATACATTAATATTTAATATTTAATATACAGTACATTGTCCCTTGAAACCAAACATCTTTTCTCTGAATTATTTTGCAATCAAATGTTTTGTTTTGCTCTTATTTAGAAATGTCACGTAAGGGGCCTCACCCTGGTCATGGTTAATGTTTTAAATGAAATTTTGGTCGAAATTTGATAATGACGTACAAATTTTATATAAAATTTTTTTATTTTGAATTGCGTATCACTTATAAGGTATTTTAATATAGATTAATTTGAATGAAAAAGACAATGTGTGACTAGCTGCTCTTGCGCGCTGATCACTGCACTGCAACACAATGCATTTGGCGCAGCTCCAGCGCCTCTCTAATCTCTCGTGCAGCCTGTTGCGGTCCTCCGCAACCAGGTAGAGCTGCGGACCCCGGAAGTTACTCTTCCGGAAGTGGGTGGGCCCCATAGGGACCCATGAGTGGAGCAACCAGCAAGGCGAACGGTCGCTCCTGTGATCACTCCCCGAAACTGGCTGTAAAGGCGACCCAAACGATCGGCCTAGCGACTCTGTCGCCCACCGGGATCTAAGCGTCCAGTTGCGCCACGTCCCCATCGTACGTTCTCTGTAACTTACGACGGCGTGGCCCAAACGTTAACCGACCACGCGTGTCATACGATCCAACGATCGCAGTGACACGGGGTCTGATTAGGAAAGGCTCCAGTAGCCATTGCATTTGGGAAATACACTATGGGACACTGCATCATACCCCTAGACTATAATAAAAGCCATAACCAAAACTATATTGTATCTCTGTGTATTTTGTGGGATAATTCATTGTGTGTGTTGCGTCCAGCGCTTCGTGGCCCTCCCCTGACCACGTGGCCTTTGTCCGAACACTCTCAAATGTGCATTTGTTATTTTCATAAGGCCTTGCAACGTTTCAGGTTATTTTGGCATTTTATATAAAATTTTAAAAATTTTAATTATAAATTTTAATCAATGACTATTAGAATTTCATGTTTGCAAAAATCATAAATTGTGCGCACTTAATTAGTTTAATTCTTCTGTCATTAAAGCTTGATTGGAAATACGCTTTATTTATTTTATAAGTTTTCTTTCTAACTCACTTTTATAATAAAACTCTATAAATCAAAATTTTGAACCCACAAACACTCAAATTTATAAACTTTTTTATGAATTTATACTACTCTTGCATGGTCAATAGTGAGTTTGCGGTTGCCAATTGTTCCTTATAATTATGAGTTACAAGCTCATAATTATAAAAATGGACTTATAACATAACGTAACTCCTCAACTTTTACACTATTTTGTAAAATAAGGGAGCCAATCAGATCGCTTAACACTATTTGAAGCTCCTCCCACTATTGCAAATGGCGCTGATAGTGCTGATGGAAATTCAAAATGGCTGCCTGACCTGTTTCAACATTCAGCCTCAATCACAATTTCTTTCTGCCATCGAAGGATAGAAACAACTAAAATCATTCCAGGTAAGCAAATAAACTAACTGGAAGACAATTTTATGTCTGAAAAATGTCTAATTAGTAAAACTACAGATTTTCATTTTCTTTTGCATATGGATTTGTTACCATTACATGCAAAGGATTTGTACTGTTCACATGGTGTTTATAAGGATAATTTATAAAATATATTTGTTGTACCGCAAGTGCCTAATCCAAGAAGGAATTATAATTATAATTATGAGCTTGTAACTCATAATTATAAGGAACAATTGGCAACCGCAAACTCACTAATGTCTCTAATAAAATTATGCACTATACAGGGTGGAACAAAAGTCTGTTCCCCCCTCAAATATTTCCTCAGCAATTGCATCTAGGCCAACTTTGATGAAGCGATCGTATAGGAAGTTGGGTGAGAGCAATCCAATGATGTCATCAAATTTGACCTTGAAGGCCATTTTCAAGGTTATTCACTTGCTAACTTCTAAACCAATCAGGTTAGAGCAAAAAAGTCAATTACAAAGTTGTAGAGCATCATCAAATTAGTACTATCCAACTTATCTTAGTCATCTTAAGTTAAATGTTTTCCTTTTCAAAAGGAGACAAATCAGAAAAAAATCAGCAAAGTGAAATTTTTTATTCTTGTGATAAAATAATTATTAGGGCATTAAAAAAAGGCAGTGGTTGTTCTTGTTTACTTGCATAATGATACACATTTGAATATGTTTATTTAAGTAATTCAGTATTTTTGTGATAGAAATTTAAGTTTTGTCACAATGGCTGGCTTTATTTCAGCTGATTTGTCTTCTTTTTAAAAGGAAAACATTTAACTTAAGATGACTAAGATAAGTTGGATAGTACTAATTTGATGATGCTCTACAACTTTGTAATTGACTTTTTTGCTCTAACCTGATTGGTTTAGAAGTTAGCAAGTGAATAACCTTGAAAATGGCCTTCAAGGTCAAATTTGATGACATCATTGGATTGCTCTCACCCAACTTCCTATACGATCGCTTCATCAAAGTTGGCCTAGATGCAATTGCTCAGGAAATATTTGAGGGGAACAGACTTTTGTTCCACCCTGTATATAAACTTGCTAATAATTTACAAATTTCATATACGTAGGTAGATGGATTTTACAAGTTTGTAAATTAGATTTACAAACAATTGAAAATAAGTCTTTTCCAAACATATTTACAATCTGGAAAGTGACCCTTTCCGTGACTTTTTTTACAATAACTTTACAAACATTTTCAATTGTGTAATTATAAAATTTCATAATACATTTCCAATGTATTTCCAATGTATTTCCAATATATTTCCAATATATTTCCAATATAAAAAATCTACTACCTTCCATTTTGAAAAATTTAAATACACCAACTCAATTTTTTTTTTTAAGCAGTTTGACTTTTTTTTTCAAACACCATTCAATAATCAGTTTTCACTCATTTCATCACAATTTGCATGTTTTATTGACAGTTCTGTTTAAATTTATTTTAATCTTATAGTTGTCTTTTTTCTTACCTTGACCTTTGCCAGAATTGAACCCGGGACCCTTTGTTCTAAAGACCACTGCTGTATCCACTAGGCTGGTACAGCTTATATTATTAGCATGCATAACTTCTGTTATATAGTTATGTTTTCCAAAATGGTTTTGAATTTGTACCTCTATACACTGTTACGTCCTACGAATGTTATTCGTAACGTAAGATTGACGTTACGAGTGGACGATTCGTACTGTATGATGGATGTTACGAATGGACGATTCGTAACGTACGATGGACGTTACGTGTGGATGATTTACGGAACTTGGCGGGAATGTTTGAATATTTTGAAATTTATTGAGAATATATTTAAAATATATTGTGAAATTTAAAAATTACACAATTGACAATGTTAGTAAAGTTATTGTATAAAAAGTCATGTAAATGGTCTTTTTACTAGGTCGTAAATATGTTGGGAAAAAGCTGATTTTCAATTGTTTGTAAATCTAATTTACAAACTTGTAAAATCCATCTACCTTTATATTTACAATGTTTTGAAAATATCCAAACAACATTTCCATCTGAAAGAAAACTGATTGTAAATATAATATTTTAAACAACAAATTTACAATTTATTGGAAATATTAGATTTCACTTTTAGGATTTACTACTAATTTCCAAAAGTGTGGAAATGTATAAATATTTGCAACACATTTCCAACTAATTTTCTCATAATAGGAAATTTGAATTTTCCAAATTAATTTCCAACTTGGAAATGTTTGTAAATTTGCTTTTTTTTCCAGTGAAACCAGTGTCAAATGCTGAGTTTGAGAAAGCAGTTAACCGACATGTTACGAAAAAACTTGTTGACGCAGATCCATCTGGTCTAGTGGACACTGCGTCTCTTCCGAAATCGGAATCAGAGAATGAAAATCTGAAAGCATTGGAAGAAATCGAAGACGTTATCGATGAATTAATTCAACAAGTAGAATTAGAAGAAAAAGAATCTCTAGAATTAAAAAAGGAGATTGTCGGTGAAAATCCGACTAAAGATACTTCCAATACTAAAGATAAAGTCGAAAGTAAAGACGATAGACCAACCTCAGTTTCAGAAACGCCTGAAATTGAGGAATGCATAAAGTTATTTGCAGCGACGACTCTTGTCACCAACGAGTTGCTCGATGAGTTACCATTGGATCCTCCAATTGTACCTCCGCATCGATTAAGAAAATTTGAATGCAAAGTGGCTGGAATACCCAACAGCCAAGACCTTCCGACGTTAAAATTAGAAACGTTGAAGGGTGTCATAACTGGAATGTTAGACTCGGGAGCAAATAAGAGTTTCCTTGCAACTTCAGTTATTATTCAATTAGGTCTAGAAGAATATCTACAACCTATCGGACCAGGTGTAAGAGTCACGACAGCGAGTGAAGAAGTCACTCCAGATGGGACAATCCATCTTTCATTTCGGTGGATACATGGCACGTTACGTCATCCGTTCATCGTGATACCAAATAAGTATCCAATGGTACTTTTAGGTTGCGATTTCATAAATAAATTAAAAATCCAACCTAATCCACAGACGATGTCTTGGAATTTCGTGCAGCCTGTTGACTCAGACCTGCCATACATTCCTCAAGCACTGTTGGAACGTTATTTAGAAAAAATAGAGGAACCAGATTCCTCACTTGTGACTTTTGCAAAAGCTTACGCTGCAAGTGTAACTCAAAGCAAAATTGATGAAGAGAATTTCATCCAAAAGTTAGTCGAAGAAGCTAACTTAAATTTGGAGCAATCCAAATTGCTAGAAAAAATGTTATCCAAACATAAAAGGATTATTTCTAAAGATCCAGGTAAAACACACCTGGTTAAGCACAAAATTGAGCTAGACACGAAGAAACCCATTCGTGTCCCCTTTAAGAGCATAAACCCTCAAAAAAGGGAAATAATCAGACAACTTTGTCAAGACATGATTGACAAAGGCGTAGTCGTCAAAGCTGAAGGCGATTACGGAATGCGGCCAGTCCTAGTCATGAGACCAGGAAACGACCCGCGTCTGTGTATTGATTTCCGCCCCATCAATACACATACTAAGTACAACCCACCTCAAATGCCAACAATTGAGGAGATCTTACGAGAAATCGGAGAGTTTGAATGGGTTAGTACAATAGATCTGACCAAGGGATACTGGCAGATAGAACTACGACCTGAAGACAGAGAAAAAACTGCCTTCTGGAGTCCAATGGGAAGGCTTATGTTCCTAGTAATGCTTTTTGGACTTGTAAACGCACCAACTACTTTCCAAGAATTGATGGAAAAGGTTTTAGGTGACGTATATCGAAAATTTGCATGGGCATATTTGGATGACATAATCGTTGTATCCAAATCGTTCGAAGAACACGTAAAACACTTAGATATAGTGTTTACTAAATTAGAAGAAGCTAATTTACATGCGCATCCTGGCAAGACGCATCTATGTAAAAAGGAATTAATTTTCCTAGGCTACAAAGTAGGAGTTGAAGGACTTGCAGTTGACCCTAAAAAAGTCGCTGCAATTACACAATTTCCGGCTCCTACCAATCTTAAAGAATTGCAAAGATTTCTAGGCATGGTGAATTTCTTTCACCGCCTAATCAAGAACCTGGCCACAGTTGCAGAACCAATGAGGCCACTCTTGAAGAAGGATGCGGATTTCGACTGGGAATTGCACCATCAGGCAGCATTCGATGCGATAAAAGATTTGCTTACGAATGCTGAAACAATGAAAATGCCTGACTTGTATATGCCTTTCATTGTTCATACCGACGCAAGTCGCCAAGGGTTCGGAGCGGCCCTTACACAGAAAAAACTTGTGGATGGCGAAGAAGTTGAAATGCCATGCGTATATGCAAGCAGAAGCTTGCAGCCTGCCGAAAAGAATTATACTGTGACAGAATTGGAATGTCTCGTAGTAGTATGGGGATTGCGCACATTTCGCCCATATTTAGAGTACACTACATTCACTGTACAAACGGATCACCAAACCTTAAAATGGTTGAAGTCGTTATCAGACCCGTCGGGTCGATTAGCTCGTTGGCAAATGGAGCTGATGGCATATTCGTTCGAGATTCAGTATGTCAAAGGTCCGCTAAATGTAATAGCAGACGCGTTGTCTCGTGCACCTGTAAGTGCACCTGATGAACCAGAAGATGATGGAGATAATGACGATTTATTGTCGTATTGTCCATCTCCTTGCCGTAGTTGGCAAATGGGAAAATTGAACGAATTGCCCAAGTCCGTAATTGTCAATGAAGAAGATCAAGCTATAATCAATTATTGTATTAGCGTGCATGATCCATCAGGAACCCCTGATATCGAATTAAGAGCCATGATGGCTAAACAATTCGAGTTGCCAACAACAAATGTTTTAATTAAAGCATTCGCAGCCAGAATTGCAAAGCAATTGACTGTGATCCTCCAACGAGGAACGACATAATTGCGGCACAAAAAGCAGATAAATTCTGTCAAATAATTCGCAATTTTATACTCAATAAAATTTACCCAGAGTATTTGTGGAATGAACCACAGAAAAAACATTTTAAAAGAGTAGCAAGTACTTATCTCATTGAAGAAGATATGTTAATCCACTATCATCCTACCTCCACAGATGAATTAGGAGAGGATGGTAGAGCACTTAAAGTCGTAGTGCCCAAAAAACTGATTTATAAAATCATTTGGTTGATGTACGGACATCCACTGTCCGGCCATCCAGGCATTGCGAGAATAATGTATCGAACTCGAAGAGTTTATACCTGGAAAGGTATGAAACGTGATATTACGCGTTTTATTCAACATTGTCAAGGTTGTCAGGCATGCAAGCCAAGATCGAAGACAGAAATAGAAGGCGCTCAAATTGGACGGTTCAGACTAGGGGTGTGTGCGGTACCGGTATACCGTACCGCGGTATTTTTTTGACAGCGCAATACCGCGGTATCTGCCAAAATACCGCAAAACGGTATACCGCAATACCGGCAATACCGCATAAATACCGCAATACCGCTAATACCGCTAATACCGGTAACATCGCTAATACCGCATTAATATCAAATTTTGTTAACAAAATTACGATTGGAGCTCACTTAGCCACCAAAATAGCTTTTTCTTGCTGCTACAACACTCATAATAATAATAATTGTTTAATAAACATCAAATGAAATTGTTTTTGAATGTTGTAGAAGCAAGAAAAAGCTATTTTGGTGGCTGGGGGAGCTCCAATCGTAATTTGGACAAAAAATTCGAGCTCAGCATCGAATTTCACCCCTGGACGGACCGTACGAGCGCTGTACACGGTCGGAACGGAGCGCAGCAGACGAATACGCGAGTACAACACCATGAAATTGTTTTTCCAATGTCGCCGTGCAGCGAAGCGCATTACGGGGCAGCAACGAAGGAAGTTTTGACGGTTTTCGTCGTCGTCGGACTCCAGGAAAGGGAACATTCCATGGAAAACAGTAACTTTGAGTTATATTTATTATTAGTTTCAAGTTTAAACAGTTGGAAACTGTTTAAAGTGCCGAATTTCTTTCATTGAAAAAGTAGCAAATAATCACATCAACAATCGGTATTCGCGGTATCGCGGTATTTTGGTATTCGCGATATTCCGGTATTGGCGGTGTTGGTGCGGTATTGCGGTATTGGTGCGGTATTGCCGTATTGGTGCGGTTTTTGCGGTATTGCGGTATGCCGCATTCATGCGGTATTTTGCCAATACCGTACCGCACTCGCCTCAAAAAAATACCGCACATGCCTAATTCGGACCATTCGACTGTCTCAGTGTGGATTTGTCTGGCCCGAAACCTAGAACCAGAAGGAACAATACCCACATTTGCGTCATCGTAGATGTCGCTACGCATTGGCCAGAATTATTTCCAATGTGTAATCCAACGGCAATAAAGGTTGCCAATAGCATTTATCACTTATCAATAACTTTCGGATTCCCGAGACAAATTATAAGTGATAATGGACCACAATTTCGATCATTGGTCTATAAAGAATTTTGCAAAAAATTCGACATGTCGCCAACACCGACATTGATTTATTATCCGCAGGCAAACCCTGTAGAAAGAACAAATCGTGACATAAAATACCTTGTTTCAATTTATTCTGACATCCACGACCAATGGGATGAATATCTGCGCGAGTTCGCATTCAGTTTGAGAACAACTGTCACAAGAGGGCGAGATTATTCTCCCGCTTTCTTGAATTTTTTCCGAGAATTAAGAATTCCGTGGGATCCAAGAATTCCAGAAGGAATCTTAGTAATAGATCCTAAAAATCCGCACTTGTACGTGCAGAAATTGGAAGCAATAATTGCAGAGACGTATCAGCATATGATGTCTCACGTCTTAGATTTAAGACGCTGTGTCAAAGCTGAAAAATCAGATAAAAAATTCGATAACTTCAGACAAAATGATTTAGTCTGGCGAGAGTCACATATTCTCAAATGCCGCTAAAGGAATAGCAGCAGATATTTCGCCGAAAAGGAATGGGCCATATGTAATTGTAAAAAGGTTACAAGGTGGCGCCTTTCAACTTCGACGGCTGGCCGATAATAAAATATATCCAGCAGTGCACGGCACCGAATTAATGTTGTACTTTCCCGTTTTCAACCAAGAAATTTGGCTGGAAGGGGAGGAAGTGGGTCAAAAAACAAAAAATATTGTTAATACCTTGGACGACGCAGAGTTATCCAAAATTCCTGTCGAAAATACGGAATCGAGTAAAAAATGGAAACTCAAAAATGACGAAGTCGATCAAATTAATGAGCGACTTGAAAACATTGAACTTGATGAGAATCTGGAAAAAGAAATGTTTTTAGAAAAAGAAAAATTTCAAACAATTCAAAAGACAACTCATCTGACACTCGAGACGATTCAGATGACAATCTAAACAAGTTGGATTGTTCTTCGCAAAAGTCAAAGTACAACTTAAGATCTCGCGTTCCGCGAGTCAAGACATAGCGTTGTCTTTCACCTTTTGGGTTTACCCAAGAGATCCGAGAAGCAATCTCGTGACGTCATTCGTAGTCCGTACTCGAATGTCAACGTTAATTAGACGTAATAATTAGTGACGTCACACGGCGTCTCTAAAACAAGTTCATGTCTCCAATCAACGAACTTAGTCACTTTTTCAAAAGTTTCAAGAGTGTATGCATCGCATCGCCTACGTTACGACTCGAATAATTCGACAAACCAATCGTAAGTAATTTTTCTGAATGAAAAATTTGATAAAACATAAATTTTATGTATTATTTCTCTTTCAAGACGAAAGATTTTCCGAAATTACGGGAAAAAGAAAGAGAATGAACGACGAAGCGATCCAACTCCATGCCAATGGAGAGTTGCCCATGGATGGGGCAAACGATGATGCGCAGTTGACGCTCCAGCAGAGGGTAAATTATTAGAATAATTTTTACCGAGTGTTTCAGTCAGAAAAATTGAGTAAAATCAAGTTTCTTGACTTCAAACACAAGCCGCTAAAAAACAAAAATGGCGGCTATAAAAGTCACGTGCTTCAAGCATGTGAAAAGGGCGTTGCCATAGCAACCAAACATCCCTTAGTGGCTCCAAGCCACAAGCGCTGAGCTTAAAAAATATTTCAAATAAGAAATTATTTGTTTATTTTTAATAAAAACTAATCCGTTTATTTTTCGAATTTAATTGTAGATCGAAAGGGATCGGGAGACGCCGGACGCTCTCCCCGACCACGTGCCGACGCAGCACCCGCTGATTTTTCGTGGCGCATTGCCCGAAAAGATTCGTCAATTACAGACGGCGAATAACACGTGGTGGAAGCTGCGACACGACTTCAGCAAAGCCGCGCTGCAAGGATTTGGGGCAAAAGGCCGATTTATCGAGCGCCTTCACGCTCGACGAGAGCGCTCCAGGACCACTAGCTTCTGAGTTATTAAATAATCAGTGGCCGGTGACGCAGCGAGAGCGTCACGAGCAACTCAACATGGCATTTTGGAACGACCGTAGACATGCCAGCCGTTTCTGCAACTCAACATGGCATTTTGGAACGACCGTAGACATGCCAGCCGTTTCTGCAACTCAACATGGCATTTTGGAACGACCGTAGACATGCCAGCCGTTTCTGCAACTCAACATGGCATTTTGGAACGACCGTAGACATGCCAGCCGTTCCTGCAACTCAACACGGCATTTTGGAACGACCGTAGACATGCCAGCCGTTCCTGCAACTCAACACGGCATTTTGGAACGACCGTAGACATGCCAGCCGTTCCTGCAACTCATACCGGCATTTTGGAACGACCGTAGACATGCCAGCCGTTCCTGCAACTCATACCGGCATTTTGGAACGACCGTAGACATGCCAGCCGTTGCTGCAACTCAACACGGCATTTTGGAACGACCGTAGACATGCCAGCCGTATCTGCAACTCATACCGTCATTTTGGAACGACCGTAGGCATGCCAGCCGTTCCTGCAACTCATACCGTCATTTTGGAACGACCGTAGGCATGCCAGCCGTTTCTGCAACTCAACACGGCATTTTGGAACGACCGTAGGCATGCCAGCCGTTTCTGCAACTCAACACGGCATTTTGGAACGACCGTAGACATGCCAGCCGTATCTGCAACTCATACCGGCATTTTGGAACGACCGTAGACATGCCAGCCGTATCTGCAACTCATACCGGCATTTTGGAACGACCGTAGGCATGCCAGCCGTTTCTGCAACTCAACACGGCATTTTGGAACGACCGTAGGCATGCCAGCCGTTTCTGCAACTCAACACGGCATTTTGGAACGACCGTAGGCATGCCAGCCGTTCCTGCAACTCATACCGTCATTTTGGAACGACCGTAGACATGCCAGCCGTTGCTGCAACTCAACACGGCATTTTGGAACGACCGTAGACATGCCAGCCGTATCTGCAACTCATACCGTCATTTTGGAACGACCGTAGGCATGCCAGCCGTTCCTGCAACTCATACCGTCATTTTGGAACGACCGTAGGCATGCCAGCCGTTTCTGCAACTCAACACGGCATTTTGGAACGACCGTAGGCATGCCAGCCGTTTCTGCAACTCAACACGGCATTTTGGAACGACCGTAGACATGCCAGCCGTATCTGCAACTCATACCGGCATTTTGGAACGACCGTAGACATGCCAGCCGTATCTGCAACTCATACCGGCATTTTGGAACGACCGTAGGCATGCCAGCCGTTTCTGCAACTCAACACGGCATTTTGGAACGACCGTAGGCATGCCAGCCGTTTCTGCAACTCAACACGGCATTTTGGAACGACCGTAGGCATGCCAGCCGTTCCTGCAACTCATACCGTCATTTTGGAACGACCGTAGGCATGCCAGCCGTATCTGCAACTCATTCCGTCATTTTGGAACGACCGTAGGCATGCCAGCCGTATCTGCAACCCAACCCGTCATTTTGGAACGACCGTAGACATGCCAGCCGTATCTGCAACCCAACCCGTCATTTTGGAACGACCGTAGACATGCCAGCCGTATCTGCAACTCATACCGGCATTTTGGAACGACCGTAGACATGCCAGCCGTATCTGCAACTCATACCGGCATTTTGGAACGACCGTAGACATGCCAGCCGTATCTGCAACTCATACCGGCATTTTGGAACGACCGTAGGCATGCCAGCCGTTCCTGCAACTCATACCGTCATTTTGGAACGACCGTAGGCATGCCAGCCGTTCCTGCAACTCATACCGTCATTTTGGAACAACCGTAGGCATGCCAGCCGTTCCTGCAACTCATACCGTCATTTTGGAACGACCGTAGGCATGCCAGCCGTATCTGCAACCCAACCCGTCATTTTGGAACGACCGTAGACATGCCAGCCGTATCTGCAACCCAACCCGTCATTTTGGAACGACCGTAGACATGCCAGCCGTATCTGCAACCCAACCCGTCATTTTGGAACGACCGTAGACATGCCAGCCGTATCTGCAACCCAACACGGCATTTGGGAAAGACCGTAGACATGTGAACCGCTTCTGAAACTCAATCTGTCAAGTCCGCCTACTGTAGTCAGGCATCCGCTGTGACATCCGCCTACTGTAGCCAGGCATCCGCTGTGACATCCGCCTACCGTAGTCAGACATCCGCAATTAATTATCCAAAAAAAATAATTAGGATATCCAACAAACATGGCCTTATCCGCTAGGCCAAATGCTACTTTTGGCCTAATTCTTAATAAAGTTATGGGGTTTATATGACAGTTAACATTAAAAAGTATACAAATGGATATATGCTCATGAGTTCGAGCTTCGGCAATGTGAGCGGTTTTAGTGGTGCGTCACGTGATTTGGACATGCACAATGCTACATCGACCGCTCCTTTGGTTTCTGTTCGGACGTAGACCATAAGCTTTTGGTCTTGTGTCGCAAAAAAGATGAAGTTCTTGTTGAGAATCGTCGCTCAGGTTCAAGCTGTAAGGTCGCTTGACCGAGATTCATCTCAATGTTGCGACTTGTCCGAACCATTCGACCCACTGTTTGGCGATGTCAGGGGGCAAAGCTGCATCCCAATCGAATTTTCTTGACCACAGTTCTTGAAACATTAATTTCCCAACGATTGTAAACGGCGTGGCGAGACCCAATGGGTCGTAAATTTTTGCCACCGACTGAACGATTGTCCTTTTCGATCCTTGGCCAGTAGTGAGTTTTTTATCGGCCCATTCGCCTATTTCGAGTGGTAGGTTGTCGGTATCGTCGTGCCAAATTAACTCCAGCACGGTCGTTCGATGTTTTTCAGCAGCGATGATTTCTTTGTCTTCAGGAATTTCTTCTGCAAATATTTCCCGTAATCTGTAGCAAGGAATGCGCAAATTTGGTAGACAAACTGAATGGAAGCGTTTGAAAAGAAAGAATAATGGCGTCGCTCTTCTCGAGCGAACTATTGCACGACGTTACGGCTACGTACAGGCGTGTACGAGACCGAAAACAACACTTATGCACTTATGAACGTGCTAAATAATAAACTGGAGTTATAAAAACCATAAAACAATTTAATAAACACTTGAAACTTACATGTGAAATCCATTTGAATAAAAAACATAGCTTGAAGAACTTGCAAACATGCAAGCCGCCATTTTGGAATACAGAATATTAACAGTAGACACTCCAGTGTCGAATATTGGCAAAGAAAATACAACAAATTAAACACCGCTTGATGCTTAAAGTTAAACATGAGAAAAATTAATAATAAATCGTGCTTCATGCACAAATAATTGATAATAAGATAACAAATATGTTATAAAGCCGAAATAAACATAAAGATGATGTGTAATGATCCATATCATATTGAGAGACGTAAAACAATTGAAATAATATGTAAAACCGGATCGAATATTAACATAATCGTCGCGAATTCGAGTGCCATTTCCGCAAGGGTAGATGCGCGTCTAACATTAATTTTTGTGCCTTATAGAAGACGATAAGAACTTGTTCTTCGGTCCGCATAGAATCGAGTAGATCGTCGACGTAGAATTTAGTTTTAATTTGTTCCACTGTCGCTGGATACTGTTCCTGTAAAAACCGGGAGTTTTAGAAGTCTCGAGGTCGCGCAGAATCGAAGGAAATGGAGGATGCATCGTGCAGTGAAGTCGACATCGAGGAGGTGTTTTTCGGTTGAGAAGCGATGACGCGGAACCGGAAATACGTGGTAGTGTCATAATTTGTCATGATTTGTCATAATCTTTCTTTTGTCTTTGTTTTGTATTGTGTGAACCCCGAACAAATCAGTGTAATTTCCAATTTACAACGTGCAGCATGTCTTGAATTTTATTCATTTTCCAATCCAGTTCGATCGTAAGTTTTGATGCAGTTTTTGTCAAATATCAGCGTGCAGATCTCTTTTGAACTTTCAAAGTTCTTTCATTTTCTCCAAGTGTAACTGGATTGTGTCGTTCAACAAGTAGGGGCTGGAAGACACACCAAATACGACGCGTATTTGACGCATTACACGCGGGATGAGAAACTCAAGTCCATTCCAATCCTTCGGAACCCACAAAAAACTGGCGTAGTTTCGGTCTCGAATCCGTAATAACAACTGTAGGAACGCCTTCTCAATGTCCGACAGGTAATCGATCAACTCCCACCTAAACGGCACCAAAAGTTTCAAAATTTCCGGCAGCAAATTCAGGCCGCTGTTCAAGCAGTCGTTTAGCGAGAGTTCGTTCTTGTCTTTCGACGAACTGTCAAATACAATGCGGATCTTGGTTGTTGCACGATCTTCACGCACCATTGCTCGATGTGGCATGAAGTAGGAATGTTCGGGATCCTGCACTTTAACTTCTTCAATGATGCTGCTCTTCAGCTGGTCAAAAATTTTCTTGTACGCTTGAAAAAATCCAGGTTTTTTTTTAAATTTACGCACGAGATGCTAAAACCTCCGGTTGGCGACTTCGTAGTTATTTCTCAAGTGACTGGAGTCAAACCAACCACGGAAAGGGGACCACATATTGTCCATCTTCACGTGTTACTTGTTCGCGAAATTGTTTTGCGCACGAGTTGTGGTCTGTTGGAGACTCATCTTCGGTTTCGTGGCGAATTCCAATTGCCTCGAGCTCCCAAAACTTTTTCAAACTTTCATCCAGACGTTCCTCGAGGCGCACGTTGAACACACGAGTCACCATGGTTGCAAGGGATGTTATGTTGGTCGATGAACCCATCAATGTCCATCCGAACATTGTCTCTACTGCGAGCAAATTCTTCTCGACTTTGTGTACTCGACCGGTAAGTATTTTCGTAATACAATCAGCACCTATTAAGACAAATGCATCAAAATTAGTATATTTTTTGAATTCTATGGATATATCGTTGCGTGCTAGGGCGGCTCGCAAGCCAGCCTGCAACTCAGTTTTTATTGGCTTTGTTATTCACGGTGTTTCGATTGCTGCGACTGTGACTCCCGGACACCGGAATCTGTCCCCTGTCCGTAGTCAGCCTCCCTACAGAAAGGGGGCGTCCCGTCTTGTAAGGGGTTAACGGATTGGCTCCCGCTAATTCCCACTGTACGCCATTTTGTATTTTGTTGAATAAACTAGTCTTACCTTTGCTTTAACCTAAATCGGATCGTAATACACTAGACTCACATGGCGCAGTTGACAGTTTTTTACCTACAAATTATGACTGATTAACGAACGAAACGATATGAACGGAACAAAACGAACGAAACGAACAAAACGAACGAAACGAACGAAACACGCGCGATACGAACAAAACGAACGAAACACGCGCGATACGAACGAAACGAACGAAACGAAACGAACGAAACGAAACGAACGGAACAAACGAACGATACGAACGTACGATACGAATGAACGAAATTCCGCAAATTACGGCCACGCTGGTTGACTTTCTGAAGTCAACGAACGCTGGTCTTCTGGTGCGGTGCTCCGCCGAAGAATTACGCGCCAAAGTCGACGCGCGCGAGATCCCGGTGATCGCCACGGTGTCGAAACAAGTGTTGGCCGACACATTGGTCGCCGACAACCTCGAAAAACGTGCGGCCGCCGCGCTGCTGCTGCCCGTCAACCCTGTTCCGGTTCCGAATCTCGCGCTCAATATGACGGACTTGAAAGCCATTGTCGCTCTCTTGGCCGCTAAAATATTGAACACTCCAGACCCGCCGCCTCCTCCAGCTGCCGTCCCGATCGTCGCTATCCCCAAGATGCAAGTGAAACACGGCTTGCACGCCGCAAAGTTTCTTCAGCCCTTCACCGGCTCCAAAACTGACGACGTGTGGCAATTCATCCGCCGCATTAACAGGGCCGCGAAAATTGGCGGCTGGACGGAGGAAACAAAGCTTATTCAAGCCAACGGATTGTTGCGCGACCAGGCGTTGCACTGGTATACGTTGCAGGGCGAAGCCCTTGACACCTGGGCCGAATGGGAACATTCAATCACCGAGTTTTTGGGCGCGAACGAGACCTGGACCCAGTGGAAGGACCGGATGAATGCGTGTGCGCAAAAGAAAGACGAATCGCTGATCGATTACGCCATCGCCAAGTTCGCGTTGATCGAGTCCACCAAACGTAATTTTCCTATCCAGTCCGAAGACATTGTCCTCATGGTTCTCGAGGGCGTATCGAACTACAATACGAGAAATAGTCTCTTTGTTACGAAGGATTTGTTGGGAATTATGTAAATGTCCCACGTTGAACACGATTTTAGTGTAATCGTATTATATATTTATTGTGAAATATTTTGCTAATTAACCGAATTGTTAAGTGTGCATTAAGATATATGACGAAATTCGTTTGTGACAATAGTTTTGTGTACGAGAAAAGATATTGTTGTAACTGCATATAAATGTCGGTGTTTTGGCATCATATCACTGTATGTTATTGATTGTTTGTAACGTGAAGGCGCTACGCGTAATTTGCTAGCGTACCTACATTGCACTAGTAGATATCGATGATGTCACAATGATGACATCATCAATTGTAGTGATTATTTCTTTATGTAATAATTGGCGAATTAATTGTATGATTTGTTCTATGTAAATACTTTTATCACGTCACATGAATAAAACTTCATTCTGATTTATGTTTTCAAAAGGCAACATGGTGTGTTTATTGCGACTCACACCTAATTATATATTCATCAAGTTAGGCTTATTCTCATGAACTTCACCTACTTTTTACAACTAGTGAATAGTGCTTTTTCCAACACCACTTTAGGCCATATACATTTACATGGATAAATTGGAGAAAACAACATAATTGGACTAAATTACAACAAGGATAAAGTGTGATAATAATACTATTATCACACGTGAGTACTTTATTTATACATTATCGATATTATTTCTCGTTTTATCTTTTGAGTCACGTCGTACGTCGCGAATATATGAGCGTTACGTCGTGTGAACGCATTGTTGGACAGCCGAACTACGCACGCTGCCCAACACTCATTCCGGATAGGACACACGCATTTTCCGTTTATTTTGACATTTCCACTGCGTTTTTTATTGAATTTGATGCGTGTTCCTACAGGATTGGCCGATTCCTGCCGTTATCAAGTATATTCGCGAGCTCGATAATATGTCGTCGCGACCGGGCGCCGCGGTCCCTTTCGCCCCGAAGTCGCCTTTCGTCGCCGGCCACGGACGGGCACCAGAACCGCCGGCCGACCAGTCGAGGAGCACCGGTTCGAATCGTACACGCGGAAACCAAGGTCGCACTAACCCGAACGATTTCCAACGTGGCGACGACATCACGAAAACGCAGTGCTATCGTTGCCAAGCATGGGGCCACACTACACACACTTGTCCGCAGCCCAGGACGTCCGACCCCGCTCTCGCTGAGCCCACTCCGCTCGTTTTGTGCACATTTTACTCGAAATATCCGAGCACCGGATTCTCGATCGTCGACGTATACGTGACTGAAGCGCAACGCACGGTCGAAACAATTTTCGATCAAGGGGCAAATGTGTGCCTGATTCGCAGCGATTGTATTTTGGATAAGTCGCAAATCCGCCCGAACGTCTCAAACAACCGATTAAACGGTTTGAATGGCTCGGCAACCCCGATTGGCTATACCAGCGTGAACATCACCATCGGGAACGAGCAGTATCGTGTGAGCAATGTCGCCGTGCTTGACGAGTCTCCGTACGAGATGTTACTGGGCACACCATTCCGCGATAACGAACGTATGTCGTGGTGTACCGAGTCGGGCGGCACAATTACCATAAACAAGGAATGTCAACATACGAAGTCGGCCAATTTCATCAAACAGAAGGACGCATCTAACGAGGTCCGCATGTGCAATTTTGTCACCTTCGCTGCCAGCGCACCTTCCGGACCGAGTTCCAACGTCGAGTGCGACTTTTCCATCTCTGACGACGCTCCTATCGTTGAGAACAACAACGAGGGGCACACAGCAAGGACAGTGCTCGCAATTGCGGTCGCTCGCAACCATCGCCTCGCTCCCAAGCAACGCAGCGACGTTTCACGTGACGAAGCAAAGAACGAAGGCGCGCATCCGGACGCGAAGAAAACGCTTTCTCGTTCCCTCACTCCGCAGCCGATCTTTTCTAGGCCATTCGAGGTAATCGGAAAAAAATCACGCCGGCCCGTACCATCCGCACGCTCGTTTGACTCCTTTTCCGCAACATCGCAATCAAGGGACGATTGCTCTTTTCTGGGGGGGCGTGTGACTCCCGGACACCGGAATCCGTCCCCTGTCCGTAGTCAGCCTCTCTACCGTAAGGGGGCGTCCCGTTTTGTAAGGGGTTAACGGATTGACTCCCGCTAATCCCCACTGTACGCCATTTTGTATTTTGTTGAATAAACTAGTCTTACCTTTGCTTTAACCTAAATCGGATCGTAATAGACTCACAGCGACATTGATTGACCGACTCTTGTCGTCGATGTGGCACAGGTTTAGCTCAAATCGCCCGTTTTTTGCATTTTGTCTGGCTGCCAAATGTATGCACGCTCAAATTTTCTGTCCCCTTCTGTAGCAGCTTCAAATCTTTCGCGAGGCTGGTCAATACGAATGTGGTCTGGCTGCCGGGGTCAATCAAGCACTGCACTATCGCTTCTCGAGACTGATGTATAACACGTACGAAAATAGTGGCCAGCATCGCGGCCGGAGGAGGGATGAAAGCGAACAAGTCGACATTTCTTGACATGTGAGTTACCGTTTTGTCGACAACAGATTTTTGCGTTCCATTGCAAACCAAGGGGTTGTACTGTAGTTCCGCTGGCATAATTTACACGTAATGCGGTAAGAACGCGTTTTTGACGTGTGTCCTTTTTTTAAACACTTAACACAACGTCCATTTTTAACCACATACTTCTTTCTCTCAGCTGCAGTTGTGGAACAGCCATCGCGATCGTGGCTTTTGCCGCAAAACATTCAGTTGGCGATTGTCGTGCTCAAAACGCGAGTAGATGGCACACGATCGTTGTTCTTGCGAAATGCCTTCTCCGCGTCTGGTTTCTCCGCTTTTCCCGACTTCTCTCCTTCTTTAGTGTGATGCAGGTCCTGAAAACTATCAATTTTGCTATGGTGAATAAGTTCAGCTCAAATCATATCAAGTAAGTCTTTCGCTTTATATTTTCCGTCAGGGTGATGTCGCGAAAATGCTAATGAAATTTGTTTTGTGACCAAACCCAATATTAGCGAACAGGCCGTCGCATCAATGGCCTCAGTGTTCATTTTCGCTGCTAGCAAGCCGCGCACGTGTGACTCGCAGCGGTCCTAGAGTTTTTGAAGAGGCACGGGGTTCAAAATATCTCGCACAGGTACAATTTTCATTAACGCTCTCATATGGGCACTGAGAATAACGTCACTCCGACGGTAGCGTTTGATTAAAAGATATTTGGCGACAGGGTAATTTTCATCGGTTGGCGGCAGCCCTTTAAGAACGAGCGCCGCTTCATTGTCCAAATATGACTTTAAATACACCAACTTGCTTTTGTTCATGATGGTGGGCTTCGAATTGATACTAATCTCAAAATTGTCCTAGAAGTCATCCCACTCGAGGGGATCACCTTTGAATTTTATGGCCTCATACTTGGGGAGCCGCATCGTAGTCTCGTGCGGAGCGTTGACGGTACCGTGATAGTTGTTGGTGACCGGGTCGAGCTGCAGGGCGATTGCCGGCGCGTTGATTCTCCTCAGCACTTCTTCAAGTTCGACCTCGCAGTCGATTACCTTCTCATTGTAGTTGGTTTCGCACTGCGTGATTTCTTGGTCAATTTCGTCTTCATCAACCAACACGGCTAATATTTTTACGTCTAGAGCCTTTAATTCGGCGGACTTGGCTTTCAGGTTAGCTATAATTTTCTAAAGCTCGACCTCATTAAGTGGTATAGCCGCAAGAATTGTTTTCGCCTTGGTTATAGCGGCGGTCGTCATTCTTCAGGCCAGAGGACACTTTTGGTGACCCTCGATCAAAAACATTAAGTGCGTTCAATCTGCTAGCAGAAAGTCACTTAACTGACTTAACTGCCTTTCAGAGGGCGGAAGTGACAAAAATTACGTCACATTTTGACCAAGTAAAGTCACCTAAGTGACTTTCAGGAAAGTAACTGGAAAGTTACTTTTCCATCTTTTAGAAGTCACTTACATGTGCGTGCGCATGCGCATTGCACATTTAACAAAGCTACAGTGGCAGCCATTTTGTTCTCGATCTAACTGGCTAAAAAATGAATTCGTCACCACCAAAAGAAAAGGTATTTGGATAAGGAAATGTGTATAAACAATTTTTTCTGCGGTAAATTCGCACGTGTGGCACACGGTAAATTCACGTGTGGCACACGATAAATTTACGTGTGGCACACGGTAAATTTACACGTGTGGCATATGGTAAATTCACACGGAAACACGGTAAATTCACACGTGTGGCATGTGAAGGCTGGTGCTAAGTGAGTGAAGTCTGGTGCTAAAGTAAGTGCATTCAATAAAAAGTGACTTTGAAGAAAGGAAGGAAAGTCACTTCTACCCCAGATTGAACGCACCTATTGTTATTATTAAAACATCACTATGACAATTCAATAATCGATAAAACACTAGTAAATGAAATTTTAAACACTTTTTGAAATAAAACAACTAAAACTAAACACAAAATGAAATCATTAAATCGTACGTGACGTCATTCCCATTGAATAACATGTATGCAAAACTCGTTTCGTGTTTGTACGTGACGTCATGTTATTCGATGGGAATGACGTCACGTACAAACACGAAATGAGTTTTGCATACGTTTTAGAGTTTTTGAATGCAGCTAGTGTAAAATCCATATTTCGATTTAATGATTTCATTTTGTGTTTAGTTTTAGTTGTTTTATTTCAAAAAGTGTTTAAAATTTCATTTACTAGTGTTTTATCGATTATTGAATTGTCATAGTGATGTTTTAATAATAACAATAGGTGCGTTCAATCTGGGGTAGAAGTGACTTTCACTTTCCTTCCTTTCTTCAAAGTCATTTTTTATTGAATGCACTTACTTTAGCACCAGACTTCACTTACTTAGCACCAGCCTTCACAGCTAATGTTCGCAGCTAATGTTTGCAAAAGGCTTTTGTATAAAATTCTTAGAAAATTTTTATAAAATTTTTATAAATTTTTATAAAATTTTTATAAATTTTTATAAAATTTTTATAAATTTTTATAAAATTTTTATAAATTTTTATAAAATTTTTATAAATTTTTATAAAATTTTTATAAATTTTTATAAAATTTTTATAAATTTTTATAAAATTTTTATAAATTTTTATAAAATTTTTATAAATTTTTATAAAATTTTTATAAATTTTTATAAAATTTTTATAAATTTTTATAAAATTTTTATAAATTTTTATAAAATTTTTATAAATTTTTATAAAATTTTTATAAATTTTTATAAAATTTTTATAAATTTTTATAAAATTTTTATAAATTTTTATAAAATTTTTATAAATTTTTATAAAATTTTTATAAATTTTTATAAAATTTTTATAAATTTTTATAATAAATTTAATTAAATCACAATTAAAGTTTAATGTATGCAAAAATCATAAATTGTGTGCACTTAAATTAGTTTAATTTTTCTGTCATTAAAGCTTCATTGGAAATACGCTTTATTTATTTTATAAGTTTTCTTTCTAACTCAATTTTTATAAAATTCTGATAAATTTTTTATAAAAATCTGATAAATTTTTTATAAAAATCTGATAAAATTTTTATAAAATTCTGATAAAATTTTTACAAAAGTCTGATAAAATTTTTATAACATTTTTATAAATTTTTGTACATTTTTAAAAAAATTTTATACATTTTTAAAAAAATTTTATACATTTTTAAAAAAATTTTTATAAATTTTTATAAAATTTTTATAAATTTTTATAAAATTTTTATAAATTTTTATAAAATTTTTATAAATTTTTATAAAATTTTTATAAATTTTTATAAAATTTTTATAAATTTTTATAAAATTTTTATAAATTTTTATAAAATTTTTATAAATTTTTATAAAATTTTTATAAAATTTTTATAAATTTTTATAAAATTTTTATAAATTTTTATAAAATTTTTATAAATTTTTATAATAAATTTAATTAAATCACAATTAAAGTTTAATGTATGCAAAAATCATAAATTGTGTGCACTTAAATTAGTTTAATTTTTCTGTCATTAAAGCTTCATTGGAAATACGCTTTATTTATTTTATAAGTTTTCTTTCTAACTCAATTTTTATAAAATTCTGATAAATTTTTTATAAAAATCTGATAAATTTTTTATAAAAATCTGATAAAATTTTTATAAAATTCTGATAAAATTTTTACAAAAGTCTGATAAAATTTTTATAACATTTTTATAAATTTTTGTACATTTTTAAAAAAATTTTATACATTTTTAAAAAAATTTTATACATTTTTAAAAAAATTTTTATAAATTTTTATAAAATTTTTATAAATTTTTATAAAATTTTTATAAATTTTTATAAAATTTTTATAAATTTTTATAAAATTTTTATAAATTTTTATAAAATTTTTATAAATTTTTATAAAATTTTTATAAATTTTTATAAAATTTTTATAAATTTTTATAAAATTTTTATAAATTTTTATAAAATTTTTATAAATTTTTATAAAATTTTTATAAATTTTTATAAAATTTTTATAAATTTTTATAAAATTTTTATAAATTTTTATAAAATTTTTATAAATTTTTATAAAATTTTTATAAATTTTTATAATAAATTTAATTAAATCACAATTAAAGTTTAATGTATGCAAAAATCATAAATTGTGTGCACTTAAATTAGTTTAATTTTTCTGTCATTAAAGCTTCATTGGAAATACGCTTTATTTATTTTATAAGTTTTCTTTCTAACTCAATTTTTATAAAATTCTGATAAATTTTTTATAAAAATCTGATAAATTTTTTATAAAAATCTGATAAAATTTTTATAAAATTCTGATAAAATTTTTACAAAAGTCTGATAAAATTTTTATAACATTTTTATAAATTTTTGTACATTTTTAAAAAAATTTTATACATTTTTAAAAAAATTTTATACATTTTTAAAAAAATTTTATGCATTTTTAAAAAAATTTTATACATTTTTAAAAAAATTTTATACATTTTTAAAAAAATTTTATACATTTTTAAAAAAATTTTATACATTTCTAAAAAAAATTTATACATTTTTAAAAAAATTTTATACATTTTTAAAAATTTTTTTTACATTTTTAAAAAAATTTTATACATTTTTATAAAATTTTTATAAATTTTTATAAAATTTTTATAAATTTTTATAAAATTTTTATAAATTTTTATAAAATTTTTATAAATTTTTATAAAATTTTTATAAATTTTTATAAAATTTTTATAAATTTTTATAAAATTTTTATAAAATTTTTATAAATTTTTATAAAATTTTTATAAATTTTTATAAAATTTTTATAAATTTTTATAATAAATTTAATTAAATCACAATTAAAGTTTAATGTATGCAAAAATCATAAATTGTGTGCACTTAAATTAGTTTAATTTTTCTGTCATTAAAGCTTCATTGGAAATACGCTTTATTTATTTTATAAGTTTTCTTTCTAACTCAATTTTTATAAAATTCTGATAAATTTTTTATAAAAATCTGATAAATTTTTTATAAAAATCTGATAAAATTTTTATAAAATTCTGATAAAATTTTTACAAAAGTCTGATAAAATTTTTATAACATTTTTATAAATTTTTGTACATTTTTAAAAAAATTTTATACATTTTTAAAAAAATTTTATACATTTTTAAAAAAATTTTATGCATTTTTAAAAAAATTTTATACATTTTTAAAAAAATTTTATACATTTTTAAAAAAATTTTATACATTTTTAAAAAAATTTTATACATTTCTAAAAAAAATTTATACATTTTTAAAAAAATTTTATACATTTTTAAAAATTTTTTTTACATTTTTAAAAAAATTTTATACATTTTTATAAAATTTTTATAAATTTTTATTATAAATTTTATTTAATTACAATTAAACTTTAATGTTTGCAAAAACCATAAATTTTGTGCACTTAATTAGTTTTATTCATCCATCATTAAAGATTGATTGGAATTACGTTTTATTTATTCTATATGTCATAGCTAAGCAATTAAAATATTTTACTATAAATACAGGAGTCAAAAGTTGTCATTCACAACTCAACTTTGAAGATTCATCATCTGTGCAACTGTAAGAAAATCTTTGGTAAGCATCAATAGTCATATTTAGTATCACTTTATTTTACTTTATTTTTTCTGTCACAGAATATGAAGAATATCGCTTTAAAAATCGCATTCATCGCGGTCTGCCTGGCGTCTTTTTTACTGACATGTGAAGCTGCTTCAGTCGCACAGCAACCGGGTGAAGACAAAAAGTATGTTGTATTACGGTAAACCAGTCTTAACGTGTGAAAGAAAAATGCGGAATTTGTTTCGTTTGATCAAAAATGTTATTAGTTTTGAGAGTTAAGGGATAATAAGAAAAATATCGAGTTGGTTGTGTTACCACAAGTCACTTGCTCTCATTTCGCAATGTTTGTCATTCAAATAACAAATAATTTTCACTTTATTTGCATTACAGAAATGAACCGGTTAAGTCCACTGGTGATGGATCGAAAGTGGGAGATAAAACGTAAGACAATATTTAAAAAATTTAATATTTAAGAAATATTTGAGAGATTTTCAAATGGTGTCAAGCAGATATAGTTTTGAGAGGCAGGAACAAGAAAAGTATGAAAAGAGTTGATCGTCGTATTAGCTAACAAATAAAAGCAGTGTTTAGGACTATTGACATGGTGTTCAGATAACAAATCGATAATTTTCACTTTATTTGCATTACAGGGGTGTGCAGCCAGATCCTGCTGCAGAAAAAAGACTTTTAGGAGCATTGGGTAAACTTGTTGCTAGTGGTGTTGCTGCAGTCGTAAATCACTTCGTGAAGGGAGGCTAAACAATAAATTTTTAAAACTAGAAAAACTTAAAAATCTTTTCTTGTAAAACAAAATAAACATCAATTACTGTTAATACTGTGTCATTTTATATGCACGCACAGCCCAGAACGTGTTTGTCTGTGGAGTTTCTTCTATCTCCCCTTCTCCAAAAATTTAATGTTGTAGAAGACAAGAAGAATGTTTTATGTGCAATTAATTCACACGATAATGGAATTATAGTTAATGTCTTTAGTGAAGTTTTGGTTTAAATTTGACAATAACAAAAAAATTTAGGTATATTTAAAAACTTCATTTTTGAAAGCGTGTTTTAAAGTGTTTTAAAAAGGATTGATAGACAAATACCCTATGCGTTTGTTATTTACAAATGGCCTATGCCACCGTTACAGGTTATTTAAGAGTTTTATATACTGTTGCGATCCGGGATTTTATTCACGAAACTACTTACCTTGTTCGTGAATATCTCGCAATTGAGATCCCGTTGATAGGCCTTAAACTCTAATGCCTGTAAAATGGTGTCTAGGGGTATTTTTATGAAAGGAAAACAGCGGTTGACTTGAATAAAAATGACAAATATAATTTATTTGTTCGAAAATTACAAATGATTTGAATGAAATATAATAAAGGAATTTATTAAGAAATTAGCGGTTAAAATCAGGAAGGAAAAAAGAGGAAGAATTTGAAATGAAGAGAGTGAGCGGCGAGGTTCACTCTAAACAAAGGAAATGCGCTAACAACAACGGCTGATCGTTGAGCGCGAATATTTGGCGCGCAACAAACGGCTGTTTGTTGCGCTGGAAAAATGGCGAGGCGGACTCGCCTGAGAAATATTATTTCTCGTTGGAACGATGACTTTTATCTGTGAACTCCGGAGGAAAGCTCGCAGGTGGCTCACAGATATCGGCTACGGTTCTCTACGAGAAGTTTGCCGTTGACGACGACGATGAGTCTCGGAACAAGTCAACGAGACTCACAATTATCAGCAACGAGCGGGTAAAAATTCCTTCGCTCGTTCGATGGCGATCAACTGTAAACTCCGGAGGAAGCTCGCGGTGGTTTACAGTCTTCTCACGATGGTGCACGAGCAACGGTTTGCTCGATCGACGACGGCGAGTCGCGGATGAAATCAACGGGACTCGACGATGGCCGACGGTGAGCGGGTTTTCTCGGGCGTTACCCGAGATTCGTATTCAGAGCGCAAATGTGGCTGGTTCCACCGATAAAATGGTGGAAACAGCAGAATCTCAACTCACCAAAACGTGTAACACGGTCAGCACTAGAATCCTTTTGTTTGAAGTTCTCAGCGATGATCATTTGTGTTGTTGTTGTTGTTGGTGTGTGTCAAGAGTGAGTCAAACCGCCAAAATTTGGGGTTTTATGCACTCTCTGATCCTGCGCACAAAATATGCGTAGAGTGTTGATTTTGGTGCAATACAGGATGTATTACATCACCATCATCACTCTGATGTAATGCTTTGGCCTAAAGAGGGTAAAGTGTGCCTGGGGGATTTCCGCTCGCAAGTCACACTTTTGGCGTGTGCCATACTAAACAATTACTTAGATAATTATTTAAGTGTGACAATCCTGCACCTGCAGGCCTGGCACACTTCGGATTTTCCCCAAATAGGGGTAAGAATATGCTAGGGCAGTTCTCCTCTCCTAATTATGTAATTTGGTTTGGCGTGTGCCAAACCAAAATAATACGGAGTAATAAAAATATACAATTTCTTTAGTGGTGACAAATTTATTTTAAATATAAATAAAAACACTTCAGGGTCACCACAATACAATCTTCTAAATTTTAATTATAAATTTTAAACAAGTACCATTAAAATTAGTTAAAATTAGTTATTTTCTTCCATCATTAACGCTTGATTGAAAATCCGCTTTATTTATTCTCTAAGTTATAGCTAAGCAATTAAAATATTCAACTCCAAATACCAGTTGCCAAAAGTGGACATTTATTAAAACGTACTGGGCAATAAACCAATCTTAATGTGTGAAAGAAAACTCTTTCTTTTTCTCTAAGAGACGGGGGTGAGGTTAGTGGACTGAAGAAAAATTTAGAAGTTGTTTTATTTTACCGTATAACTTTAGAATTAATTTTCCCGGAAATGGCAATCTGTGCATTCTGAAGAAAATATTGCAATTGAGTATATTTGATAATCGTTGACACTAGATGGCACTTGAAATAATTAATTATTTTCGGTGGTGTACCAATCAGGTCCGGTACAAAATTGCACAAAACACGAGCAAAATTAATCAAAAGTTGAAGTAGTTTTGAGAGACAAGAGATAAAATAAGTATGGGGTTGGTTGTCAAATGCAAGATCACTTGCTCCCATTGTACATCGCTCCAACCTGCTGGAAGTTTGCATCATATATTAAGTGGTTAGGATTACTGCTTGGTGTTCTGATAACTAATCGATAATTTTCACTTTATTTGCACTACATGGGTGTGAAGCCACCGACTAAAGTTGAGAAAACATTACTTGGAAGTCTTGGCGCTGTACTTAATATAGTCATGAACCAAATTTTGAATCCCTGGAAATTTTTTTTAAAAAATGTAAACTTCGTTCACTTCACATGCACAACAGCTGTTATCAACATAAAAAGCAATGAAAACTACTGCTTTACTAAAAAAAAAAGTTGTTTTTTTCATCTTCCCGTAAAATAAAACATGTTAATTTAACCCTCAGAGGCATAGAAGTAAAATGTGTCGTTCTGGTATAAGGCATTACGGATTTATGGACAATTATTTCAGGTAATTTAGTTAAAGTGCCGTTTTGATTTTTGAAAGTTTGCAACTAATTTTATAGAGGGCGCTAGTTATGAACAAGGAGAAAATATATATTTTTTACAAACTAGTGGTTGGTTTAAACACTACTGATAAATGCGAAAAGCTGTTAACTGAAGCGCTCTTTCTTAACGAAGCAAAGCCAGCTGGAGTTTTAAGGGGTAGAAAATTTGCATTTAGCATAATTAATTAAATAAATGACGAATGACTTAAAATTTCACCCGAGTTAAGGTTCCGTATGATATAAACAAAATCACAAATTTTCAGCAAAAAAAATGGATAGGAAAAAAAATTTTTCTATTCAAGAAAGAGCTTGTCCATAAATCCGTCTTGCCTTATGCCTCCAAGAGTTAAAAAAAAATTCGTTATAATAAACGTGAACTTAAACTTAGTTCACTTTGGGAAAAATTAGAGTGAGCGGACTGCGTTCACATGGTCATGAAGATGAACTTGTAAGTTTTTCCAATTCAGTGGACGAGATACAATACAGTGTGATTTTAGATCTGCCTCCAAAAAAAACTGTATTCTAAACGTTTCCTGTTACTGCGTATTATACACTTTAATACTTTTTCTTATTAAAATTTAATGTTATTTAATATTTATGTGCAATTAATTCACACCAAAATGGGATTCAAAAATCCAAAAATGTATTAAATAAATAAATAAATAAACAGATAAATAAATAAAAACAATGCAAACATACAATTAGGTTAATACGGACTAAATATTCATTCAACTGCTTCTTTCCTACACGGTTTCTTGTTTCTTTGGGACGTGCTGTTGCGATCCGGGAATTTTGTCACAAATACTTACCAAATTCGTGACAAACTCGCAATCGAGATGCCGTTTATAGGGCTTAAACTCTGTTGCCTGTAAAAGATGTCTAGGGGTGAAAAAATAACAAGTTTGTTTGAAATAAAATGACAAATGTTTTATTCGGTATAAATTACAAATATTATTTGAAATATAATAAGAATTAACTATTAAATCTAATAAATTAATGACTAGGAATTAATATAAAGTTAGGAGAAAGAGAAATGAAAAGTGAACGACAATGCTCACGAGAAGCAGATGAAAATAGCGGTGTTTGTTGCGCACAAAATGGCGAGGCGGACTCGCCGGGAAAAATTGTGCTGCGCGTACGATGGCAGTTGCTGTGAGCTCCGGACAAGCCGACGGTAACTCCCAGACAGTGGTGATGGTTCACGGCAAGCATGGGTGTTGAAACAACAGTAGCTGCATTCAAAAATTAAAATAACAATTTTAGTTTAGGTGTATTTTAAGTTTTAACATGGGGTTAAACAGGAAATGATGTCATTTTTGGTTTAAAATTGAAGTAAAACAAAAAATATTTTAGTTTTTGAATGCAGCTAGTGAAAAATTACACTCGTTCGTACGATGGTCGTGAAGGCGAGTTCCGGACAAGTGAACGGTAACTCGCAGACAATAACGATGGTTCACGGCGAGTGGGTTTGCTGTGGCGACGACGGCGTGCCCGGACAAGTCGACGGAGCATGCAATAACCGTCAGTGAGCGGTTGCTCGGGCGTTACCCGAGATTCGTATTCTGTGTGTGTTTAATACAGTACACACAAAAGAAGTTATTTTCACGGTGTGAAAATAACAGTGAATCTCAACTCACAAAACGGTCCACTGTCAATACTTGAAGTCTGGTTCGAAGCAGTGATGTTGTGGGTTGTTTGTGATGATATTGAGAGTGAGCTTGGACCACAAAATTTGGAGTTATACACACACTCTGATTCTGCGTACTAAATGTGCCCAGAAAGCTTATTTTGGTGTAACAAAGTAATTTGTTGCACCAAAACCGTTTATTTTGCACCATGCCCTGGCCAAAAAAGGGGGTGAAGTGTGCCTAGCCACGCTTCGGTTCCGCGCACTAAATGTGCGCCATGAGCTAAATTTAGTGCAAAAGTGTGGCAATTCTGCTCCTGCAGGCCTGGCACACTTCATATCTGCGCACTAAATGTGCGCAATTAGCTTGATTTGGTGCAACAAGGGATTTGTTGCTTATTAGCGAGGGACAATAATAGCCCATCTTATACAAGAGGATTTTCAGTTATACCTTGTTCGCACCAAAAAGCTTGTGCTAGCCTGAAATTTAAATCTACTTCTGAAAGATGTAGTCTGCAAAATGATTAAGCTAATGTGTTCGCACGAAGAATCATCTTAACCCCAGCGTTTTGGCGTGTTTTGAAAAATGATAAAATAAGTTTTTGCGGGCTGCATATTTCCCTTACCTATGACCGTCAAATTCGCTTTGGTCTCGGCAATGGGTGTCCCGTGACTTCGCATTCGAATTTAAAAGCGAATCCTACTTAGGCGAACCCTGGCTCCAGTTTCCGCTTGAAATTCGGCCTCGGATGGATATATTCATGTACCGATGAAATTAATAAAAATCGCTTCCTTACGTACATTATTGGGAGTTATTAACATGAATCGCAATTAATTTTAATTTTAGAGGAAAATATGTTTTTACTACGAGAAGGATAAGTATGATTGAATAAAATGGATTTTAAAAAATGGTGGATGTACCTGAATTCACAAGAAGCCAATACTTGGTTGGATAAAATAAAATGAACAATTGGGGAGTCGGATGTTCAATTCGCATCAAATGATAAACTAAACTATCCAATTGTGACTTTAAATTTGACTCAGAAGACCATCTTTTGGGGATTTTGCTGTATTTTCACCCATTTAAAAGAATGGATAACTTTGAAGATGACTTTGCGAGTCAAATCTTCCTATTCAACCGCATTATTAGAATTTGTATACCGGGTGGCCCAAACAAAACCGGCCTGACAATACAAAGAGTGACTCAAAAAATGTGTTTATTGTTCACTTAAATATATATTAATTATTAGTTGTGGACAGTGTTGTTTAATTAATGTTTCTGGTGCTGTTTCTTCCGCTTTTTCGTTTGGGGTTTAGTTTTTGACGATCAGGGATTTCGTTCTCGAGATATTTGCGATTTGAATCAATTTTTGTTCCAAATTCGCCAAGTTTGTGGTAATTTTTTAATCTCTTCAGTGGTAATTTTTTAATCTCTTCAGTGGTAATTTTTTAATCTTTTCAGTGGTACTTTTGTGAATTTCTTCAGATGTAACAGTACGAGATCGCGAGAGATTTTGTCAGATTTTACTAAAGTAAAGCAGTACAGGTACAGCACCACTACCACAAGTACTGTATACTGGTACCAGTAACGCTAAAGAAATCCACAAAAGTACCACAAAATCTGAAATTCAGGAATGACGAGTGCAATAAAACTTGGTGAATTGGGCCAAAAATTGATTTCAAACGCAAAAATGTTGAGAACGAAATAGCTCCGATCGTCAAAAAATTATCACTAAACGCAAGAGTGGAAAAAACTGCAGCAGAAACGTTAATTAAACAACACTGCCCACAACTAAAATAATTAATAGCCTATATATTTAATTGAACAGTATATACATTTTTTTGAGACAACCTTAGTGACCCACTTTGTATTGTCGGGCCAGTTTTATTTGGGCCACCTGGTATTTTTAAGAAAAAATGTATCCAGACTTTTCACTCACTGTATAAACATTAAAGTGTGCCACGTGATCGCAATCCACTAATGATAATAAAGTAGTTTTTTGAACTGCAATTTGATTCTGAGGGGTCCGACATTTATCCAAATCTCTGAGAAGTCCTTCTGAATCTTCGAATTTTGAATTCATATCTATATTTTATGAAAAAAAGAATACAAATTAAAAAACTGAGAAAAACCTTAAACTTATGTTTATTGAATCCCATCTGAATCTTTCGAATCTCTGACGGGCAGATTCTGATTGTCGTACCTCTGGTTTATATATAAGATATATATATTAAACATATTAAGGTAATGTTTAATATTTAATATACAGTACATTGCCCCTTGAAACCAAACAACTTTTCTTTGGATCATTTGTCAATCAAATGTTTTGTTTTGCTCTTATTTCGAAATTTCACGTTAGGTGCCTCATCCTGGTTATGGTTAATGTTTTAAATGAAATTTTGGTCTAAATTTGATAATGATATACAAATTTTATATACATTTTTTTTTATTTTGAATTGCGTATCACTTATAAGGTATTTTAATAAAGATTAATTTGAATGAAAAAGACAATGTGTGACCAGCTGCTCTTGCGTGCTGATCACTGCACTGCAACACAATGCACTTGGCACCGCTCCAGCGCCTTTCTCGTCTCTTGCGCAGCCTGTTGCGGTCCTCCGCAACCAGGTGGAGCTGCGGGCCATCGATTAGGAGAATCTAGCTCCGGAAGTAGGTGGGCTTCATAGGGACTCATCAGTGCAGTTGTGCCACGTCCATCGTACTTTCTCTGTAACTTAAAACGGCGTTTCCCAAACGTTAACCGACCACGCGTGTCTTACGATCCGACGATCGCCGTGAAACGCGGTCTGATTAGGTATGGCTTGAGTAGCCATTGCATTTTGGAAATAGACCATGGGACACTGCATCCTACCCCTAGACTATAATAAAAGCCATAACAAAAACTATATTGTATTTCTGTGTATTTCGTGGGATAATTCATCCTGCTTGTTGGGATCAGCACTTCGTGGTCATCCCCTGACCACGTGGCCTTTGTCCGAACACTCACAAATGTGCATTTGTTATTTTCATAAAGCCTTGCGACGTTGCAGGTTATTTTGGCGTTTTATATAAAATTTTAAAAATGTTTATTACAAATTTTAATCAATGGCTATTAAAATTTCATGTTTGCAAAAATCATAAATTGTGCGCACTTAATTAGTTTAATTCTTCTGTCATTAAAGCTTGATTGGGAATACGCTTTATTTATTTTATAAGTTCTCTGTCTAACTCACTTTTATAATAAAACTCTATAAATCAAAATTTCGAACCCACAAACACACAAATTTATAAAAAAAATTATGAATTTATACTACTCTTGCATAGTCAATGTCTCTAATAAAATTATGCACTATATATAAACTTGATAATAATTTACAAATTTCATATAGAGATTGATTTGAAAAACAAATACCATACTCGTTTGTTGTTTGCAAAAGGCTTTTTGACCGTGAGAGGTTTTATTTTAGAGTTTTATATAAAATTCTAAAACAATTTTTATAAAACGTTTATAAAATTTTTATAAAATTTTTATAAAATTTTTATAAAACGTTTATAAAATTTTTATAAAACGTTTATAAAATTTTTATAAAACGTTTATAAAATTTTTATAAAACGTTTATAAAATTTTTATAAAACGTTTATAAAATTTTTATAAAACGTTTATAAAATTTTTATAAAACGTTTATAAAATTTTTATAAAACGTTTATAAAATTTTTATAAAACGTTAAGAAAAATTTTATAAAATTTTTATGACTTTAATAAAGATTAATTTGAATAAAAAATACAATGTGCATTTGTTGTTTACATAAGGCCTTGCGACGTTACAGGTTATTTTGGCGTCTTATATAAAATTTTATAAATTATTATTATAAATTTTAATCAATGACCAATAAATTTAATGTTTGCGAAAATGATAAATTGTGCGCACTTAATTGGTTTTATTCTTCTTCTTTTTATACATTTTTATAAAATTTTTATACATTTTTATAAAATTTTTATACATTTTTATAGAATTTTTATACATTTTTATAAAATTTTTATACATTTTTATAAAATTTTTATACATTTTTATAAAATTTTTATACATTTTTATAAAATTTTTATACATTTTTATAAAATTTTTATACATTTTTATAAAATTTTTATACATTTTTATAAAATTTTTATACATTTTTATAAAATTGTTACAAATATTCATTATAAATTTTATTTAATTAGGGTACAATTAAACTTTAATGTTTACCAAAACTATAAATTGTGTGCACTTAATTAGTTTTATTCATCCATCTCTAAGGATTGATTGGAATTACGTTTTATTTATTCTATAAGTCACAGCTAAGCAATTAAAATATCAAACTATAAATACCGGAGTCAAAAGTTGTCATTCACAACTCCACTTTGAAGATTCATCATCTGTGCAACTGTACTCTGTAGGAAAAACTTTGGTAAGCATAAATAGTCATATTTAGTTTAACTTTATTTTACTTTATTTTTTCTGTCACAGAACATGAAGAATACTGGTTTGAAACTCGCATTCATCGCGGTCTGCTTGGCGTCTTTTTTACTGACATGTGAAGCTGCTTCAGTCGCACAGCAACCGGGTGAAGACAATAAGTACGTTGTATTACGGTAAACCAGTCTTAACGTGTGAAAGAAAAAGGCGGAAGTTGTTTCGTTTAATCAAAAATGTTATTAGTTTTGAGGGTCAAAGGATAATAAGAAAAATATCGAGTTGGTTGTGTTATCACAAGTCACTTGCTCTCATTTCGCAATGTTTGTCATTCAAATAACAAATAATTTTCACTTTATTTGCATTACAGAAGTGGACCTGGTGATGGACTGAAAAAGGGAGATCACAAGTAAGACGATATTTAAAAAAATTTAATATTTAAGAAATATTTGAGAGATTTTCAAATGTGTCAATTGTTGTAAATTAAACGACACGACACACGTTGTAACGGTGAAAAATGACAAGTGAGTTTTATTTCAAAAAGGGAGGGTTAAATACAGTTGTGGGGTCAAAAGAACTCTCTCCTATTGGTTGGTCAAGAAGGTCAGTGACAGTTCACGACCCTAAGTTTCTTCTTGCTTTGTCCACAACGTCCTGTTCCTAATACTTAGGGGTCAATGGCAACATTGGTGCCTGTCAATCAACAACAAACGCAACATTGGCGCCTGTAAACTCCAACAAATTCCTCCCACAGGTCGGCAATGTTGCTCAATAAAGTTTATTCATTTTTTTTTTTTTTTCACAATTGTGCTGTTCTCAAATCGCCTCTCTCTTCCTGGTTCGAATTGTTCGTTTTTCTCGTGTCTTAAATCGTATTTTCTTTTTGTGGCCCAATTTCTGCCCGCGGCCTGAATTAAATTTCCCGGTTACTCACGCCTTGTGTAGGTCTTGTTGCACCATCGCTTGTCTTTTCTTTGTTTCGCAATCGTCTCCTTTTCTTCTCGTCTTCGTCTTCGTCTCGAATCGCCTCGTCTTGTCTCGTCTCGTCTACGTCTCAAATCGCCTCGTCTCGTCTACGTCTCAAATCGCCTCGTCTAGTCTCGTCTACGTCTCAAATCGTCTCGTCTCAATCGTCGTCGCTCTGGATAATATCTACCGCCGAGTGTACCTTTCTAGTACGGCCATCCGTCGTTTTCGTTCTCCGCGTCGTTGTTTTCACTCACAAATGCGCGCAAGGTCCTTTCCTTTGGTGTGTTATATCTTTGGTTGTTTCCCTGCCTCGGTTGGGCGCAGTTCGTCGCTTTGTGCCCCGTTCCTTGGCAGTTGAAACATTTCGTCGGATTTCTGCAATCGCTGGCCATGTGACCGGTCATGTCACAATTGTAACATCTTCTTTCGTCCGACCGCTTTTCGTACCGTTTAACTGTCGATTTATACGCAGCATCCGATGGTTTCTCCTCGTCTTCTCGTTTCGTCCTTCTGTCTTCCGCTAATTTCAGTGTGTCTCGAATGTGTTGCATTGTTAGGTTTTCTCGCTGTTCTAGCGCCAAAACGTTCTGGTCAAATTCCCTTCGCAACCCCTGCATCGCAAAGAATCGCACATCGTGATCGTCCACCGCCTTCCCAAGTTGTAAACTCTCATTTTGTAGTGCTTCAATGCGGTTTAGATATTGGTCCACGGTCTCCGTTTTCGTCATCTCGAATCTCGATAATTTGATGTTACACATTAACTGGAGGTTTTTTGTTTTCGCCGCCATGCTGCTTTCAATTTTTGCCCATAGTTCTTTTGCATTTTCTTCCGATTGATGGCGTAATACTTGTTCCGCTGATAACGTGTTGATGATAATCTCCATCGCCTCCGAATTTTCATCGTCCCATTCGTCCCACTTCTTCTCCATTTCAGCGCAATTGGCATCTTCCGCTTTCCCACGTGGCGGCTCGTCCGCCAAAATGACCTTCTTCCACAATTTCCGGCTCTTCAAAATCGTTTTTATCCGTCGGGACCACAACAGATAGTTTTTGTCGTCTAGTAGCTCCACCTGCGCGAACACATTGTATTTTTTGGTCGTCATCTCGTCACTTCTTTTTACGTCTCGAAATTTCCGCGTGGTTGGCAAATTCTTCTAGTTACAATCGCTTTTTTTCAACAATTCATCAACGCATCAAAAATTCAAAGTCATTGTTTGCCGTTTGATCCAACCGTCCTCTCTGCTACCATTTGTTGTAAATTAAACGACACGACACACGTTGTAACGGTGAAAAATGACAAGTGAGTTTTATTTCAAAAAGGGAGGGTTAAATACAGTTGTGGGGTCAAAAGAACTCTCTCCTATTGGTTGGTCAAGAAGGTCAGTGACAGTTCACGACCCTAAGTTTCTTCTTGCTTTGTCCACAACGTCCTGTTCCTAATACTTAGGGGTCAATGGCAACATTGGTGCCTGTCAATCAACAACAAACGCAACATTGGCGCCTGTAAACTCCAACATCAATCAGGACCTGTGAAGTTTTTCAAATTCAGGCGCAAAATTGATTAAAATTAGATATAGTTTTGAGAGGCAGGGACAAGAAAAGTATGAAAAGAGTTGATCGTCGTGTTAGCTAACAAATAAAAGCAGTGTTTAGGACTAATGACATGGCGTTCAGATAACAAATTGATAATTTTCACTTTTGCATTACAGGGATGTGGAGCCAGACCCAAAGGCAGTAGCAAAAATTTGGGGAGCATTGCTTGGAGCTGCTGCTCATGTTATTGGTGCAGCCATAAGCAAATACGGCTAAACAATAAAATTTTAAAACTTGAAAAACTTAAAAATCTTTTCTTGTAAAACGAAATAAACATCACTAACTATTAATACTGTGTCAATTTATATCGGCGCACGCTTTTTACCTCGATGGCACGCACAGCCCAGAACGTGTTTGTCTGTGGAGTTTCTTCTATCTCCCCTTCTCCAAAAATTTAATGTTGTAGAAGACAAGAAGAATGTTTTATGTGCAATTAATTCACACGATAATGGAATTATAGTTAATGTCTTTAACCCTTCCAACCCTAAGATGGGTCTTTTTGTTACATCACTTTAAAAAAGTCATTATTTTTATATGAAAGAAATTTTTTTTTTATCTGATTTTTGCTGACTTTTCCTTTGAAACATCACTAAACACTACACCACAATTGAAATTTTTTTAATGTTTTTATTTTGTGTGTAATTTGAACCCAAAGATTAAAAATATTAATCAAAATATAAAAAAATTGATCAAAACATAAAAAAATTGACCAAAATATATACAAAATTGATCAAAACATAATAAATAGATCAAAATGTATATTTTCTGGATCAAAATGTCTATAAAATTGATGGCAAAGGGACATTTACATGTGTCCTTGATGCAGCGGCGGCCATCTTTGTTGTGGTGAAAAACATGTGTTGGCCAAATTCCTTTGAAATTTCCTAAGACCCGGATGTTGCGCATGCGCAGAATCTGGGTCATATAATGCCCATCTTAGGGAGAGATGGGAGGCAAATTCTTTCGGGTTGGAAGGGTTAATGAAGTTTTGGTTTAAATTTGACAATAACAAAAAAATTTAGGTATATTTAAAAACTTTCAATTTGATCCGTGTCACTTAGGTGTTTGAAAAAAGATTGATAGATGTAGTCTAAGTTGCACTACCATTCGGAGTGGCTGTGAATAGCCCTCGTCATCATGGGCAGCAAGAAAGATGGCTTCACTTTTAGATTTCGGTTGTCGGCTGTTTTATATAATAAAAAGAGTGAGCGACGTTACTAGGCAGTTGTAGCCTAGCAACACGCGGTACAATGGTGTGACTTACTATCTTTATACAATAATAGAGAATGGTAAGTCGGAAGACACAACAATAGACAAATACCATTCGCGTTTGTTATTTATAAAAGGCCTTTGCCACCGTTACAGGTTATTTCAGAGTTTTACATACAATTTTCTAAATTTTCATTAAACAATTTAATAAAAACCATTAAAATTTCATGTTCGCAAAAATTAGTTATCTTCTTCCATCATTAAAGTTTGATTGTAATTACGCTTTATTTCTTCTCTAAGTAGTAGCTAAGCAATTAAAATATTCAACTCCAAATACCTGTTGTCAAAAGTTAACTGTGTATTAAACCAATCTTAATATGTCTTGGCCCTGTATTTAACCCTCAGAGGCATAGGGGTAAAATGTGTCGTTCTGGTATAAGGCATTACAGATTTCTGGATAATTTTCAGGTCATTTATTAAAGCGTCGTTTTGATTTTTGAAAGTTCGCAACTAATTTTATAGAGGGCGCTAGTTATTAACAGTGAAAAAATACATTTTTTCTACCAACTAGTGGTTGGTTTAAACACTACTGATAAATGCGAAAAGCTGTTAACTGAAGCGCTCTTTCTTAGACAGCAAAGCCACTATAATAGTTTTGCTGGAGTTTTAAGGAGTGGAAAATTTGCATCTAGCATAATTAATTAAATAAATGACCAATGACTTAAAATTTCACCTGAGTTAAGGTTCAGTATGATATAATCAAAATCACAAATTTTCAGCAAAAAAAATGGATAGGAAAAACAATTTTCCTATTCAAGAAAGCTTGTCCATAAATCCGTCTTGCCTTACACTTCCAAAGGCTAAAAAAAAAATTCGGTAAAGAGAACGTGAACTATTAGTTCAAGTTAATGAACTTAAACTTAGTTCACTTTGGGAAAAATTAGAGTGAGCGGACTTTAATACTTTTTCTTATTAAAATTTAATGTTATTTAATATTTATGTGCAATTAATTCACACCAAAATGGGATTCAAAAATCCAAAAATGTATTAAATAAATAAATAATAAATAAATAAATAAACAGATGAATAAATAAAAACAATGCAAACATACAATTAGGTTAATACGGACTAAATATTCATTCAACTGCTTCTTTCCTACGCGGTGTCTTGTTTCTTTGTGACGTGCGGAACTCTTCATCATTCAGCGAGCCTTTTTTGTTCCACCGATAACACATTTTCCAAAGAGGCAAACTAAACATCATGGCACCCGAAACAAATATCCATAAACCAGCCATATAAAAAGACAGGTCATACGTGCCAGTTAGATCATAGAGCCAACCTTAACGAGCAAAAATACAAATCAAATCCCACAAACAATACAGAAATTATCGTAAACCTTCCGATAGAAAGCAATCTTTATTAAATCGCATATTACACTTATACAAGAGGATTTTCAGTTATACCTTGTTCGCACCAGAAAGCTTGGGCTAGCCTGAAATTTAAATCTACTTCTGAAAGATTTAGTCTGCAAAATGATTAAGCTAATGCGTTTTGACGATGGGAAGGACGTCACAAGACCCCGCCCAGCCGCAAAGACCAGACACCGTCTTGGACATAGCCAAGGTGACGACGACCACGTCGTCATATATAAATATAAAGAAACATCTAAACTATTATAATTGTATTAGTCAGTTAAATAAACAATATATAATTTTACGTACTTGTATACAATCATCAACTTGAGTACTTGTTAGCAATAACAAGGATAAAAGGTAAGTGAGTCTTATTGCGAGACCACACAACTGGATTAGAATTAAACATTTTTAAACTAGATAATTTTCGGCTAGATGCGTTTGCACTAAGAACTAGAAAATTAAATGTTAGGCTAGCCCAAACTTTATGCTGCGAACAGGGTATTGTAATACCATATTAACCCGCTTTGGAGGACATCCCCTAAAATCACGAGTTCGGTAGGCTGCCGGTTAATTCCAATTATCTGGCAGTGCTGTATAAAAGGAGCCTCAATTTTCCAGTAGGAATTCAAGGAGGACCGGTCAATCAAATCTCCAGATCTAGTCAAACTCGCTTTTTAGGGCATGCCCTCCAAAGTGTGGTAATACGTTAATAAACTAATAAACAAACCAGCAAGAGGAGGTCTAATAAGATTTGCCACTCCTTGGACCATTAACAACAATCCATAGGCATTAGTAAATTTTTCCAGGGTAATTAAGTCCACAATAATGATGGAAGTCAAAGAGTAATTAGCACTGATTGCAAAGCCGAAGGTGCCAGCGACAGCACACAGACTGTAGAAATCGTTTACGACAGGAAGAATAATCAAGACGGCACCACACACGGCAGTGAAGATTGCATAAAGCAAAATTGTGTCCACCCACGGACTGTCCCCGAAATAGCCAAGAATCACCTCGCCGATTGTGTTAAGGATTCCAATGACTGAGATGAGATAGTAGGCATTCTTCTTATCGATTCCTCTGTTTATGGCATTATCTGCTATGTAGATGTATGGAACGTCGTACCAGATGTAGAGCAACAAATTGGAAATGCAGAACAAAAGGAATTTCATATTCTTGAAGTACGAAACATCGATCATGTCTAAGAGAATTTCTTTCACATCTTGTGTGAAGCTGTTGAGCTACAATTGAAAAATGTTTGACATTTCATACATGCAATTTACAATTGCATTATTCCTAGGACAATCAACTACAGAACTTCCCATCTAGCACAATTGTTAGACTGTAATGAAATTCTGCCTTGTGGTGGTGGCGCCATCCGGTCGACTGCACAAAATGAAGTTATTTTGCAGGCAAATGGCGGACATCTGACATCCCGCATTTACTTTTTAGATTTATATACTTATAAATATATATGGCAGATGGGAAGTCCTGTAGTTAATCGTTCTAGATTATACTGGCTAGCACTGGGCTGGATTTAAGCATCGATAAATCCACCCTTACATCGTCTGAAATAACAACTTAGGGGCCGTCCATAAATTACGTAACGCTGATTTTTCGATTTTTAGACCCCCTCCCCCCCCTTGTAACAAGGTCGTAACAAATCCACAAACCCCCCCTAGAGTATTATATTACGTAACAAAACTCACCACCCCCCCCCCCAAAAAAAAAAAAAATTTGATACAAGCTTATAATCCAAAAGTTTTCAAAAATTTCAAAAATTTTACAAAAAATTTTCAAAAATTACAAAAATTTTCAAAAATTTTCAAAAATTTTCACAAATTTAAAAAAAATTTCAAAAATGTTAAAAAAAATTTTGTTACGTAACATTATTAAGAACCCCCCCCCTCCCCGTCGTAACAACCCGTAACAAAATTTGAAACCCCCTCCCCCCCCTCCAGGCGTTACGTAATTTATGGACGGCCCCTTACGGCAGTTCCCTCCACTTGCGAAATGGTGATCATACTATTGCGATAGATATCTGGACAACTAGATGCCCGAAGATGGTATCGATGGATATTGAGCATAGCACCGCGGTGAGTGATGCTGTGCCGATGAATCCGTAAGTTCTGAAAATAAGCCGCGGAAAGTCTTCGAGTGGGCAACGTGTGGTGTTTAGCCCAAGATGCCGTCAAACGACGTTTCGCTCTTTCGCTTTTCTCCGGAACGACAACCACGGACAAAGCCGCCAAATTTTCATCGGCCAGTCTCGACTGGCTATTGAGGAGATACGAATAGTGCTCGACGACAAATTCGTACGTGGCTCGATCATTGCTAAGCATCTCGAGCAAATCCGGCGGCAGCGAGTCACTATTCTTGAGAAAAGTCGGAAGTTGTATCAACGAATTACACAGCCGCTCCGACGCTATCTTCTCCAACTGCACATCCTGCAGTAACAAAACCCTCTGCTGTTGCTCCTCCAACGGCGAAACCCTCGACTTTTCGGACAAAGACTCGCTAGACACTTTGTCGCCGCGGCACTTCTTCTTTGTCCACTCGAGATCCCTCATCAAAGCGCCGAAAACGACCATATTGAGGAAAAAGCCGGCCAGGATCAAAGTGGCTCCGCGCCACTCAAATTCCCCGATCAAATACTGAGTGAGCGGGGCGAAGATGAACGTCCCGATCCCCGAGCCACTCACCGCCAACCCGGTGGCAAACGAACGTCTCCGTTCAAAGTAATACGCCACGATCACAATGGCGGCCACGTAGCACAACGCCAAACCGAAACCGGACATGATGGGGAAAGCGAGTTGAGAATGAATCCCAACGCCGCCAACAGGGCTCCGGCAATCGTCACCTTACGACAGCCAAACCGATCCGCGAGTGCACTGGCCAACTGCCCCGTGAGTAAAGGGATGCCCATGAACAACGAACCGATCCAGGCGGTTTTCCCTTTGCTTTCCTTGAAGAAGTTGAGGAATTCCACGTATATCACGCCGAAAGAGTGAGTTATATCGTCGGCAATTAAGTTGATTATGAAGGCGGCAAAAACCACCACCCAGCCCCCCCCATCCACCGTCCGGAGAATTCGACTCGAACTCGAGGGTCGTGTGTCTGGGCGATTGTGCTTCGTTGTGACGTGGAACACTCGCTTCTGAATCTGGTTGGCTGCTGCAGTCGGGGGTAGGGAGTTTTAGGCATACGTTGCACTGGTTGGAGTTTCTTTTTAGGCCGACCGTGAGTGGGGCGGCGTCGTTCGAAGGCATGGTAGGAAGAATAGTAAGTTTTGAGCCATTGGTACAAGGTCGACCTTGCCATTGGTAGGTCCACCATCAATAAATGGATTGAGAGTGAGATGTCAAGTCCGGCCATGCAGCTTACTGTGGGATTAATCCTAACCGGGTAAAAATTCGGATTTGTGATAGAGATTTGTTGTTGGTTGTTTGGTTTAAGTACTCACATCGTATTTCTATCGAGATTGGATGCGTGCAATTCATAAATAGTGGATTAAAAGACGTGGCAATGTTGATAGGAAATGATCATCCGCCATTTTTGATCAACAGAACATCAATTTTAAATGTTTTTGCCACATGATGGCGCTGAACAACGTGGGGCGGAACCAGAAAATGATGAAATTGGTTAAAAGATGGCGAAATTTCATTAAAAAATGATAAAATTGGTTAAAAGATGGCGAAATTTCATTAAAAAATGATGAAATTGCTTAAAAGATGTCAAAATTTCATTGCAAATTATCTTGCTGTAACGAACTTCCGTTCTTACAAAATTTCAATATGAAGAACCAATGGAATTATTTTGTGACCAACAGAAATAATCTTTATGTATATTGTAACAAATCATTTTACATTATCCGACAACTTTAATCACATAAAAATGCCCTGAATCTCCTCTTGCGACTTCCCTTTAGTCTCCGGCACGAAAAAGAACACCAAAAAGATACCGACAAACGACACAGCACCATAAAGCCAGAAAGCACCATAGATTCCTATGGACGACTGCAAATCTTCAAACGTCTTCGCAATCACAAAAGCCAGCATCCAACTCGTCGCCGTGGCAATACTCGAAGCGAAACTTCTCGCTTTCGCCGGGAACAGCTCGCTCATCGAAAGCCACGGGATCGGTCCAATCCCCAAATTAAACACTATAACAAACACAATCAGACACACCACGGGCAACCAACTCATTTCAGCAGCAACCTCCGGTTGGTGCTCGCTATAATAGAAAAACGTGCCCAAAACGAACAAACTAACGGACATAACCACGTTACAAATGAGCAAAAGCACGCGCCGACCGGCCCTGTCCATAAATACCGCCGCGACGATCGACGCGACGACCATGACAAAACCCACGATGATCCCTTGATGGTTCGAACTCAACGAGCTTTTAGCCGACGATACAATCGTCACCATGTTGAACTCGAATGCATTGATGCCGCAGAACTGCTGCAGGAACATTTTCATCTCGATGATGAGTAACGGCTTGAATATAACGGGATTCCGCAATTCCTTAAGCGACAACTTTACCTCGTTATCTTTCTCGCGCTGCAGTTCGTCGATCTCGCCTTCGACGTCGTAATCCGGACCCCGGAAAAACCGCAGGGATTGACGGGCCTTTTCGACGTTCCCGTTCCGCAGCAACCAAACGGGCGTTTCGGGCATGAAACTCATAAAAACCATCAAAATTAACGGCACGGAGGCGGAAAACACGGCCAAATACGTCCAGGGGACGTACGAGCCCAAGGAATAGGCGATCAAAATTCCGGAGTTGAGGAAAAGCTGGAAAAACGAGCCGAGCACGCCCCGGACTTGGGGCGATGCGATCTCGGTGACGTAGACCGACGTGTTGAGACACGTTAACCCCACGCAAACACCGGTGATGATCCGACCGACGTACAGCGCCCACACGGCCTGCGCGTAGACGATGAACAGCCATCCGACGACGTATGGGATGCACGTGATTAGGAATCCGAGTTTCCGGCCGGAAAAATCGACTAGGAAGCCGGCTACGAGTCCGCCGAGCAGAGCGCCGATGTTCATGACACTTGAAAATAAACTTTTCTCTTGGGGTTCCAAGTGGAAACGTCGTCCAGCTTTGTCCATGTCAGGGATCGCGGGCGACGAGTAGCCAAGAACGAGGCCGGCGCTTATCGGTGCGATGGATGCGATGAACGCGGCGATGAATTGGTTTTTGTATTTCACGTTTCTGTCATTTGTCATCAATGGTTCCTTGCTTGTCGTGCGCCGAAGTTTGGCGTTTACGTCGCTCATTTTCGAGAGAATTACCGGTAGTTGCATTTCACTTTGTCAATCGCTTCGGAAGTGTCAAGAACGTTGTCATGAGTATCTTGCATTCATATCACATGATAATTTATCTTTTTTTCTTCGAGTTCAATGAAATCCGTTGTTGGAGACAATCGAAAAACACTTGCGGGGCGTGAAACACGAGTGGTTCAGGCTTTCCTATAAGAAGAGGAGTTTATTTTTATTAAAATCTGTCGTGGTAAATGTTCGGAGGAATTAATGTTATTCTGCATTCTCCGTGTAAGGTTAGCAGATTTTATTTTTAAAAAAAACGATGAAATTGGTTAAAAGATGTCAAAATTTCATCAAAAAATGATGAAATTGGTTAAAACCGAAACTTTGAACGCACCTAATGATTTCATTTGAATTTTGTCTGTGCGATTGTGATACGATAATAAATATATCAGTCTTCAATGTTTTTAATGTGATTGCTCCACACTCATTTTTGTCTCTTATCAACAGTGTCATTGACTTATTTTGTTGTTTATTTGTTTTATTTTTGTTTTCTTTTTTTTTGCAAGTCAGTGGCTGTTTTTGTTTTGCTTGGTTTTGTCCTGTCTCTCATCTTGAAGGCTTAGCTTAGACTGTTGGGAAGGACAGGACTACATTTGTAAACTCAATAAACTTAATTTATTATTATTATTAGAAAAATTAAGTAAAAATCGATTTTTTTTCAGGATGTGGTAACATGCGTTTGACCATCAATCACGTGTGAAGACCTGTTGCAATATTGTCCGAAAATAAACTTTTGTTCAAATAATGAATTTTCGGTTCAAAAAATGAATTTTCGGTTCAAAAAATGAATTTTCGGTTCAAAAAATGAATTTTCGGTTCAAAAAATAAATTTTCGGTTCAAAAAATGAATTTTCGGTTCAAAAAATGAATTTTCGGTTCAAAAAATAAATTTTTGTTTAGAAAAATGAATTTTTGGTTGAAAATATGAATTTTTGGTTGAAAATATGAATTTTTGGTTGAAAATATGAATTTTTGGTTGAAAATATGAATTTTTGGTTGAAAATATGAATTTTTGGTTGAAAATATGAATTTTTGGTTGAAAATATGAATTTTTGGTTGAAAATATGAATTTTTGGTTGAAAATATGATTTTTCGGTTCAAAAAATTATTTTTCAGTTCAAAAATGATTTTTCGGTTCAAAAAATAAATTTCCGTTTCAAAAAATGAATTTCGATTAAAAAAATGAATTTTCAATTCAAAAAATGAATTTTTGGTTCAAAAAATGAATTTTTGGTTCAAAAAATGAATTTTTGGTTCAAAAAATGAATTTTTGGTTCAAAAAATGAATTTTTGTTTCAAAAAATGAATATTTGATTCAAAAAAAAATTTTTCTATTTCAAAAAATAAATTTTCCATTGCAAAAATGAATTTTCGGTTCAAAAAATTAATTTTCTGTTAACAAAAATAAATTTTCAGACCATTTAAATCCGTTCTGTATTTTCTTTTCTTGCATTTTTAATGTTTTCAATATTGTTTGTTTTATTTTTTTTAATCACAGTTTATTACACATACCTTCCAAGTACATGTACAAGTTTCAAGATTGAAATAAATATTTAAAAAAATAAAAAAAATAAAAAAATAAAAATAATAAAAAAAATAATAATAATAAAAATTATCATTCAACGGAAATGTATTTAACTCGCGTAACAGCCCGAGCCAATCGCGTCACGTGATACCACGTATTCGTCAGCACGTCCAAAACCGACAGATTGAGCGCCTTGTCCACCACGAACACTTTACTCGACCACCCCGTCACATGCGTCACCAACTCCGGCGGAACTCCTTTAGTCACCTGCGACTTCCACGTCCCCTTGTTCTGATCCAAATAATAAACCTTGCTCGGATTGAATTGTTTCATCACGAACAGCCTTTCGTCCGCCATCGCCAAATAACAAGGCAGATCCTTAAAATCCACCGGCAACGCCGGCAACTCATTCCACGTGCGCGAAACACACGAAAAGAACTCGCATTTATTCGTCCCACCGCCCACAACGTACACTTTATTGTTCCGCACGGTCGTCCACGACGCCGTCTGGTCTCTCTTCTCGCGCATCGGCGCTCCGTTCTTCCACACGTTGCCAACCGCGCTTTCCAGCCATTCCACGTGACTCAGGCCCGAATTGCTGTACCTGCCCGTCCCACCGGCCACGTAGATCGCATTCCCGGCCGTGAACACGATGGGCGATGCGCGGGGGATGCGCAAATCGGGCAAACGACGCGTTTCGCGCGTATTCAGGTCGTGCATGAAGCATTTGTTCACTTTAAACTGCTGGCTGTCTTCGCCGCCGATGAAGAACAAGTTGCTGTGGTCGTACAGCAGTCCCGGCTTGAGGTTTGTGTTGATGTCGATGATCTCCGCCTCCGTCCACTGGTCGATTTTGATGTTGTAATAACACACGCACAGTTTGTTGCACTCGTCCTGGCCCACGAGCACCAGCGACGGCGCGTTCGGCTTGGACACGCACAAGTCCAAGGCTCGCGAACACGTCGTGCTGCTGTTGTTGGTGTTGCTGGTGACGTCCAGCCCGAGCGTGAGGCCGCCGTCCACGAAGTTGATCGTTTTCCTGATGCGGGATTCGTCGCTTTTCGAGTCGCGACCGCCGACCATTTTTTCCATCTGCAATTTGCGCAGTTTGTCCTTCTCCTTCTCGCGTTGTCGTTCGCGCTCTCGTTCGCGCTCCTTTTCCTTTTCCTTCGCGTCTTCCTTCTCCCTCATGTGCAGTAAATTCACTATGTGGTCTCGGACCTGCGGAAACTCGAAAAAATTCAACAATTTCTCGTAGAAAAATCCGTTTTTCTCACCTCGATGTTGTCTTTGACGATCGGGTCCTCTTCGAGCAAGAAACGTGCGTACGTCGCGCTGATTTTCGGCAGATTGATGACATTCATGAGCGACCACAGAATTCGAACACGTTCGTCGACGTTGTGCTTGACCCACGCGAGCAGCGACCGCAACACTATATCGTGCGAGTGCGCGCGGTGCGACGCCGTCGCGAGCACCGCGCCGATCCGTTTCTCGTTCAGCAGCATCAGATCCGTCGATATCCACAAATTCTCCAAGTTATCCGCCACGTAGTTAATGATCTGATGCTCCATGTCCTGGTTCTTCAAAATATCTGCCACGTCGAGCGCGTTTCGGAACGTGTGCGACGTGAGATTCTCGGTGATCTTAGAAATGCAGTAATTACAAAAATTCGTGATGCTCAACCGCACTCCTGCCATGATTAACCGTTGTATTTTATTCGGCGGTATGTTCACCCAATTGATCTCGCCCGTGTACATGAAGTCCAACAGCGCCTCCATGATGACCGGCTCGACGCCCTGTAACACGAGAACCTCCGTGCACGTCTCGTCTGTGTCGCAGCTGAATATTTCGTGGAAGTATTTGCTTTTGGCCGACAGAACGATCTTGTGCGCGGGCAAATGTATGTTGTCGCACGTGAGGTACACGTCGCCGTAGAGTTTGTCCACGCGCGCCTGGTTGAGGGCACTGCGGAAATCGAATGCGTCGTCGTTCTTGCTGAAGACCGCCAACGGAATGTCAAACGCCACCGTCGACGTGGTGGGTTCCGTGACGACGAGGCCGCGCGGACTCGGCGATTTGGCCACCTTGACGATCGCGTCTTCCATTCGTCTCAATCGTGTGCACGATTCAAGTTCCCCTTTCTTCGCCTGTTTCTCGATCCATTCCTCCGTCTTTTTCATCGCTTTCAGACTGGGTACTTCCTGCAAGCGGTTATAGTTTAAGGCTGTGAATTGCAACATTTTCGACATTTTTACCATGATCAGGAAGGTTTTGTAGAAATAAATTCGCGTAATGTTATTCCATCTGCTCGGAATTACTTACAATTCGTCAATACACACCATAGTTACGTCGGAGCATGCTCTCTGCATTCAAACCTGCACTCGTATTGTTGCTAAATCAAGTTTCCGCGCAGTTTTTAACAATCTTGGATACAATTTCAAAAGAAATTCACGCAAATCATGTCTGAGGAAGACTCGGGGAAACATGTTTCAGATCAATACGACAACCGGCTGCAAGTAAACGCGCAAATTCGACTTTCGGTCGCGACGTCCAACGTGAGACGAAACGTGGCTTTCAATACACCGTCGAGCGACTCAATAATCCATAACACAATTGCATCTCCGCATCAAAAGTGATTGAAATCGATCCATATATATATATTCGACCATTTATTTTGTCTATTTCTATTTGTTTTAGCTCCCAGAACCAAAACTCACCAACTACGAACAGAGAAATTCACCTTTCATCCGCTTCGTCTAATGTAAGAATAGATGAAGAGCAGCCTGTAACATCAACAAGTTCAAGGACGTATTCTTTGCTTAATTTGCATAATGCTGAAGATATTAGGCCTATTTCAGAGCCCAGGCTGGCGTCGTCACCCGCACACACTCGCATTCTACCGACAACAAAATCGAGTATTTATTTCACTACATCTGGTGGATCTGTCACAAACTATTTCAAGTCATATTTTTCCCAGCCGAATGTTCCGTTCAGTAAAACTAGGAAAGTGCGGGTCGTTAAATCCGACGTGGTGCGTGCAAAATCATTTCGAAAGAAAAGTATATCACCGTTGGTAGTGCTGGCCTCGCTGGATCGACAAAATCGCTCGCCGGCATCTTCGCCGGAAATCCGGTCTTTCGATACGCCGCCGAGGAAGCAACCACGACGACGACGACGCAAATTTGTTCATTATCAGGGGAAAAGTTGGAGTTGTTGCCGGCCAGGAGTTGCGATTCTTTCCGTAGCAGTTTTAACGTTAGTAAGTTGTCGTTTTTGGAGTAAACTTATAAGTTTACTTATTTTTGATTTTGGTTCTAGTTATTGCGCGTTAATCCGTGTATTGTGTGCGCAATACTTCTGCTGAATCCGTACGGAAGCGGAGATGGAAAAAAACATCATTGGGGTACGATAACTAAATAAAATTGTACGAAATTTATTGCATTTTATTATAGTTTCTACTTATGGACCATGTGTGCTGTTTATTCAAGCAATTTTCGTTAGTGGTGTGTGCATTCTATTACTTTCTGTGGTTTTTGGGGTACGGTAATTAAATTAATTCGTGTACCGTATATCTTCAAATAGTGCACCCGCGCGTTATTTTAAAATAAATTGCCCCGCGCACGAATAGAGGTCCGCGGACTATTTAAATTGGCCAATGTCGGGTTTTTTGAACGTATCTGCAACGAAAAACACCTAAAAGTGTGACAAATGAAACTTTTTCCATACATTTTGGTAATTACGTACACAAATTGTGCACCCGCGCACAATTCGAGGCCCGCGTGTTATTGGCAAAAACGAAATTTGCCCCGCGCGCTGTTAGAGGCCCGTGGACAATTCGAAGATATACGGTATTTCATTTATTACACTTTGTATTTAAAATTTTTATTTTTTTTTTAATTTAGAAACATCCAAAATTAATTATTCCATTTATATTTGTGCAAGTAGTTTCGATATCATTTTGGCTTTTTGTGATTGTTTACTTTTTGACTTGTATACCCGCTGTAAGTATTTCTGCACAAATATTTGTTGAGTTTTATGTGATTTACAATGCAGGACAGTTCAATTACTGGTATTGCGGTTTTAACAGGTGTTGGAGTTTGCTACGATGTAAGTTTGTAAGGTTAAATTCTACAATACTATATCCCATTAAAACTAAACAGGTTGCAGCAACCATTATAACTGTGACAGCTTATTTAGATCTGTATGGGTACCGGAAAGGAAATTTGTCAATCAAAGCTTACATTACAGTTTACGCTTATTTGTAAATATTCAATTTCAAAAATTGGAGTTTATTTTGGATTTTTATTTTGAATTTTTCTATGCAGAAGTATAATACCCGATTCATTTCGCAGTTGGAAGCTTACATTTTAAGGAAAACTCAATTTCTCCCGTATATTTTTACGATATTCTACCGTAGTAATCACTGTTATACTCGTAAATGTAAAAATTAAAAAAATAATAAAAAATTTCGACCTTTTACCGCGTTGTCTTCCCTGCACGTCCTTCGCGCTATGCGGGGAAGCATCGGGGGGAGCTTTTATTATTGCTTTCAATAATCAGCTCACGCTTGATCACGTTGCGCAATTGTCATATTCTGCCATGTCAAAATTTTATCAGTATTTATTTGTTACAACATTATGGACGAAAAATTAACTCGAGATCGCTTCAATTTCGCCTCAAAAAAATTGAAAGAAATGCGCGAAAACAGAATTCTCACGGACATTACGCTCAAATGCAAAGGCGGCAGCATTTTCGCCCACAGATGTGTACTGATGGCAACAAACCAATATTTCTACGACATGTTGTCAAACAATCCTCAAGGCGACACGGAAATAGTGCTGGAATTCCAAGACGTATCGGTGCAAGTGTTGTCCACCGTCATATCCACCTTGTACGGCGACGTCCCTCGCGAAATCAAAGACGATTGTTCGCAAATAATCAAAGTGTTAGACGCGTCACACCTCATCCAAGAAAAACTACTCTTCAAATACTGTCTGCAGCTCCTCATGGACCGACTGAGCGTCGACAACTGCGCGAACGTGTGGAACGTGACGGCGAAATACCAAGAAGAGAAGGAAGAGTACCAAGTGATGGGATTCATTCTGGATCATCTGACCGAAATAATCACGCAAAACAAATTGGTCGACGCATCTATCGATCAAATGTGTGATTTCATCTCGTACGCGTCGAGGATCCTCGATTACGGCGACCAGTTGCTCCTGGTCGTCATCTCGTGGGGCAAGAAAAACCAGGCGGAACGCATCGAGAAGGTCGTCACGCTTATCAATATTGTAGAAAAACTCAATTTCTCCAACTACACGTCTCTGCGATTCGAATTGGAATACTTTTCGCAGAACTCGCTGCGCCTGCAACAGCGCTTGCAGCCGCTGATGAACCGTTTGCTGCCCAAAATGGCGGAAAAACGAGTCATTATTAAGCCTAAACCGTTGGGACCGACTTATTCAGCGCCCAGTCCGTTCAAAATCCCACCGCCCCCGTCCAGTGCGTCCAGTCACACCACTCGGACTTTGATTCCAGTTAGGATTTTGAGGAAACTAGCGCCTGCAACGTGCAGCACTATTTCGCCATTGCCGAGCAGCATCACCTCGTGTAAACACACATTAAAAAGCGAGTTTTCGAGCACCGAGACGAGTGTTTCGTTGCCAACGGTGGCGCATTTTATTGGTCGTAATATACAAATACATTTTTTCCGCTTGGTCTCGGCGCCCGTGATCAAAATGGCGGTGGAAACCTACTCGGTAGGCAACAACATGTGGCGGAGAGTAGACGAAGTGCCGTTGCCGAGCTTCGTGTCGCGATGCTGGTATCCGTTGGTGTCGAGCAAAAGCAAGCGGTTTTATTTCGGAATAACTGCGGCGAAAACGTTCGTCGCTTTCGACGAATCGTCGGGCGAAACGTACGTCGGTCCGTCGGTGAGCTTCCGGAGTCAGGTGTCGGGTGTTTCCGACGGTGTTTTGATGTATCTGTGGAACTACGAGTTCATCGCGCAATTTAATTCGGAATTGAAAGAGTGGAAGTGCATTTCGCCCAATCTGCACATCGTGAGCAACTGCAGCAGTTTGCTGGCTATGAACGGAGGTTTGTACATCCACGCTGTGTTTCCGCCGATACTTTACAAGTACGACTTCGAGAAAGAGTCGTGGGTGGTGAAGAAAGTGTTCCCGGAAATGTCGGCTTTGAAGGCGATCACGTGCAAGTGTTGCCGCACGGACGAGTGTAAAGGACAGTTGTATTTTTACACGAACGAAAAGCAGTTGGTTATTTACGATGTAATCGGCGATCTGTGTCGGTCAGTGTGTTTGTCCGAGCTGGAGAGCGGATCGCCGCTTCTGATGAGCTGTGATCAACGGTTTATTGTATTTAGCGATAAGAATAAATCGGATTTATTCCTCTTTTATCCTGAAACGAGTGAAATAAAATATTTGGAAAAATGTAAGTCTCGAGTAGAAAATCGGAATATTTTATCATGTGATCTTTCTGTGCTGTGAAAATTTATCAAAAAATTAATAATAAACAAAAAATGTAAACAACGTTGCGTTTTGGCAAAAATTTGACACAATTTTGACACAAATTTAAATATTTCATATTTTTTTCTCGTGTTGATTGCCGCAATCCACACACAACCGAATTGTTCCTTTTCCGTTCGCTATGTGGCAACACACACCAGAAGTTGTATCTCTTTTCTGGGCCTTTCTTTGTGCTTTAAAAGACTTCCAAAGTGATTCTCTGTCTTGTAAAGCTTTCGAAAGAACTGGATTCAAGGATAATTTGCTCGCCATGCATTTTATCTCTTGTTCAGTCACCGCAATCTTCCTTTGCATCTCGGCTTCATTTTCTTCAATCTTTCGCAACTCCTCCTCCATATTTTGTAGTGTCTTCAATTCTTCATCGTCTCGAAGTTTTTTCTTCATTCTCATGTTGCGAGCTGCTACCGCTTGCTTGGAATTGCATAAGACTCGCTTTGTCTGTCTCATACCAGGAATAGGACAAACATCTGGTAAGTTTCCATCACGGACTCGTCTCGTTTCGGCAATGGGAGCGGGGATAGGACAGTTTCCATTCACTTCTTCTGAGCCAGAAAAGAATTCTGGCCCCAGAAGTGTCCTTGGTATACGCCACACAATTCCCTCTACATCAACTATTTCAACTATTTCATCAACGTCGAGGTTAATGGCAGGTAATTGTTCCACGACGGGCTGGGGCTCTAATTTGTCTACAAAGGACGGGTTAATTTTAATTAGGTCGTTAAATTCAAAATTACACTTGGCGGGTGATTCAATTACCGGTAGTTTGTTTTTGGATATATCGACGAAGGGCTGGGGCTCGATTTGATCTTCGAAGTTCTCTATTAGATCTACGAAGGACATTGTTTCGTAAAGAGTTGATTCGTTGGCGGAAAAGTTGTGTATAAATCGGAGATCTGAATAAAACACGAGTTATGGCGGTGAAGAGCCGACGGTAGATGACGTTTTTATTCCGCTAACACGAAAACCAGAAACGAATGAATCAACTTATGGAGTTTCACTCTTTATATATATGTCTTATTTTGGACGTTTTCACGACGTTATCTAAGCAGAACGTTGCACAAACGTTCCACTTTTTCATTCCACGACGTTATCAACGCAGAACGTTGCCTAAACGTTCCACTTCGTCATTCCCATTTAATTCTTCAAATAAAAAAAACACCGTTAACAACAAATCAAAGCATTTATAATTTTCGTCGAATACAAGCAAACAATACAAAAAATAAAATAAAAATATTTTTTTTTAAAACAATTTTAAAAACCTTTACTCATTTTTCTCACTTAAAAAAAATAAAATAAAAACCCAACAAATTACTCCGTATCATCGTCCGGACTTTCAGAACTACTCTCAACAATTTCGATCGTCACACCACCGCCTCCCAACTCCTCGCCTTCAACCAACAACTCCGTCTCCAAAAAATGCTTCCTCTCCTCCCACAAATTCTCGTCCTGCTCCTTCTCAATCCTATCCATCGCCTCCACCGCAAACTCGTGCTCCATCCGCACGTGTCTCTCCTGCTCCTTCTGCAACCGATCCAACAACTCCAAAACATGCTTCCTATCTCTCCTCAAGTGTCTATCTTGCTGCTTCTGCATTTGATCCATCATTTCCAACGCTTGAACCCTCTCGCTCGACAAATGCAACTCCTGTTCCTTCTGCGCGTTGTCCATCTCCCGCAATGCAAAATCCCGTTCCTTCGTCAAATGCGCTCGCTGTTCCGCTCGCAGATTCTCCATCGCTTGCAGCACGTCGTTCTTTTGACTTATCCTGCTCTGAGATATTTTTACGAGAGTATTTTTCTTCTCCATCCTGCAATGATCCATCTGCATCTTGCAGATATCCGCCATTATAAACGATATCTTTCTGTCTTCCTCCGCTAAGCCTTCTTTCTGTCGCCGCTTGATCCGCTCCAAATAATCCGCCAGGCTCCGCCGTTCCGTCTTCTTCTGCTTCGCCTGCTCGGCCCAGGCGATTTCCATCGTTTCTAGGTAAGTTCTGCCTTCTATTACTAAGTGTTCTTCTTGTAGGTTCACCATTTGTTTCATCACGAGCAGCGCGTGTGCGTCCTCGAGTTGTTTGTGTTTGTTTTGTTCCTTCTGCGTCGTGTCCATCACGCTCGAAGCTTTTCTTCGTACTGTCTTCGTACGGTCTTCGTATTTTTGCCACTTCATTTCCATGGATGCTAAAATGAGCTGTCGTTCGCGCTTGATGTGGGTGTCTTGGCAGCGACGTGCGAGGAGCATTGTGGCGAGCAGTTGGGCTCGTTCGGACTGGGCTTGCTCGTCTTGTTCCGATCGTGTTTGTGTCATGGCGCTCACGAGGTGCTCGCGCTCGAGTGTGCCACGTTCTGCTTGCTCGAATTCGGTTTGTTTGATGACGTTTGCGAGGTTTATTCGTTCGGCTTTGGCTCGTATCATCTGGTCTTTCCAAGCGGACTCCATTGTGGGACAAACGAGACGTGTTGTGAGTAATTGTTTGGGATTTGTACGCCGCTGATTTGGTCGATGGGATTGTCGTTTGATCTGTGCGGGGGAAAATGTAAAGATTGGAAATTTTGGTTGATTTAGAAGGAATTTGTTTTGGTTACCTTTTGAAAAGTTGTTGTTTAATTTGTTGAGTGAATGTTTGACTTCAAATTTTGACTTGGGAGTAATTTATAAGCCCAAACTTTCGTCTTATACAATGAGTTGGTGCACAACAATACCACTTTGAAGTTTTTAACATAATAACTTAGTTTATTTATTGGTTGACAGATGGCGCCATTAACAGAACTTGGAATTTTTAAAAGAAAACTTGTTTCTGAGCAAGTGTTGGAGTTCAACTAGTGGTTAATAGATGGAGCTATTAACACAACACATTTTATTCAAAACTTTTGATATTTTTGATAATTTTGGAAAAAAATTAATCTTTTCTCGATTTTACTTTTTTATTTAGTTAAAAACAAATTTTCCTGCATTTTGTGGGTAAAAAAATGCAAAAATAGAAATATTTATGATTTCTTTGAATAAAAAATGCAAAAACAGGAATATTTATGCATTTCTTTGAGTAAAAAAATGCAAAAACAGGAATATTTATGCATTTCTTTGAATAAAAATGCAAAAAAACAGGAATATTTATGCATTTCTTTCAGTAAAAAATACAAAAACAGGAATATTTTTGCATTTCTTTCAGTAAAAAATGCAAAAACGAATATTTATGCATTTCTTTAATTAAAAAGTACAATAAACAAGAATACTTATGCATTTTTTGTGAAAAAAAATGCAAAAACACGAATTTTTATGCATTTTTTTAGTAAAAAATTTCTCCAAATTGTATTTGTTCAAATTCCATGCAAGAAATCGCCGTTTTACAACCGTCACAACCTTGACCAAACAGCACCAAACTAAGCGCAGCCCAAGAATGCACTCGACAAAACAATACAAAACACCTTGTTAACAGTTTTCTATAGTGCTAACCATCAAGGGCAAAGACAAAACCTCACTTCCAGCCTTGAGCCATTCGGTTTCTTTTTTATTTTCGATTAGCTTGTTCACCTTTTTCTCTTTTTTTTAAAGCAACAAATTGCTTTTTTGTTTGCCAGCTTTTCGCTCCAGAGAATAGCTGCCACATATGTCCATTAAGAAAGACTCCAATCGTAAAACACGATGGAGTGTGTCTTGTTTATAGGTGGGGACCTCCCTAGTCGAAAATCCGAGATGTAAAAACGCCAAAACAAAACAAAACAAAACGTTGTAACCCATTCCGCAAAAACATCTGCTTCGCCGCCGAGTTTTGCATTCCTGTCACTTAAACCGAACTCAAGCTATTGTCGGCCTCGACGTGTTTCCCCCTTGTGTTTGTACACATGCACGAACACCTTTTAGGCGAATGCACACGCTTTCGAGTGTCACCTGTCCACACTGAAAAGACGGATGATGAGCCAAACTCATTGGTTCCGCTGACGCGAGTGAATAGCGCGAGTCGGAGCCGCTTTTAAGATCTCAATTCCATCTTGGCCAATAAATTAGCGCTCAATTCGTGTCTGCAGCCACGCGCATTTCGCTCTTTGTTGTTGCAGCGTGAAAGAAAGCCAAGCGATCAATCAATTAGAGAAAGAAGGAGATAAAGCCCACCAATGACGCGATTTAATTGCGATGTTAGGAATAATGGAGGAAAATAAATTGGATTTTCTTTAAAAGGTTTTTTTATTTTATTTTTTTTATTTGTATGAATTTAAATAAATATATTTTGAGTCGAAATGAATTTTTGAAAGAAAGAGAAAACCCTACTGGGTCTATTTCTCTTTTCAAATTAAATGGAGGTTATATCCGTATTGATTCACTTGAAATTAAGTTTTAAAGCGGGCCTCTTTTAAACTGAAAGAGAATCATATCGATTTCTTTTTTCTTTTTATTTCTTTTTTCTTTTTTGCTTCTTCTTCTTCTTTTTCTTTTGGCTCTTAATCGACTTTTTCAATATCCAACATATTGAAAATGTCAGCAAGCAATTCATTGTGGAATTTAATACTTTCTTTAATATTTTATTAGAATTATATAGACGGAAATAAAAAATAAAAAAAAAAGTATAAATAATAAAATACGGAGTAAAAAAAAAAGGAGAATACAATAAACGTTCGTTTTATTTATGTAAAATAAGAAACGTGTTGTAAATTTACACTTGTTTATGGGTTTGGTGGTTTTTGTCTGTATATAACAGTCTAAACAGCATCCACTTTACTAATGCTTAGCCACAGGCTTGGAGGAATCTGTGACTTTAATACCTGAATGGTATCCATAAAATTTAATTATTATTGAGCTCCACTAATGGACTTTTATGGCAGCCAGCAAAAGGGTCATTTGGAATTGGCCTCGAGTGAACTTTGCATCATTTCCAAGACCAGAAACACTGTCACAAATTTGTCCATTTAAAAGAACCCAAAATCTCAAAACCGGAACCGGAAACGACCCAAACCTTCACTTTTTTTGATTTTTCCCTTCACACAAAAACATTATTGAACACAACAGTTAAAAAATGATGAATTTCAGCGATGTCAACCGACACAATCGCGATAAAAACGCGGCACATTATCCAGAAGAGGGACTAGAAGCGCAACTTATGAATAAATTCCTCGCGCGCATGTTTTCCATTAGACGAGACGGCGCACAATGAAGAGGGAGCCGTGCGTCAAAACTGATATGATGGCCCGCCTCGCCTCGCTCGCAAGCCTAATAATGACACAAACATAGACGGCTAATAAGAGCATGTGAGAGGCGCAGGAAGGTGGATGCATCGCGAGGGGGCCTTGTAATAATTCTGGGTGCATCCAAAGCCCCCTATTGTGCAATGTTGACACAAAGTGACAATCGTTTGTCACAAGGCCAACAATGTATAAGCGGCCGATCAAGCTGCAATTATGAACATGTTGGGCACAAAGGAGGAGCCAATAACAGGCCCGATGCGAGCCGTCATGAACACAGTAGTGGAGGGTGAATTTACGAGCTTTAATTAATGACGGATCTCATTCTCTCTCCCTCGCCACGCCGCTCGGTTTGGGCTTTTTCGGTCGAGCAAGCACAAAAGACATTACATTTCTTTTTTGCTGCATTAATTGAAATACCGAGCATTCCGTCGGAATGTAACGTGGGGAAAGCGGAGCAAAGAAAGCGCATTTCTGCCCCCTCCGCCTCCCACTTTCGACGCACGCAGGCACACGACCGACACGCGTTCGATATTGAACCGGGCAAAAGACGTTGCTGCGCTCGTCCGTGATTGGAGCAAGCCTCCGTGGAATGTTTCCACCGCAATGTGTGTGGAGATGGAGAGAGGGCGTTTCTTTTGTGAGGGAAAAACCGCTTCTTGCAATCGTATTGACATAGCGTTTTGTGTCTTGATATCTTGATGGGAGAAAAAGAAATTTTTAGAAAAAAAAATTTATATTTTTATTTTTTATTTTTATTTACATGAATTTACATACGGGAATTTTATAAAGCAAAAACTTCCACACTTTATTAACACTATAATAACAAATAATTAACATTCTCGCGATTTTTTTTTTTGAGCAATAAAAGTCAACTTTGGTTTGATGTTGAAAAGTTTGTTTCACTGCACTGCATCAGTCGAATTGTTTTTGTTGATTTTTATTCGTTTTCTTCGTCGGATGATGTGCCCAGCTCGTCGAAACGTTGCTCGTCGACGTCGCTTCTTAGTTTGGCTAGTCGCGCTTGTTGCATTTCGAGGTGTTGTTTCCGCCATTTGATGCGCCGGTTTTGGAACCACACTTTGACCTGCGCTTCGGACAGGTGGAGGGTCGACGCTAGAAAAAGTCTTTCCGGACCCACCATGTATTGCTGTCTCTCGAATTCACTTTCAAGTCTTTCGAGTTGTTCGGGTGTGAAGATTGTGCGCACTCGCTTCGATTTCATCGGCTTCCCGCCGTTTACACTGTCGTCCAAACGAAGTTTCACTTCTTTATCTAATTTAAAAAAAAAAAAAAAAAAATTTAATTTAAATTAAAAAAAAAAATACCAAAATCAATTTAAAATCTCAAACCAAAATTAAAAAAATTAAAAAAAAAAATAATTAAAAAACTAAAAAAAAAAAAAAAAAATCTCAATCAAGTTCTCTAATTAGGCGCGTGTCAGTCACGTAAAGTAACCCTCTTTACAACTCAACAATTTACTTTCATTAAGCCCATTTTATCTCATTTTTTCCTCCCCCCGACTTAACTTTCTTAATTTATCGCCATCTTTTATTAAAACTAATATCAATTAATCAAGCGAAACAAAACCCAAAAAAAAAATAAAAATAAAAGCAAATATTTGTGCAAATAAATCACGCTGCATTCCCCTCACGCCACAAATCACAGAAACAAGGACAACAATTAATCATTAATCAACTCACCACTAATCATTTGTTTGGTTCCTCCAACTAACGGAAACGGATAAGAACTCTGTCGATTCCTCCTCCTCAAGTCGCTCTCCTTAATCGACCCGTAGCAAAACTCGTCCTCTTGCACCGAAGTGTGTTCATTTTTCGACGAATCAAGTCCCAAAATCGCCTCGATCGTAAACGATTTCTTCAACTGTGTTGTCCGAGATTGGCTCAAATTTGTGCCCATCGCCGCCCGGCTGTTCATCGCCGCCGCCGCCGCGGCCGCCGCTGCCCCCGCGGCCGCCAACGACTCGCAGTAGTTCTCGTGCGTTTGCGTCGCGTACGTCGTGAACGGGACAGCCGTCGACAGCTCCACCAACGACGCGAAAGACGACGGAAACTTGTACCCAAACGGCAACATATTTTGTTTTCGTAAAAAAAATAACTCTCAACAAAATATAAACACAATAAACGGCGCACTAATTCAACATGTGGTTAGCAGCGAAGCCCACACTGGAAATGGAGTGGAGCAGTTGGCAAACTGAAGCGAACTGGAGTTTGTATGGTTATAAAGTGAGCACGCTTCAAAATACAAGAGCCACTATATGGTGGAGCGGTTGCGGGCTTCCCATTGGCTCTCGCAGTGCGACTTAATTGCGCGTGCTCAGTAATAAGCAACGTGTGTGTGTAGAGTGCAACTGAAGCATCTGGGTCGCCCCGTTATCCCCATCTGAGCCTTGGGCGAGTGGGGATTGCTGTTAAACTTGCTGATTAGCCAGATAAGTGTTTCTTAGCTATAGGTGGGTTGTAAAACGAGCGCCAAACTCATTAATACGACCCGGGGCTACGCGCTCATGGCCAACCGAGTGAACAAGACCCAGCCCCCTGCTCAGGTAAATTGTTTTAAGGCCTCTATTATACTTTTATGACACCTGGAGTCTCTTTCCGCAAATAAAAAGTTGTTGTTTCTTGGTCTCGGATCATCAAAGGAGGATTTTTGGCGATTTTTTACACACACCTGTTTGTGTTTTGCACTCCATTTGTTTTTAAACATGTTGGAGTAATTAAATGAAGCTAGAGTTAACCCTGTTAGAAATCTATTTCCGGATTAGAGATAGGGTGTTTAAAGGGTAGATAAGGGAAGAATGTGTAGGCCATTGGGTTATAGGTAAGGGGTTTAAGGAATGTGCTGCTTTTTTTGCGTTTTGTTGAATTCTATTTTTATTTGGATTTTAGTTTTGTTTGGTTTTGTAAATTATTATTTATGTTAGTTTTGTTGGATTTTGTAAATTATTATTTATGTTAGTTTTGTTTGATTTTGTAAATTATTATTTGTGTTAGTTTTGTTTGATTTTGTAAATTATTATTTGTGTTAGTTTTGTTTGATTTTGTAAATTATTATTTGTTAGTTTTGTTTGATTTTGTAAATTATTTATGTAGTTTATTTATTTTTAAAGAAAAAAACGCATTTTAAGCTTAAATTCAGCAATTTTGCAGTTACTTGCACTGTTTTTATTTATTATTTGGTACATTGAGAGTGATTTTATAGTTTTTATGTAACTTGTGTCATTTTTAAAACATTATTTAGGAGATTTATAAGTATTTACAGTTTTTAACCCATTATTTATCTAGTGGATTTGTAGAAATTTACAATTTTTAAACCATTATTTATTATATTTACAAGAATTTACAGTTTTTAAACCACTATTTATTAGATTTACACGAATTTACACTTTTTAAACCACTATTTATTAGATTTACAAGAATTTACACTTTTTAAATCACTATTTAGTAAATTTACAAGCATTTACAATTTTAAAACACATAATAAATCTACAGAAATAAATTCATAACGCAAGCAGAATAAAGAAATCAATGTTTTCGGGGTGTAGACAAATCGATCCGCGGCAGACACGATACAAAGCAGCAAATGAGCGTCTTAATTGAATTACACGAGTCAAGTGGATTTCAACGGTTTTATTAACATTCTCCCCCGTGACGCGCTCACTTACGAGCTCATTTGCGTCTCGAGCGAGAGAGCATTGTTTCCAGCGCCCACTAATCACATTCCAACTCCAACACGTGACTATTTAGCCAAGGTCGAACACAAACAACGTACATTTCGAGGTCCATTTTCTCCATCGATCTCATCTCCAGCTGCCTTGAGCGCCGCAAAACTCAAACGGGTCGCGCACGTCGCAATCATTCGCCGGTTCCTTCGCCTTGTCTCGCGGGCTGGACAACACACTTTTTCCCATCAGGAAAAGCCACCTGAAATGCCAGTGACAGCGTGTATACAGCCCGGCATTGATGTTGCTTCGGGAGATAATTGGAATCGTCACTCCTTACGACGCTATAAATTAAATTTCAACTGTCACGTTGTTTAAGAACGTCTCCGAGCTAGTGGGAGAGGGAAATTAAATTGTATCGTGCGTAATAATACACGTGTAATTAAGTTTTTGCTTTCTTTTGATTTCTCCCGGTCGTTTCATTGCAATTGTTTATGTTGGGGATTAGGGACGAGAGTAATGTAAGTATGGAAAGTATGTGGCGCGGTATTCGGAGGCTGAGGATGCAAAATGAATGGGTGATGGCCGTGATGGGTGACGTGTAGGATGGGGAATTTCATAACGCAGAGGGGCGTGTTGCAAACTGAAGGGAAGGGAGGCGAAAGGAAAGGGCAAAAGCGTGCTGTGAGTCATTAAAGTTGGTTTGGGTTTGAAACAATAAAACACGTGGCAAAAAGGAGAGTGGGAATGAGTTGGGGAGGGTTTTGGGGGATTAATTTGTGTCGGTGTATGAGTTTGGTCGGTGCGTTTCATCGCGGGGTGGTTTATCGATAAAAAGGATTGTGGAATGTTGCGAATTCTTGTCTGTTGTAAAAAGGAAGGAAAACATCTTCAGGGCGGTCGATTACTGCAGGAGATTACTAATTAGCGATAGAAGTGTAATCAAAATGGGCAGGAAGTTGTTGGGAATAAGATGACGTCTTCTGGACGTTTCCGTTTAAATACACGACATTTGATTTTGTGAAACGGAAATAAAATGATCAAAATGTGTTGAAAATTCAACAAAGTGTAAAACTTACGTGTTGCAGATATCATTTTCCAAGATTTATCATGAAATTTGTGCGTAATGTAAGAAACTAGGCCTAATTTTACTTCGGTTATGACAATAGATGCGTCGTTACGTCTTATTCCAACCCGATTGTTTGTGCGTAGCAACGAAAATAATAAACATTCTGAAGAAGAAAGCTGTTATATTCGTGTTAGAAGATGACATGAGGTTAATTTGAGCGTTATAAGCACTGGGAACGTACACAAACTGGCTCCCGAAGAGAACAAAAAATCAACAGAGTTGATGCAATTATTTTCATTGTAAAAATCCACATTGGACCCATATTCTCAACATTATTGCACCGTTTACGATTGAATTTATCGTTTAAATGTGCTGTTAAACCAAATTTCGACCCGTTTTGAACAACTTTTCCAAGATTTTGCATCATAAACCGAGTGAAAACTCAAGAAACCCGCCGCCGTATAATCACATAGCCCCACCATCGAATTATTATTAATGTAAATTCATTCCAACTTAAATAAGAGCTCTGAAAAAAATTGAACCAGAAAACGTGGTCGTTTACACGTCAAGCCAACCATCGCCCAATATATCATGGCGTAATTTGCATCCCTTTACACCCGCAGTAACCCGTGTGTTGCAAGCGCACTTGCCATTTTTGGCTCGTTGTCAGGCTAAATTAGATTCTTAATCAAAGTTCATTGTATCCAAAGCGAGGCGGCCAAGCAGGGCGCTCGTTCCCCTTCCATACCGAATACCTTGTGGCTAATTGAAAACGCCTCGCCTTAGTTCACGAGCATCAACTAGGCCATAATGCACTGCGCATCTCATTAAAAGACGGAAAAGCCAGCGCCAAGCTGTATATAAAGTGTAGCGTTTATTAAAATGTAATTTACAAAGGTGAACGCCAACTCGAAAGCCGTGATTTGATGGACAGATGTTGGGGGAAAGAAGGCAATTCTAATCGGAATTCTAAGACGCATCTAGATCGCACAAAAGTGGAGGCGAAAAAACGATGTGGCAGGCGGCGAGGCGTAAAGATTGCTCGGGACTATTGTGAAGGCTGGAGCGCCAATTCCTTTTCAAGGAGGGATATAGAAGGTCCAGGGAGGAAAAGCAGCCAGCAGGAAAATTAGCACGAAGGGTGGTGGCCATTGTGCAGCAACAGATTACACGCGCTCGTCAGAATGGAGGAAAGCAGGGGGAAACGATAATCTTCGATCGACATGACGCTATTGGACAGGAGTTGAGTTGCAGTCACCAAACTGCACCAATGGCGACGAGGAGTGCGATTCGCTTGACTTATAGACCCAATAGATGAGTGTGGGAAAGTAATTATCACCGATGGATCGACTCCCGACTCAATTTCAGCTTGGATGAATAAACAGCTTGGGCTCTCTCCATATACCAATAACTAAGGCTTGCTCTTTTCATTGCGACTCACTCACGCCCTTACAACTCTATTCTATTCATACACTCCGTTTTCAATTGCTTTGCAAACAAATTTAAAAGTCAATAGAAAAAGTAGATATATATATAAACAAGTATAGAATTTTTATACTGTGGTAGTATAGGTGTTTCTGAAAAGAAAAATGTTACGGAGTATTAAAATTTGATAAATATCGGGTCGACAATAAAAGGAGGGTTACTAAGGGTGTCTCATTTAAATTTATATTAGTTATTAGTTGTGGGTATAGTGTTGTTTGATTAATGTTTCTGGTGCAGTTTTTTCTGCTCTTTCGTTTGGTTTTTAGGTTTTGACGATCAGAGCTTTTGTTCTCGAGATATTTGCGATTTTAATCAATTTTTGTGTTAATTTGCCAAGTTTGATTGCAATAGTCATTCCTGAATTTCAGATTTTGTGGTACTTTTGTGGATTTCTTCAGCGTTACTGGTATAGGTATACAGCACTTTTCAAAAAGTACTGCATGTCGTGGTAGTGGTACTATACCTGTACCATCTTTTGTGGTACCATACCACTTAGTAAATCCCCACTAAATGTATTACAAAATCTCACAAAATGTAGCAAAATCTCACAAAATGTAGCAAAATCTCATAAAATGTATCAAAATCTCGCAAAACTTTACAAAATCTTAAAAAATGTAGCAAAATCTCACAAAATGTATCAAAATCTCACAAAATGTATCAAAATCTCACAAAATGTATCAAAATCTCACAAAATGTATCAAAATCTCACAAAATGTATCAAAATCTCACAAAATGTATCAAAATCTCACAAAATGTAGCAAAATCTCACAAAATGTATCAAAATCTCACAAAATGTATCAAAATCTCACAAAATGTAACAAAATATCACAAAATGTATCAAAATCTCACAAAATGTATCAAAATCTCACAAAATGTAGCAAAATCTCACAAAATGTATCAAAATCTCACAAAATGTATCAAAATCTCACAAAATGTATCAAAATCTCACAAAATGTATCAAAATCTCACAAAATGTAGCAAAATCTCACAAAATGTATCAAAATCTCACAAAATGTATCAAAATCTCACAAAATGTATCAAAATCTCACAAAATGTATCAAAATCTCACAAAATGTATCAAAATCTCACAAAATGTAACAAAATATCACAAAATTTCACAAAATTTTAAAAAATGTAGCAAAATCTCACAAAATTAAAATCATAAAGATCGTGTAAAATCAGAATTTGGTGTATACACACCGATTAAATAAATACAAAAACACTGGTCACTTTATTATTATACATAATGTGTAAGTCAACGAAAACATTTAGGAAAAAGAAAAAGAAATCAACAAAATTAAGGCCAAAATGTAAAGAGTCATTGTCACTCATCAGTCTCAAACGAGTTTTAAAGGTTTGTTTGGACCACTTGCTGGTAATTCAAAAAAATAATTGCACTTTATAAAGACAGGTAAATGATAGTCAAATAATGACCAAGCACTTCTTGCAAACTATACTTCTTATTAAAAATTCACACCTTGTGCAACTTAGGTATTGATTGGGAGCAAAGGTGAAAGAGATGTGCAGTTTTCTAAATTTAGTTTATTTTTATTAAAACCCCAATAATATATTCATGCCCAAACATAATAACGCAATCCAGGTGATTATTATTTCGACTTGAGCTTGTCGTGGAAACAAAAGACAAAACAAATGTGCAAAGATTGTCTAAATCTGCGCCATCATTGCACACTTAATGAGAGATGTGTATCACGAAAAGAAAACCCTGCTGTGGGAGTGAGTGCAAAACAGGTCAACCTATTATAAGCTTATACATTACATTACACGCCTATTGTGTTAGTTGGGTATCACTAATCAGTTAATATCACACTTACATTTCATAATCAGTGCCAGTAATGACATATACAAGCATGTTGCCAGCTTCACCCGGCCCCCCGATTATAAAGGGGGATCCCTGATGGTTTGATATGCATTTTTTCAGCTAAAATGCATTTTTTTTGTCCATAAATGCACGATTTTTGTTCATAAATGCACTTTTTTAGTCTGAAAATGCACTTTTTGAGTCTAAAAATGCACTTTTTGGGTCTAAAAATGCACTTTTTGGGTCTGAAAATGCACATTTTTGGTCTGAAATGCACTTTTTGGGTCTGAAAATGCACTTTTTGAGTCTAAAAATGCACTTTTTGGGTCTAAAAATGCACTTTTTGGGTCTAAAAATGCACATTTTTGGTCTGAAATGAATTTTTTAGGTCTGAAATGAATTTTTTAGGTCTGAAAATGCACTTTTTGCGTCTTAAAATGCACTTTTTGGGTTTAAAAATGCCCTTTTTTGGTCTGAAATGCACTTTTTGGGTTTAAAAATGCCCTTTTTTGGTCTGAAATGCACGTTTTGGGTCTAAAATGCACTTTTTGGGTCTAAAAATGGTTTTTTTTTGTCTGAAAATGCCTTTTTTTGTCTAAAAATGCGTTTTTTAACATGGAAATGCATTATTTCATCAGAAAATGCTTTGCTTTACTTAAAAATGCAATTTTTTCAGCTTAAAATGAATTTAATTCCCATAAGATGCATTTTCCCTCCTGCAAAATGCATTTTCTTTCTTGTCAGAAGTAAATCGGGTCCCCCAAAGCCTTATAACCCCACCCTCGCTTCTGATTCTGATTTTGATTTAGTCAACAGCTGTCTAAAAGAACTATTTTTAGACCCAACAACCATTTTTTAAAAAAAAAATCAAAATTCTTTTTAATTTGATTAAAACACACACATCTTTTATTTTCATTTTTTAAAAATCTTTCTACATGCGAAAAAAAAATTCCAAGTGAAATTGTTGGTGTAATTAGGCTTTAGTTTGAAATCAACTTGTCAATAGATAAGGGTTAATTAATGGCATCTCCCGCAGACACGCGCACGCAACGCGAAGCAAAGCGGCAGGGAGGATAGCACGTTTGAATCGACTGCGTGGGTGGCGGACACCTTATTGGAGAACCTTTGCACGCTCATCCAAGCGTTAATTATTATCAAGTTAGGCAAAATGTCAGGTCAAATCAAGTCACACGTTTACACTTCACTTGAATTTCATTAAAAACCAAAACAAAACCAAAAACAAAACACAAACCTTCATATATTAAAAACCCGCGCGATCGCGCCGTGTCATTTCCGTCCCTAGAACAACATGCGAGAAAATTAAAACTTGAATATAAACTTCTCGAGCGGCTTTATCAAGAAAGCAATGTCCATAAGGTTGTTAATTATTGTGGAATGTGACGTCATACAGTACATCAGGCGAATGGGTATGCAAATGCGTCTCAGGCAATGCATACCAGAGTGGCCGCACTTTATGGAGTGGGCTCTACTTGTAAATCACATCAAATTTAATTTCCGCACTAACAAAGTTAATTACCCTGCAAACTCTATATAACCAGCGAGTTTAAATTTCGCCAATGGATGTACGCAGTTAACACTAAAGCTGATCTCGACACACCTAAACACCGAGCCAAATGAGTTCGTTATTAATAAATACGCAATAACTGGCAATTAATTCCGAAACGTTCATTTTGTTTAGTGTTTGTAAGGCGACATAGACTTGCCAACACCGCATTGTGTGCTTGGACTTGTCAAAAGCGAGGGATGGACCTTGCTGGACCAAGGAGTGTCTTTTTTATGTTTTTATCACGTTTTATTACTGTGCCATTAGCGTTTTGACTTCCTCTGGGCCCTCTTTTCCCCAACTAATTCACTCAATATTGACAATAATCATATAAAATTGAAGTAAATAATAAAATATACGTTTATTTACACAAGTAACACAAAATAAGTGTTTATTTACACAAATAACACAAAATAGGTGTTTATTTACACAAATAACACAAAATAGGTGTTTATTTACACAAATAACACAAAATAGGTGTTTATTTACACAAATAACACAAAATAGGTGTTTATTTACACAAATAACACAAAATATGTGTTTATTTACATAAATAACACAAAATAGGTGTTTATTTACACAAATAACACAAAATAGGTGTTTTTTTACACAAATAAGACAGAATATATGTTTATTTACACAAACAAGACAAAATATATGTCCAATACATCAACATTTGTAAGTGCAGCGAGCAAACTAAAGAGTTGTCAGTAGAGAATCGATTTTTTAAACAAGTGAAGAATTGATGCCACTCAGCAACTTTTAACAGTAGGCAAATGGCCATTAACCTTTACCCATCAATAAACAAAGGATGACAAAAGAACCACATTAGGCCTCAGTAGGTCCAATTGCTACCTGACGTGACGTCTTCCTCAGTCTGGTCTGGGAACAGAAATTTTCTCATCCCCAGGTGCCAACTTCTTGGCAGCGGAAGCCATGGGGGCTGTAAACAAACCCCTCCGACCAAACCAGCCACACAAAAAAAAAAATTTTCCCCAAAAAAAAGATAAAATAAAAAAATTTAAATTTTTTCTAATTGATCATTTTATCAAAGTCTTTTTTTTTTTTTTTTAAATTATTTCTCGTCCCCGTTCTCAATTTCTCCTTTTCCTCCCACTCCCTTTTCCTCCGCGCCAATCAGAACCCCCGGCGCCATATCTCCATTTTCCCACCCTTTTCTCACGAGGTTCCTTCAACCACAGACCACGCCCCCTACTGTCAGCGGCACGACTTCAAAGCCAATAATGGCTGTGCAGCCCGCAGGCTGGCTACGAAAATCTTGGGATTGTAAACACCTCAAAGTACCCCCAATAAACCAATAGATACCCAACATCGTTCAAACACATTAGACTCCCGTTAAAGCGCGAAGGAGAATGAAGAAGATAAAAAGCAAGAAGAAAAAACGTCTCGGGCCACGTTTTCCACCACTCCTGCCACGTCTCTTCATTTGCCCATTGTTTGCGAGGATAATCCCGCAGTAAATAATAATAAAAACAAATTCGGGGAGATGAAAATGAGGAATGCAAAGCCGTTTGGGCAATGCACCCGTTCCCACTCAATTTGCTCGAGCAGATTCCAGCTTTTAAATGGATCCAAATTACCCTTTGGTCTCCGAAAGAAGATTGTCACGCGGGGGGTCAAAAGAAGCGACTTCGGGTTACGTCTCTCGGGATTCGCACTGGCCCTTTGACAACCCGCTTTCTCAAAGGTTACCCACTAATCCGAAAATTAAAACCTCGACTTACTTTGCGTTTAATTAGTGTCGAAACACTCCTTACGGTGGCGTCGTGAGAAATTCGCGTTTCGGCGCGAGTTTAAATGAGTGTTAATGGAACTACCGGTCGGCCATGTTGTTCACCTGGATGCCAGGTGATGGGTTTAACTATAATGGTCAAACCTAGGGCAGAAGGAGACAATTGGATGGAGTCGTCAAAGATGATAGCGCGTGTGCGCCCTCTTGCATTAAGCACGCACCCAACGAGCGAAACAAAGAACGAGTCTGGTGCAATAAAACCCGGGTCCTATCAAGGACTACAAAAGCGTCCTATTGACAAAGATGAGTAAAATGCCAAGGCCAAAGAGATGCCTTGGGCCTTTTATGGGTCTCTCTTGGAGAATGTTTAATGACAGGGCCACTGGTTGGACACGATGAGGACAAATCGCAAGTTGGTTGGTTACGCAATTGTGCATGTTGGACTCGTTTGGTTCGATTTGAAATGAGGGATATTGGATTTTGAAGTTGATTAATCGGTTTGTTCGTTGTTTTTCGGTGGTTTTGGAAGTGTAACGCGGTGAGGGTGAGTTGGTGGACACTTAGAGGGATTAAAACAGAACCAGGGCAGTTGTTATAAACTCACCAGGACTCCAACAGAACCCGGGCAGCTTGTTTGCACATTTTTGAATGCTGTAATCAATTTTCAAGATTCTTGAGCTCAAAACTGACATTTTGTATACGTTTTTTACATTTTATACGCGTTTTTTGCATTTTATACGCGTTTTTTATATTTTGTACATGTTTTTTGCATTTTGTACAAATTTTTTTGACATTTTATACACGTATTTTTTAATTTTATGCACATTTTTTGCATTTTATACAAGTTTTTAACATTTCGTACATGATTTTTACATTTTGTACATGATTTTTACATTTTGTACAAGATTTTTACATTTTGTACATAATTTTTACATTTTGTACATGATTTTTACATTTTGTACATAAATTTTACATTTTATACACATTATTTTTCCGTTTTTTTGCACTTTTTCAATTAAATTTCGAATTTCCAAACACAAAATTTTAATTCCATTAAAATTGACTTGCAGTTGTCCTTTAATTAAATGCATAAAGAAACAAACAACCAAAAACCACGAAAAATCGCACCAATTTTCTTCCCTTCTTCTTCCATGACAGATTTTTAGTATCTAAATGTCCTTTTTCCACCTGGACAACTTTACCTGAGGGGGAGGTTCCAGGGGCTGGAGCTATAAACCCATTTAGGCCGCCTGGGAAAGGGTCCTGCTCTATTCCGAGGGTGGCGCGCGCTGTTTCTCACCCCTTCCAACTCGCCTACCCCCGCTATGCTGTATTATGACCTTAGTAGACAGCAGCGTTCGGTTGACTCAACGATGTCAAGCTGTTTGCACACCCTGGATGCTCGCATATCAAAGCGATTAGCCACAGTCTACGGAACGAGAGAAAGAGAAGGCCAAAACGATTGTGGTTCCCTACTAAAGACGACTTTTAAGCAAAATTGCACAGCTCTCTTCGTGGCAGGCGTAACTAAAGAATGGTTTAAAGAAATGCTACCTGTTTCCACAACATTCTCACGCCAAGAATTGACTTGTTTTCGTGCGTAAACGCTTTCAAGGAATGACAAGTGCAACACGAAATGGCGACTCGACGCATTTCGCCGTAGTAAAGCCATCATTTGTCATGATTGCTGTTATTCTCTCATTTTATTGAAGCAAAAAATTGATTTTGTTTTATTGGGGTCAATTAAAATCCATTAGTTGGAGTCTCTGAAGTGTCCATAAAAATATTTAGTGAGGTCGTGACCACTAGAGGGCTTGGAAAATGATTTTTTGAGAGGTTATTTGATGGGAAAGTGCCGGGTTTTGTCATGAGGCGTCGCTGTGCGATCCGATGTTGTTTTATAGGGCTAATAATGGGTTCGGGAACAATGGTTTATTTGCTAGCATTCAATTATTTCACCTCGAGATTGCAATTTTACAAAAAAATTTGCCATTTAATTTTTTTTATTCTATCACATCTACAAGTAACTACATTAAAACATTTTCGACGCAAAATCTGTACAAATCAAACGCAATGGAAGACTACACAGACATAATTCTTTTATCTCGCGACTTGATGATGGTATAGTGCATGAATATCAAATAAAGGATGGTGTGTGTTAATCTCGTTTCGTTTTTACAGCACAAAGAAGAAGCGAATACCTTGGAATGCGACAAAATGCGCATGAAAAGATGCATTGAAAAGCTGAAGCAAGACGTGGAGTATGAAAAGCTGAATTTAGAAAGAGATAAGAAACGTTTACGAAAAGGACAACAAACTTATGCGAATCTGTGCAATGCTAAATCAGACTTGCATAAAACATTTCTGGAAAAGGAAAGACTAAAACAAACGGTATTAATTTATATTAATTTATATTAATTTATATAACTATGTGTATTTAACTGTGTATAAAATACGTGCAGGTGGACGAAGATACGAAACAACTGCGGTACAAAATCACAACGATGGCGAACCAATTGGAAATGGAGCAAGCAGACATTCAGAAACTTGCAATGGAGGACTATCACGACGATGAATTTGATGAGAATTCTTCGAATGAGATCATTTTGAACCTCGAATCAACTGGTCAAGAGTTGGTACTCTACTCTCAAGATCTGTTTAGTCTAAATAAGAAAATGTCTGTTTAGAAATTAATGGAGGATTTTAGAAAAATGTACAATTGTTTTATTTACGGTTTAGTAAGCAATCTGCTTGGAGACTTAAATATTTATCGTGTCAGTTAACTCCTGACTCAATAGCTTGCGATCTGTCTTCGGAAGACGACGTAGATGTTGACAAGAAATCTTGTACATTCGAAACTAAGGAAACGGTCAGGTGAATAACATGGTACTAAACTCTATTCCAAAAAGTATTTGAAATACTCTCATTGGTTGGGAGATTCATAACACCAGTATAAATGCATTGCGACAAAACAGCACAAGTCTAATGGAATCTGAAAACAGCATCATATTCAATACACAACTGAACTAGAGACAAAATCTCCAATGGGAGTATTTCAAATACTTTTTGGAATAGAGTTTAATGATATTTATTGTTGTATTAATTTGTTATTTGCTCGTGTTTGGACAGACGATGTAATTATTCGGCTATTGAGGTGCAAGCTACAGCGGAACAACACTGTACGGAAGTGCAAGCTTCGTGTCCGTCGACGGTTAAATCGGCGCAGACGGATGCGCCATGTTTAACTAATAATTTTGTACAAACCGACGAGCCGATTTCTTCAAATTGCGATAAATGCACGGAAGCACAGTCGTATGGTTCTGCCGTTTCCACACAAACTACTTCGACACCACGGTAATTGTGTGTGTAATGTATTTTAGCTATCAAGCGTAGGGCCGGATTAAGTGGAGTGGGTCAAGGGAATAAATGCCTCTGTCCCACGATTCTAAAGGGCCTCTTGGCACACATTAAATGTACAAAAAGCGTTTTAACAAATAAAAATGCATTTTTTTTGTCTGAAAATGCAATTTTTTTGTCTGAAAGTGCAATTTTTTTGTCTGAAAATGCAATTTTTTTTGTCTGAAAATGCACATTTTTTCTCTGAAAATGCAATTTTTTCGTCTAAAATTTCAATTTTTTCTTTGAAAATGCATTGTTTTTCTCTGAAAATGCATTTTTTCTCTGAAAATGCATTGTTTTTCTCTAAAAATGCATTTTTTTCTCTGAAAATGCATTTTTTTCTCTGAAAATACATTGTTTTTCTCTGAAAATGCATTGTTTTTCTCTGAAAATACATTGTTTTTCTCTGAAAATGCATTTTTTCTTTGAAAATACATTGTTTTTCTCTGAAAATGCATTGTTTTTCTCTAAAAAAGCATTTTTACACATAAAAATGCATTTATGTCATTTCTGAATATTCATGGCAGAAACGGAACCTTAATCAAAACTAAATCTCCAAAAAAAAATATATTTTTGAAAATATTTCTTGACCAAAAATTTTTATTTTGGAATTAAACCGAAAACTCCGCGTCGGTTTCACGCCCCCCTTTATCGGAAACACTCACCAGGGCCCCCAAACACTTAATCCAGCCCTTAATCCAAACCGCGAGCTGAAAAACCAATTACTACATATCAAATTCTCTCTTCCTACACACCACAACAGCATATCTATAGAAACTAAACATTCCGAGGACATCGTGTGTGAAGAAGTAAAACCCGAATGCCCAAAACACGAAAACTCGCTCAGAAAATTCTCCGACGAAACCCCAAAAGAAGAAAACGGATGCAAAACACCAGTAAAATGTAGCGAAGAAAACCCGATGGAAATACGAGCAAGATACGCGGAAGAAAACCCGATGAAAAACCTCCTAAGATACTCGGAAGAAAGCCCAACGAAAACAGTCCTAAGATGCCCGGAAGAGAAGCCGAGCGTGGCGCCACCCTGTGACAATTCCTTCGCGTCGTTTATGGAGTCGGCGCACCGGACGACGGAAACGTGGGAAGATCACTTCCTGGACTGTCCGAGCGCCAGCAAAACCCAGAACAAAATCACTCAAACTATTGGTTGGCGATGCACGGACGAACTAGAAGATCATCCAATCAGATGTGTGGACTTGACCAAGGACCAGACGAGTCAGACTTCGCGTCCCACTGAGCAAGATTCGAATCCAGTGATGTGTCAGCCATCTTGTCCGCCTTTGTGTCAAACTTGTATGCCGAATTGCCAACCGATGTACCAAAGCTTTTATGCCGGGCAGCCGAGGATGTCGCCTTTGTGTTACACGAACGATTGTTCCTGCTCGCCTTCCGTAATGTTGTACAGCAGGGATTGTACGCCGACTTATTGTAATTTGACGTTGCCGAACCAAGCGCCCGTGCGGGAATGTGCGTCGCCCCCGGAGCAGCTTGGTGCGAGTCATTCGGCGGTGAAAGCGAAAGATGGAGACGAATGTCATCGTGATTTGTAGATCGGTTTTCGTTTTTTGTTTTTTGGTTTTTTAGTTGGGGAAGTGGTTGAAGTGTTTGGTTTTTGTTTTAGGCAGAGTGATCAGTATCCAACGAAGGATGATACTGATGTGAAAATGAAATCGGCGCCGAATTTTGTACATTATCCTTATCAGGGGCAAAGTCACGCACCGGCTAGTTATCCGACTATAATACAGTACTTTTTTGTATATTTTTTTCTTTTTTTATTTATTTTGTGGCACAAAAATTTATTAATTTTTTGGACAAAAAATTCATTTTTTGACCCGAAATTCATTTTTTGACCCGCAAATTTATTTTTTGAGCGGAAAATTCATTTTTTCGAGCCGAAAATTCAGTTTTTCGAGCCGAAAATTCATTTTTTCGAGCCGAAAATTCATTTTTTCGAGCCGAAAATTCATTTTTTCGTGCCGAAAATTTATTTTTTCGAGCCGAAAATTCATCTTTTCGAGCCAAAAATTTATTTTTTTGAGCTGAAAATTCATTTTTTCAAGCCGAAAATTCATTTCGTTTAATCGAAAATTCATATTTTGAACCGAAAAATTCAATTTTTAGACCAAAAATTCATATTTTGAACCGAAAAATTCAATTTTTAGACCAAAAATTCATATTTTGAACCGAAAAATTCAATTTTTAGACCAAAAATTCATTTTGTTTAATCGAAAATTCATATTTTGAACCGAAAAATTCATTTTTTGAACCAAAAATTAATTTTTTGAACAGAAAATTTATTTCTTTTTGGACAAAAGAATCAGTTTTTGGACTGAAAATTCATTTTTAGAACCGAAAATTCTTTTTTTGGACTGTAATTTCATTTTTTTACCGAAAATTCATTTTTGGACCAAAAATTCATTTTTAAGACCGAAAATTCATCTTTAAGACCGAAAATTCATTTTTAAGACCAAAAATTCATTTTTAAGACCGAAAATTCATTTTTAAGACCGAAAATTCATTTTTAAGACCAAAAATTCATTTTTAAGACCGAAAATTCATTTTTAAGACCGAAAATTCATTTTTAAGACCGAAAATTCATTTTTAAGACCGAAAATTCATTTTTAAGACCGAAAATTTATTTTTAAGACCAAAAATTCATTTTTTAAACCAAAAATAAATTTTTTTAAAATAAAAATTTTCCTTCTAGAAATAGACCAAACGCAGGTGAAAATTGGCAGCAAGAAAACGAGCTTCCCAATCAAGATTATCCGCCGAATTGTTCAGAACATTTTTTCAATCCGAATCTACCAACCCAAGACACAAGAAATAGCTCAAACCCAACTTCCCAATCGAATAGGTGAATTCATTTAACACAACACACTCGAATCTCTATAACTCATTACCACGTATCACAACAACATAGAGATGACTCTTATTATCAAGTAAATGTATCACCTCCGGAAGATTGTTGGACAGAAATTCAAAGTCGATTTACTGGCCTACTAAGTCTTTACACATCTGACCGAATGACCGTTAATTCGGATTCAGATTTAGAGAGTGTTATCAGTACTCGACCGTCTTTTCCCCCACAATCAAAAAAATCCGCTGCAGTAAGATGATTAGAATTAATCTTGATTTGTTTTCATTCATTTTTTTCTTTCTTAGAAAAGTGCCAGCCAAGTAATGCCTCCCAAGAAGGCAAATCGTGCATACAAATGATGTGTGACGTTTCTTTTAATGAAATGCTACAGTGTGATTGACATGTTTAGAAATAAATTGGCATATGTGATAATGTGTTAATTTCCCTCCCTTTTATCGACAGTGAATAAAAAATACTGTTTTAATATGTTTTTATTGTGTTGATTAAAGGCAAATAAAGTCAATAAAAGACAGTGACACTATGTAGGCTAACCACTAACGCCATCGAGGGGGGAAAATGAGAACTAAATGGTTAAAACAGCCTGGTGGGAAAATGTGGAGACAAAAAAATAAACAAATAAAATAAAAATAAATAAGAATAGAGCAAGGAATAAAATATGTAAGTGATGAGAGAAAAATAAAAACTAAATTAGAAATAATTTTTGTTCTGCTATCTTTAATTAATAAACAATAAATAAATTAAATGGAGAATTCAAACATTGAAATATTCGAGGAAATATTTGTTGGCGGGATAGTTTGGTGTATTAATTCGAACAAATTTTCAGAAATATGATAAGCGAGTTTAATTTTGTCGAGTATTTGCAATAATTTTATGCATAACGGTGTTTGATTTAATGTCAACAACAGTTCTCCTACAGCACACATCCCAGTCGATAGACATTTGGGTAATGCAAAATTAAGAGCTTTTACCTGAAATTAAATTTTTTATTAGTCAATGCGGGAAAACACATTGCGAATGCAATGATATAATAAAAAGGAAATAAAACCGTTTGTTCTAATTCTTCCGCACTCTCGATTGTCTTGCCTTTGACTAAACTGAAACAGTCCAATGCCGAACTGCGAAATGCCATCACTCTTTTTGAGGCCAACATCGACAATGCTCTATTCATTTCAAGTAGAAAATTTCTAAATACGTTGTAAGCTTCTTGTAAAACTTTGATCAAAGCGTCGGACACTGCAGAATCAGTTTGTGTGGTTATTTTAAAATTTAACGGTTCCGGATTACAGACGATAAATGTAGCAAACAATACGAAAATCCTGGTTAAATTTATGGTCATATTTGTAAAGCCAAACGTGAAAACATTGACGGAAATTATCTGTTCCGGATTTAGGCGTTTGAAAAAAAAATTTTGTATTGGTCATTCTAGACTACCGTAAACTTCGAGAACAGATTTATCTCAAATTTGATTGGTCGACGTTCGAAAACGAGGCCGGAAATGACTGTCTATGTAGTCGATCAGCGTACAGTAATGGCCGCCGAGATGGTATAGCCCGAGTTGTTTCTATTTACTACGATGGCAGATCAGGATGATTTTCTCAACGTAATGTATGTGTTAAAAACAGATTAGTTTGGTTTCTTTTTTTTAAAGACAATCTTCTTTAGTTCCAACCCTGACAACCCTGAACTTATGAGTGAAACGCAGCCGATTTCTTTGCGCCAGTTACGCCGTACACGAAAAATCGAAAAGCGAATTATCGAAAATTTCCCTCAAGTTATGCTAACAGTTACTGCGTTTCTCGTTGGTCTGTTTTTCGGATTTCTGCTCCGAACACGCAACGACGTGTTCACAAACGACGTGCTAATGTATTGGAAATTCTTTGGCAGTATGGCTGCTAATGTACTCAACATACTTGTGTTACCATTACTTATTACAAAAACATTCACATCAGCTGTACAATTAAGTCGACTAATTATCCTTAAGTTAATTCTGTCAATAGTGGGGTCTATCTTGTTGTTGAATGTATTTGCCAGCTTAGAGGCTCTTGTTTGGAGTGCAATTACATACCCAAAAGCTGAACACCCAAAACTAAACACAAGCACATCACCCTTGCAAAGTGTGTTTTTTATTGACAGTATTTTGGATTTTACTAGGTATGCAACAGTGGATATAAATATTTTTTAAGTTTGTTAGAAAAATGATGTTTTTTTTGGAAGAAATGTTTTACCTGAAGACTTTCTGAATGCCACAATTTATATGGTAATTGAACATTCAATATATATATAATTCACTATTTTGTTTGTATTTTTTTTTTTTTAAAGAGTGAAACGATCTACATTTCACCTCCAAAACTGAATGAATCTGATGGTAAATAATGCAGTTTACACGTTTATTTATATTATGTTATTGTTCTTTCTAGTTCCAATGGAAGATTGGCAATTTGCTTACATGAGACATGATGGTGGACCTAACTATATTGGTTTAGTCACTATGGTTACTCTTATTGGATGTTTGACTCACGTGATTCCTCAAGAAAAAATCAAACCTCTTGTAAATCTGATTGATGTTACTGAGAATCTCATTTTCAATCTTAGTAAAGATTTAGCCTGGTATATGTTACTACACAAGTATACTAGAGCGTCGATTATCTGAACTGATCGGTAAATTGATTGAATAACCGATTCTCTTGATTTTCCCTGGCGGAAATGATGCAAAACGTTTCATATTTATGAGAATCGGATTCTTGAAAACCTGATTCTTTGGATTTTGACCCGATTTCAATACGTTTTTCTGGTGGCCATTGTGAAATGGTGGAAGCACGTTGCAAAGAGGAAAGTTTATTGAACTCGTTCAGAGTTAAAAACTGATTCTATAATCAAGTTTTTGTAATCGGATTTTGGTAATTTTGAATTGAACGCGCCTGTGTTGTACCGTAAAACAAAAATTGATCAAAAATTTATAAAATTTGACTGAAAATCGACAAAAATCGATTTCAAAAATCTATTGCTGCTGTCATTTGTTATTTGCATGATCGACGTTCGGATAATCGACACTCTACTGTATAAATTTTAGCAGACTGTTAAGATTGCTTTACTGTCTCTGTCAAGCGTTTTAGCGCCGGATAGTCATTGACGATTTACAGAATTGGCACCGGCCTCGATTAGGCGCCGGCAGGGGCGGATCTACATAGGGGCTAATGGGGCTTGAGCCCCGGGCCCCCAAATTCTAGGGAGCCCCCAAGACGCAGGGCCATGTACTAAAAAAAAAAAAAAAAGTTGCTAAAAAACAAAAAAGATGAAAGGTCGCTATTAAAAATTTCGATAAAGGGGCCCCGAAAAAACCTCAAGCCCTGGGCCCCCGAAAAGCTAGATCCGCCCCTGGGCGCCGGGTTCCCAAAAATCGCTGTTTTTTTGCACAAAAAAATCATCTTTTTTGCGAAAAATCAACGATTTTTCGGTTACGTGCCGGGTCCGAATAAACGCTGGGCGTTTAAACGAGGCAGTATGGTACATCCATATTGTTAATTCACATATATATTTTAATTTTGATACAAGTAATTCTTTTTTCTATGTAGGGTCTCGCCAATAATTACCTTTTGTCTTGTTCTGAATGAAGCACTCATGTTTTCAGTTAGAGGCCCAACAGGTTTAATCACAAGCCACAGTATTTTACTCTTGGTCATAGTGAGTTCTGCTTGTCTTTTCAATTTAATATTTGTCTATCCACTATTATATTACGTGGTCTTGAGGAAAAATCCACTTAAATTCTTCGCTAATGTCATCCAGCCAGCTCTGCTTGCCTTCTCTACTACGTCAAGGTATATAAATTGTGGCACTCAAGGGCTGTTGTGTTAATGAACTACTTCCATTCAGCTTGTCTGTATTGCCAATAACTTATGATTGCGTTGCCAAACGGATTGAAATACACGAACAAATTGCAATTTTTGTTTTGGTAATTGGCGGTGCAATTCACCTGTCTGGTATGGTTTTGTATGGAACAATTGCTCTGTTCTATCTAGTGCAAGTTTATAATGTTGAATTTAGCACTCTTGATCATTTTTTTCTCATGTAAGAAACCAGTGGAATGTAAATGGAATACTACTCAAACCCAGGTGTAAGTGGTCACCTCTTTTCAGTGTGTAATCAAAATGTTTATTTCAAGTTTTTCAGGTTTAGTGTAATAAATAAATAAATTTGCACATGAGGGTTGAAAAATACACTGAATTTACTTTAATTCAAAAAAAAAAAAAAAATAAACAAATAAACAAAAAAGTTATGACTGATTTCAGTTGTGTCACCTGCCTCAAATGAAAGTGGTCACTGCACTACTTGACTCATGTGAAAGTGGTCACGTCATTTTAATATTTTGTAACACCTCCTTTAGCATTAATTACTGCTTGAATACGGTCTGGCATGGGTTCTATTAGTTCTTGACAATATTCTGGAGTGATCGACTCCCACACTTTGTATTAGGCCACCACGCTAATTGCCTCAAGTGAGTTGGGCCGGCAGAAAAAGCTTAGCACCACATCCAAAAAATCACACAAAAAACCGGTTTCTTCAGAAAATCATTGTTTATTTGAACAATACTTTGCAATATTTTGTTGGATAACCCAAATTTTGTATGTGATTGTGCAGGCCAAGTCAAAACCTACATGTGATGGGTTTGGAAAACTGAGCAAATGACTTGACTTTATGTTTAGAATCATTTTCCTGCTGAAATATCCATGTCAAAGGCAGTTTATCACCTGCAAATGGAAGCATAACGATCCTCCAATACTTTTTCATAAGTATATTGGTCCATCAAACCCTTAATTTAATGTTGTGGACCGATTCACATACAGGAAACCATACCCAAGCCATTTCCTGTGTGTGTGTATCGGTCCACAACATTAAATTAAGGGTTTCATGGACCAAGATACTTATGAAAAAGTATTGGAGGATTGTTATGCTTCCATTTGCAGGTGATAAACTGCCTTTGACATGGATATTTCAGCAGGAAAATGATTCTAAACATAAAGTCAAGTCATTTGCTCAGTTTTCCAAACCCATCACATGAAGGTTTTGACTTGGCCTGCACAATCACATACAAAATTTGGGTTATCCAACAAAATATTGCAAAGTATTGTTCAAATAAACAATGATTTTCTGAAGAAACCGGTTTTTTGTGTGATTTTTTGGATGTGGTGCTAAGCTTTTTCTGCCGGCCCAACTCACTTGAGGCAATTAGCGTGGTGGCCTAATACAAAGTGTGGGAGTCGATCACTCCAGAATATTGTCAAGAACTAATAGAACCCATGCCAGACCGTACTCAAGCAGTAATTAATGCTAAAGGAGGTGTTACAAAATATTAAAATGACGTGACCACTTTCACATGAGTCAAGTAGTGCAGTGACCACTTTCATTTGAGGCAGGTGACACAACTGAAATCAGTCATAACTTTTTTGGTTATTTGTTTAATTTGGTTTTTTTTTTTTTGAATTAAAGTAAATTCAGTGTATTTTTCAACCCTCATGTGCAAATTTATTTATTTATTACATTAAACCTGAAAAACTTGAAATAAACATTTTGATTACACACTGAAAAGAGGTGACCACTTACACCTGGGTTTGAGTAGTATACTAATGTTGATAGAAATCACCTTATTTCAGATTTATGATTCCGGTGTCTGCTGCTTCCATGACTTCATCACAATTGCTTATACCAAGAATTTTTCGGATGTGTGGTTTGCCAGTAGCAGCAATTCTGGATATTGCTCCAGTTAATAGTATTTTGTAAGACTTAGTGCACCATACATTGTGTAATTTGGCACGTAACACATTTCTTCTATTTTACACTACAGTCGAAACTCTTTATAACGAATCGCGATATAATAAATTATCGATATAACGGGGCGTGTCATCTAGCGCGAAAAAATCTACTGCGACACGAATCTATCGCGACTTTGGAAACTGCGACTACGTATATTTTAGGTTTAATTCCTAAGAAGGGCTAACAAGGGGGGGCTGAGCTCCCCCTTGACCCCCCCCCCTCCCCCGCCAGCCTAACCTTACTGGTTTTTTGATAAAAACCTTTGTCACGGTACATTGTGTCGCGCTAGATGTGCGGTCCCGATCAGTGTTGGGCACGGTACTTCCAACACGTACCGCGGTACCGGTACCGTTACTTGCGCCAACGGAGAAATGTAACGCGGTACCGGTACGCGGTACTTGCTGCGTCATAAAAAAGTACTGCGGTCCCGGTACAGTAACGGTACCGGGATTTTGCGGTACATCTCGCGGTACTCGAGAAAACGCGAGAAAACACGAGATTCTTGTGTTTTCTCCCGTTTTCAACGATAATAAAGTTAAAAAGTGTATGTTTTGTTTACATTTTAAACTTTATAGTCTCACGTTGTTGAAAACAAATTTCTCATTAACAACATGAGACTGTAAAGTTTAAAATGTAAACAAAACATACACTTTTCTTAAAAAGGGTATATGTTTTGTTTACATTTTAAACTTTATTATCGTGGAAAACGGGAGAAAACACGAGAATCTCGTGTTTTCTCGCGTTTTCTCGAGTACCGCGAGATGTACCGCAAAATCCCGGTACCGGTACTGCATGGCGGCGAAAGTACCGCGGTACCGGTACCGTTACACGTTGCTTTCTAAAAAAGTAACGCGGTACAGGCCTCCGGTACAGTAACGGTACCGGCGTTACTGTACCGCCGGTAACGTTACTGTACCGTGCCCAACACTGGTCCCGATATAACGAACAACTAAAAATGGCCGGTTTTGTTGGCTGGCCATAGAACACCATGTTAAAAAATTTTGGTATAACGAATTCTCGTTATAATGAATCGATTTTTCGGGTCCTTGCGAGTCGTTATAAAGTGTTTCGACTGTATATGTATGAACATAAGGACTGATTATGTGAACGAATCAGTGTTATGAACACCCATGTCCCTAATTAGTTTGGCGTCTTTGAATCGAAGAAATACAGTAGTATGTTCCAAAATACATGTCTGAAGTTATGGAATTTACCTTCAAGTAATGGGAATGTTTTTATTGTCTATTTAGGAGCAAATTTACTGCTATGATTAATGTGGTTGGAGATGCTTTAATGGCGGCAATAATGAATCATATCTATCAAGAAGAAGTGTCGCAGCACAAGATAATTGGCTCTGAGGGACTAGTTTATGAAGTTGACTCTAATTTGTAATAAGAGTGCGTTCATTCGGCGCGTTCAAAACTTCGGTTTTTACCATTTCTATAAACGGAATATCATCAAAAACTGCAAAAACCAAAACTACGACTGAAGTGGTTTATGAATCGATTTATGCCAGGTTTTGGGTTTTACAACCAGATTTAAAATGGCCGCCTCGTTTCTATAAACGGCATAAACCAAAATTTTGAACGCACCTGAGGCTTGATAATTCAAGCAGCTTATTGGCTGTGGTCGCGTCACATGGGTCTGCTTTCTTTGACTTGATGAATTATTTTCTTGGCAATTCGAAAAACCACCACTAGGCGACAGGAGTGGAACAAAAGAGTAGCTAATATTGCCGTAAGATGGTGGTAGTAGCAATGAATGTAGTTCTTTGTAAAAAAAAATTATATTATATTGATCAGTTTGATTAATAATTATTTTGTTTACAAAAACCGCAAAGACACTTAAATTATTCTTCCGTAATATTTAAATTTTATATGAAATAATATAAATTTTCTTTGTATATTTCAATGTATATTGCATGGATTATAATTATGATCAAACTATTTACCATTAAACTTTAATCATAGAAAAAAAATCATAAATTAAGTGCAATTAATTAGTTGTTTAGTTCTTGAGGTCATTTCCTCTCATTTCCCATCACTCCTACCTGCTGCAAGTTTGCATCATTTTTTAAGTGTTTAGGGCTATTGCTTGGTATTCAGATAACAAATCGATAATTTTCGCTTTATTTACATTACAGGGGTGATCCAGCTGGTGTTGGACTGAAAAAGGGAGATGTAATGTATGATTTAACGAATTTTAATCAGGGCCAAGGTCGATCTGCACCCAGTGCGATTATTTTTGAGCACCACATCATTGTTTTCATAATTTCAATGCTTGTAAGCTTAGGTGAATTTTGGATGCCTCATTCATCGTGGCACTCTGCGCGGGTGCACCGCTAGGTCCTATCTCGAGAGTTTGTCCTTCACAAAATAATTTTTTTTTTCCAGAACTATAATGGACAGATCTAATAAAATTTTAGGTGAACAAAGCAGAATGTTGGACAAGTTTTCAGTTAAAATTTCATTGGTTTTCTTCCTATTTTCACGAGATGCAGCCATGAGATTCAACATGTGGTGTTTGTTAACTTAGTTTTGCCCCCTACTGTGTAGGTATCTTAAATCCTCTCATTGTGCATGGGCCCCATTAGACCGGTGTTTCCAAAAGAGTGCAGGAAGACTCGATTCTGCCGAAAATGCAGAATGCACAATGGGAGGATTTACGGTATTTTCAAAATATTTGAGAGATTTTGTTTTTCGAAAATTTTCACTTTATTTGCATTTCAGGGGTGAAAAGCCACCGTTGACTAAAGTAGAAATATTAGTTCTGAACAACTTAGAAAACATTCTGTTCTTGTGAAATGAAATAAACGTTTTAATATTACTCGTTAATATTGTTCCAAAATCTTTTTTAGAGATATTGACAGGGCTGGACTGGGAATAAATTTAGTACCGGGAAATCTGGACAGGTCGGGTCACGGGAACAAATTGATTAGTGCAAACACGATAAAATTGTTGGGATATTTGATGTGAAAAATCACCACTTGATGTCATTAATTGTGTTGTTTGTGTAGTTTATGTTTTTTTTATCACGTAGTGACGCTCCTACCATATTTGGAGTGGTCATCCTCTTTGTTTTTCACTTGTCCGCTCGATGTACGATGATGAGGACGCATTAAACTTCAATTGTCAATCTTTGATATTCATAACAAAAATTAATTACAATTCTTTTTAATCAAATATTATTTGAAATACAAAACACAATAACAATTTTCATTTTCATTTTAACTAATACTCGTAAACTACTGACTTTGCACACTATCTGCGAACAGTATCTTCGAACGAATCATATTCATCGTCGGCATCGGGAGGAATAAGTTCGTCATCTTCTGTCGTACTCGTTTGATCAACATTAAATTTACGCCTTGGCAAAGGTCGTGGCGGCGCTGAATGCGAACTCCCCACCGCACTCGTCCCCGAAGAAGTAGCGGACGTCATCGGCGGTGAAGATGTTATCGTTGCATTTGGGGAACTACTTAGCGACAGTTGTAATCTTTCGATAACATTCGCCACTGCGTCAAAAATCATTGATTCGTTAAACGTTTCAGTCTCGGTCGTTTGATACGACGGTAATTCAAACGTGTCAGACCCTTGCGTTGCCGAAGTCAAGTCTTGAGATGCCACTTCTTCGCCCGTTCCGTTAAACCCTTCGTCGTCCGCTTCTTGCGGCTCGTCTTCCATTTGTGCCGAGTCGAGAACTCGATATTGACTGGGAGCGTCATAAGTGTTTCGCAATTCCAAAAGAACTTCTCTGGGTAGATTAAGCTGCAGAAGAGAGTCCCGATCGTTCGCTAACAGGCACACAATCTCCAGACATCTTTGTTTCAGAGTAAACACTAAAATAGACACAAACATTTCAAGATTTATTATGTTTTGGAATTTCTACATGACAGCGAGTCCCCTACATATGGGTGAGAGTGGACGGACGCCATTAGGGCACGGGAATGCCTAAACAGCGCCAGACGCAAGACAAGTAAGCAGAAGTGAGCACAAGAGTCTGTATTTAATGGTTTATGGCCTTTATTCAGTGTCTAGGGGTCAGTCTAGAGGCCGGATGAATAAATTACGTTGGTTTTTTCGTCCTAAAATTTAAGTTTTCTTAATTTTCTGCAGATTTTTACTAAAATCTGGGTAAATTTATAAAAATTTAAGCCAATTTCTTACATTTTGGAGATCAAAAAAGGATTTTAAGCTTGTTTTGGCTGAATTCTCATTCAGTAAAATTCGTATTACATACTGTTAAAAACGAGGTTTAACTGCATGCCGATAAAACTCGAACTACACTGGCATGCGGCTTCATGTTAATACGGTAGGATGTTGGGCCTTTTATAGTACACCGTGGACTGTACACCATTTCTGGATTTAGAAACAATTTGTTTGTATGTTGGGGACTTAATGCTTCAATTAATTTACCAGGTACACTGACAGTTATTAGAACAGGCAACAGATGGACGGAGCCATCCGTGTCTAATTCGTGCTGACAATCTGACATTAACGGGTAAAAGACTTTTCCTCTGCCGACAGCATCCAATCGAATTCCCGTATCTCCATCCAGAAATACCCATGGATGACTAACGTAGGTGTACACGTCGTACGAGTCGCCAGGCGAAAGTGTCTGCATGCATAAAATAATTAAAATTGCTGTCGTAACTGTGAAAATACGGCTTAATACTCACGATTTTAGCTTCCTACCTCATACCTGATCCACTGTCCAATGTAATCGATCCAAATGACATCCACAAATCTCTCGGTTCCATTTTGAAACTGCACATGGACCGTGTAGGCGGCATCTACGGAATGCAAAATGGAGGTGATGCTGAGTTCTGTAGATTCATCCATCGCTCCAGAATATGGATGTTGGATCACACTGTGCAATAATACGATTAGTTTGTGTTGTGGGAGTATTTCAGTTGATAAACTCACGTCCACTAAGTGTATGGTTGATCCTGGTCCATAATTTCGAACAAAATGGTTGTTTATCTGTTTGGGATAAACTAAATGTTTGTTTGGACGGATTTACGCTGAAAAATTTTACATTTCTTCATTTAGGTTTATCAACAGAAAGAATTTAGGTCGTTGGAAATTCGGAAAACTCTCACTACACGCAAAAATGCGCATTTTAACTCTTGAATTTAACGTTTTACGTTAAATTATTTTTTTTTTTGTGAATAAAAAGGAAAATTTCGACCCAAAACGATTCTACAAGTCTCTTGTAACTTCTACCAGCAAATTCCATTTTGTTTGTATTTTTTTAACTGGAATTTATGTAAATAAATTTATTTTATTCACCAAAATAAATCTGTGAATTTTTTTAAATTTATTTAATCTATTTATTTAATTTATTTATTTATTTACAATTTAAATGAAAAAATATCGAGTGAATAAAAGAGAAAAAATTGTATAAAAACAAACAGAGAGCATTTGTACATCATCGAATGTACTTTTGTTATATTACACAATGAATAATACGCTAATTGTAATTAACAATGCTCGAGTCCATGCCTCTCGAGGTGTGGAAAACGTGAGTTTGATACATATATTCCATTTTGGATTCGGCCCGGGCCTACATGCGTCCGGGGAATATGCAGAGATGATGTAAAGATAAAATTTGTTTAAAAAAAACAGCAAGAAAAGGAGAACCGTCTAAATTTCGAAAGGGCGCATATACTTCAAACAACCGAGTAAATTGAAATTCACCAAAATTATTTAATTATGAGTATTGTAAAAATGCTGCAAACTGAAGATATCGCCCTCATCTCTGCATCCTGGTCAAAACTCAAACAAAATTTGCCGTTTCACGTTAATGTTATGTAAGAAATTGATACGAGATCAATTGTGCAGCGCTAGAATCGAAAAGAAACACAAGATAAAGGAGCGGAAAACGTTGGAAGCATTTTCTAGTAGAAAAAAGAACAAAAAAAGGTGAGGATTTTAGAATTTAGGCCTAAGTTAGGTTTCTCGACGTTCCACAAAACACAAAACACGAACTTAAAAATACTAATTTGAATGATTGAATAATATTTATTGATGGATTTGTGGAGTTGAATTAAATTTGAAAAATTAAATTCGTAGGTGACCTAAATGGGCGGAGGTGGCCAGACATGGATGCGGTCTGGGCTCGCGCACCTTCCAGGGAACGTGTGCTGGCGATTCCAAGTGGACGGGCCACAATGGAGCGCAATAGCAAAAGCTACCCCTTGCGATGTGCACAAGGAGGAAGAAGAGTCGCACAGTTATTTGAAGGAGAACTGTCCCAGCGGTTACGGCTGGTTGGGTTCGCCGTCTCAACCGCCTTTCGTCGACAACGAATCAATCGAGCAAAAAAAGCCGTCGGTTTGTTGGCGCTTCAACTACGGAGAGGCAACATTCCGTCTGAAAGCGATGTCCGTCCCCTCGAATTTCCACTTCAAAGAGGAGGAGGTGCACGAATACCGGCGCAAAGAAGGCGACTACAACTCCAGATGCGAACAGACACCAGTGCCGGGGCCGATACTACCCACGCCCGACGACGCGTTTCAAGATAACTGCGACAGTTGCAAGCCGCCGATGCGCCCGCAGATGCCTTGCGTGCCGTGCTTGCCGCCCCTGCCGCCTTCTTGTTGCGTGCCGTACTCGAACGCGCTTGGAGAGCGCGAATGGCACACGACCGACCGTGCCAAGTGCTGCTGCGACGGCTCCAGAGGCACCGACAACGAGGTTCTGCAGTACGAACGAAACATCAAGACGACCGACCCGTCGCAACTCCCTCAAGTGTGCAAGAAGCGAATGATGATATTGCCGGACACGACGATCGTGCCGAACGACATGGACAAGTTCACGCCGGACGAACCGCCGTGCGCGGAAGACCTGCCGCCGCTGTTCAATTACGCCGAGGACAAGGGCGAGTGCAACAAGAGAGAAACGAAGGGCCCGGGCCCCTATTGCGGCGACGGCTACGTGCCCACCGCGCCGCTCATGAACACCAACTGCGTGCCGAGTGGCTACCACTTCAACGAACAGCGCACGTCGTGCCGGAAGAAGATCAACTGCGCGCCGGGCTGCCCGCCGCCGTGCCCGGCACCGCCCAGTCCACCACCGATGCCCAAACACAAAACGTGTCCGACAAACATCCCGTGTGGCCCGCCGGCATCGTTTGCCAGTGTTCCGCCAGCCAATCCACCCGCGTGCCGTGAACCTCTTCCCATGCCATCGTGTAAACCCGTGTGCTCTCCTTGCCCGCCGCCGTGCTGCGCGCCGCCGTGCCCGCCACGTTATTTAGGTCCAAAACCTCCTAGCAGTCCCCATCCAACTCCGCCGCCAGTCCCCCCGACCGGCTGCCAGGGAAGACCGCCCGCCGGCGGCTCGCTCCCGCCGCCGTTTAAGAACGAACATTCGAGACAGACGGCTGGAGGATGTCCAGTACCGCCATTCAAAGCTGAATTTACCCGCAAAAAGACTGGTAAGTCGCCGTCTCAGACTGCAATACCGTCTTCATTTGGCAATTATTTACCCCAGAATGTTGACTCGGTTGTTCGCGAATCGACGTCACGGAACAGTGTTGAAGCACCACGCGTTAGTTATACAAAATCTCTGAGTGTTGGACGATCGTCACCCTTTCTGGCCAAAAAAGATCATTTCAAACAAAGCGCTCCTCCCCCTCGACCGAAAACCGAATCTTCTCCACGGCAGACTGCGGGAGGTTCGACCAACTCGATGCCGCTCCACCCGAACAACGACCCCGGTCAGCCATCCGCGGACTCGTCAACAATTTCAATTCCAATCGCGAGAGAATACGCTGAGAACTCCAGGGACTCGTCTCAGCACAGCTTGAACGTTGAACAAGCGTCCAAATCGTCCACCGAACGTTTGACAAGACAAAGTGCCGGGGGATCGCTTCCAAACGAGTGTCCACCTAGTAGCCCGCCCTCTGCTTCGCGACCCACCACACCGCAACCCGCGTGTCCACCATCATCGTGCCCGCCGCCATGCCCACCGCAATGTCCTAAGCCATGCTGTGCTTGTCCTCCCAAGTGCCCTCCAAGATGCCCTCCGAGATGCTCCCCTAAGTGTCGCCCCTGCCCCCCACGTTGCCGTCCAAGATGCAGACCTAAATGTCTACCTCGATCTGTGTATCCAAAATGTCCTTGTCCATGCCCGTGTCCATGCCCTCCCTTTATCCCTCCGTGTCCGTGTCCGTCTCCTTGCGGCCCTTGCGGTCCATTTGGCTCGTGTGGTCCATTTGGTTCGTGCGGTCCTTGTGGCCCTTACGGATCTTGTGGCCCATGTGGTCCAGGTGCTTGTGGCCCATGCGGTCCTTGTGGCCCATGCGGTCCAGGTGCTTGTGGCCCATGTGGCCCCTGCGGTCCTTGTGGCCCAGGTGCTTGTGGTCCGTGCGGTCCTTGTGGCCCATGTGGTCCAGGTGCTTGTGGTCCGTGCGGTCCTTGTGGCCCATGTGGTCCAGGTGCTTGTGGTCCGTGCGGTCCTTGTGGCCCATGTGGTCCAAGTGCTTGTGGCCCATGTGGTCCATGTGGCCCCTGCGGTCCTTGTGGCCCAGGTGCTTGTGGTCCGTGCGGTCCTTGTGGCCCATGTGGTCCAGGTGCTTGCGGTCCATGTGGCCCCTGCGGTCCTTGTGGCCCAGGTGCTTGTGGTCCATGCGGCCCTTGTGGTCCCTGCGGTCCTTGTGGGCCAGGAGCATGCGGTCCCTGCGGTCCTTGTGGTCCCTGCGGTCCTTGTGGCCCAGGAGCATGTGGCCCTTGTGGTCCCTGCGGTCCTTGTGGCCCAGGAGCATGCGGTCCATGTGGTCCCTGCGGTCCTTGTGGCCCAGGTGCTTGTGGTCCATGTGGCCCAGGTGCTTGCGGTCCTTGTGGACCATGCGGCCCAGGTGCGTGCGGACCGTGCGGACCATGTGGTCCATGCGGTCCAAGTTCCTGTGGACCTTGCGGCCCGTGTGGTCCATGCGGCCCTCTTTCGTGTGGTCCGTATGGCTCATGCGGTCCTTGCGGGCCGTTTAATCAATGTACTCCATGTGGTCCTGCATTTAATCCATGTAGCCCATGTTTTCCATGTGGTCCATTAACACCGTGCTCACCATGTGCTCAATGCGGTCCAACTTCACCCTGTTATCCTTGTCCTAAACCTTGTCCCCCTCCATGTTTACCGTGCCCCTGCCCCATCCAGTGCTCCCCGCCATGCAATATCCCATGCCCCTGCCCTCCGGCCAAGTGCAATCCATGCTCTCCGGGACCGGGTCCATCTTGCGTCCTGAGACCGTGCCCACCATGTTCACCATACATTAGTTTGTGTACACCGTGTGCCCCCGTGTGTTGCCCCACGCCGTGCGCCCCGCCATGCCCGCCGCCATGTTGCCCATCGCCCTGCCCGCCTGCAGGATGTCCTTCTCCGTGTGCTCCATGTTGCCCACCACCCTGTTGCTCCCCCTGCGCGCCGAGGTGTTGCCCTCCGTGCCCCCTGCCTAACTGTATCCCGGAACCCTGTCCCCCACCTTCGCTGTTACCGTGTTAGAAAAGACAAGTAACGGTGTCATGAACAAAAGAAGAAAAAAGATTTGAAAAAAAATATTGATGATTTTTCCCAGCCCCATTTCCCATCACAGACGTCAGAAGAGTAGTGAATAATAATGGCTGGCCAAGCGGGTTCAATTCACTAGCATCGTCACTCGTTTATAAGTTATCTGAATAGGTTTTAAGTTTTCTTTTGGTATTAAGAATACCACAATGGGGGTCTTAAGTGGCAACCTTGGTGGTTGGAGACCGATTTTACGCACTCGTCTATGGAAGTTGATCTCACTTTGTTGTTGCAGATTCTTTGAATACCTGAATAATCGTAGTGTGGTCACTTTTTAACCGCCAATTGAATGGACTATTCTGGAATTGACTCAAAAAGAAGCTGTTTCCGCTCCTATTTCGATTTTTTCTCCCCGCTATCTTTGTAGATTATTTTATTTATTTTTTGCCCGCTTTTGCTTTCAATTGCTGATTTGTTTATATTGAGAAATGGACATTTGGAATTGTATGCTTATGGAAAGTGTGTTACAACAGTTTCCGTTTCTATTAAAGAAAATTTTTAAAAGTGTTCAGCTAACAAGAATAATAAAAAAAAATAGTAAAAATTAAAATGTAATAAAAATAATACAAAAACCAATTTTTTTTTCTATTTATTTTAATTTTTAATTGGATTTTTAGAGTGAAAAAACACCGAGATGAGCTGCACTGCGACTCTTGGCGGCGTGGGCTTCACTGCGCTGCAACTGATGCTGGTATTTTAATTTCTGGGCAATAGATGGCGCCAAGTGTTATGAAAGTGGATAAAATGGTGGATAAATTGCTCAAAAACAGCCAAACTCTTTTATTTACGTTACATTAATTTCACCTCTTATATTTGATATATTCAGTTAATACACACAAACAGGGCGCACAATAGAGAATACACTGTAAGTGTTGAATTGCTCGGCAACTTTTAATTTAATAGACGTACGAAATTGGAAAAGTGTCTTCACTTGTTGGTGTAATAAAGATTACAAGCTGGCTCTTGAGAAATGTCACAAATGAAATGTAATTAAAACTCGTTTTGCGAGATTAGTGGCAAAACAAACGACGATTGTAATAAATAGCGGTGTGAATCGAAAGAAAAGATAACAAATCAAATATTTATATTTTTTTTTAAGAAATAATATACAAATAGTAGCAGAAAAATGTTCAATTGCAGCGCGTTTCATCCACCATGCTGGTGCACTGTTCACACATGACACGACAACACCAAACGAAACGACAGTTACATTTGTCGGTTACTTCGTGAATTAAAGTGTGATAGCCTCGGCCACAACACAAAAGTCGACAGCCGTCCATGCCGTAACTACTGCGGTTACACGTCCGACCTTGCGTGCCCAATACTCCAATACTAGAAAATAAGAAAAAAGAATCATTTAAATTGGATAAATCAAATCATATTAAAAACGTAATTGGGTTCAAAGATTGGGCCATAATTTGTTGATTTGTGAAAATGGGAAGAATTTTAATTGCTATTTATTTGTAAAAGCCTAAATTAAACTATAAATAGACACAAAAACATCAGAAACCAAAAAATTAAACGATAAAAAGACCCAAAAAATACCAAAAACCCAAAAATTAAACTATAAACAGTCCCAAAAACACCAAAAACCCAAAAATTAAACAATAAAAAGACCCAAAAACAGAAAAACTCTTATGAATGCACTTAATGACTTCCTCTACATTTCTTGATCACGACAAAGCTGTAGTTGAATTTCAGATAAACTTGAGTTAAAAATCACACGAGTTTGTTCTCGGTTTCTTTGAATTCTTTGTGTTCAATTTTACTGACAATTCAACTCACCAATTTTCTCATGTTTTCAAATAAATAAATAAAAAAAATAAAAAAATTTTTTTTTTTAAAACCTTTCGTTTCTTTCACAATAGTCGAGCGATTCTTCTAAATAAACGAGGTCTTTCTTCGTGGGTTTTTTACGATTTTTGCTCATAGGACGCAATCTTTTCTTTTTCCTCTTCACCATCTTAACAAAAGACGCTCCGTCCAGCCTGGCGGTGAGTTCGTCACCCACCAGTCGAAATGTTGCCATCCGCCGCCAACAAACTCTCACCGAACAACTCCCCGACACGCCATGACATTTGCACACCAGTTCCATTTTCGATCGAATAGACTGAAAAAAAAAATAATTAAATTTTTCATTATTTTCTAATTTAAAAAAAAATCCAAAATAGAATTAATTTAAAATAAAAATTATTAACGAAGATTCAATAACATTTTCTATCTTTTCCAGATTCATTCCGGGGCTTTCTAAATGGATGCTGAGCTCCTCCAACACTCCAGGGGAGTTTCCAAACTCTCGTGTGGGCCCAGTATGGCGCCTTGATGATCCCAATACACCCCCGGACTTATATGGGACTTTAAACAAGTCCCCTCGAGATTTATTTACTTATAAAAATTTATTTGTGTGCAATAACAAATCAATTTTCGCATCTGGGTGCAAATTTGCGACGTTTTCGCAAATTTGTGCATCTGTTGTGCAACTTTTAGACTTTTTTAAATCAAAATTTCGCATCTGTTGTGCAACTTTGGCGACATTTTCCCAAAATTTCGCATCTATTGCTCAAATTTGCGACGTTTTCGCAAATTTATGAAACTTTGCGACTTTTTTAAAGCAAAATTTCGCATCTGTTGTGCAACATTGGCGACAATTTTCCAAAATTTCGCATCTGTTGCTCAAATTTGCGACGTTTTCGCAAATTTCTGAAACTTTGCGACTTTTTTAAAGCAAAATTTTGCATCTGTTGTGCTACATTGGCGACAATTTCCCAAAATTTCGCATCAGTTGCTCAAATTTGCGACGTTTTCGCAAATTTTTGCATCTGTGGCGCAAATTTGCGACGTTTTTCGCAATTCCGAACGTGCGATTTTTTGAACAGAGCCTCAGAAACGACAGCCAACGAGCAACGAGATAAATAATGACACATGTATATGAGTTTTTACGATTTATTAGTGAACATACCCGTCTGCCCGCTTCGTTATTGTGCAAATTCATAAGTCCCTCGGCCTCGTTCTCGTTCTCCCTCGAGTCGACGAAATCCTTACTGAACGATTCACCAAACCGTACGTCCTCGGAGCATCCTCCCCACTCCCATTTTCCTTTGGTCGACTTAGTCCTGACTTTATCGTCGCAACCGCACTCCGCGATCTCTCCTTTGCTACACGAGCGCGTGATGCTGTACGCCACACCCGCGGCCGACACCGCGTACACGTACGCCTTTTCTCTGCTCCCTGCAAACTACGGTTCGTATCATTACTATAGAAGACAGAAAAGTATCCAAAAAACACTCTAAAAACTTACTTATCTTCAGCATCCCGCCGAAAACCGACGGCGAGTCGGAAAACGTGGAACAATTCCACCTGGCCATGCGAAACTGATACTGGCACTCGTCGATGCCCATTTTCGCGCCGTTGCCCACGGATTTCAATACATTCTCGCTCAGATCGCACAGTTCTCGTTGCCGCTTGACTAAATAATGCAGCTTGCTGCAATGTTGTTTGTAGTTGGTGGCCTTGAGTTCCAACGTGCTTTGGTAAGTGCTTGGCATTCCCAGCAACCTGAAAGAGTATAAGCACCTCGTTTTAATGAGTTTCTAGGGGCGGGCCGAATGGTTTTTTTTTTTTTTTTTTTTTTAAGTTAAAAATATTTTTATTTGCGATCGTAAAGATTAGAAAATGGTGGCCAGGCGTGTGTGGGGTCCGGCAACACGGTGGAAGACGCGGGTGGGCAGAAAAAAAAAAGCCAATTGCTTTCCTGTGTTTTTAGTCAATATTGAAAACGAGGGCGAGGGATTTTCGTTAGCAAAGTGGAATGAATTTGAGTGTGCACACGATCCGTTCTCTCATCGATGCATGAAAGTAGCAGCTGGTGACGTTCGTTTACAGTTTGCTTCATTCACACTCTAATGATATTATTTCTGCTTGCATTACGCTCGCAAATAAATCAAATCCGACTCGACTAGACGACTTTACATTTATTTTTTCCGATTCGCGCTTCATCGCTTCGTTTAAACCACTTAGAGTGATTGATTAAGCAAAAATACACCTCGCTCACTCGTATCCCTCGACAAAGAACAAGTTTGGAGAATAAAATATAAAATATCAGTCGTTATTTTTGTATAAATGGCTGGGTAAAGGTGTTGTTAGTCACCGACTCACCGGCAGGTATTTCCCGTATTTGTCAATTTTTAAAAGGTATCGATTGCAGCCAGGGCGCCGTTCTTGGTTCGCCATAAATTAATATGGTCGATCGTTTAATGGGCAAGGCGGCAACCGCCAGATAAGACTACATGACACCCGTAATGACTCCCGCATTCGTGGAAGAGTGTGATTACATAAGCGAGGGAGTTTGCTCTTAAATTCCCAACGTTTAGTTTTTATTTATCAAACAAGTGATGACAAGATAAATACATATGTGTACGTATATCTCATCATTAGTTGTTTAACAAATATATGTGTTTGTGTGTTAGGCTTTTATTTAGATTGGCACTATCTATTTAATCTTTATTCTTCCCACTCTGCAGTTAAGTGCGGAGGAAACCCCTCCATTACATCCCCACAACCCATCACATCAACCCTTGTTTACTCTCTTTCCAAATTTTTTTTTTTTATTCTCAAATTCTATAAAAATAAATTTAAAAAAAAAAATTTAGATTTTTTTTTTTGGTTTTATTTGATATATAGATGTAAATAAAAGAGATTTAGTTGGCAATTTCATTTTACTTGGAAGCAATTTGCTCTTTTTTTTTTTTTAAATATTCATGTACGAGTAAATCTTTTTTTTTTTTTAAAAACTTTTTATTTAAAATTTAACAGTCGTTGCGCGTCGTAGCAATTTGCTCATCATGCGAAACACGTGCGCTTTTTATTCGTTGGTCAACGAGACTAAAAATGGTACTTACCACCAGTTGGCCGAAGTTGCTTCGACGAGACAAACGAGTGTGAACCAAAAAACGAAATTGACGTCGACGGGCCGATTCATGTTGGCATCGAGCTCATGTCGGCCGTTTCAACTTTTTCTGCACTATTCATTTCACCGTCGCTCGCCACAAAAAATCACTTGCTCGTCCCGTTCGCGCACATTTACTTTCCTCCTCCGCTTCTCCCGACCACTGCAAGTGATGTGTTTCGTATCGTATCTACAGAATGTATGTACACACGCGTTTGCAAGCGTGTTCCGAAGCCACCCTCTCGTCGAGTTCCTCCAATGAGCTTCGAGTGAGGTCATAAGTGTCGAGCTCACTCGCTCCTCTTTGTACTTGTAATCATTGTCGTTCTAAACACTCTTTTCTGCTCCCCGTTCGCTCAATACCGATAAAAACCATCCGAATTAAATCGAAAAAACCCCGAAAAAATTAGAAAAATTACAAAAATTAAAAAAAAAAAATATTAATTCAGGAATTTTTCAATTTGCAAACATGTTAATTGAATTTTGGTCTTTGTCCAATTGAATTGGGGTAATTGCTAAAGGAATCATGCCCCATCTTGACCTTATTCTGTCTGGCGATTGTTCATTCACAGGATGTTTGCATGAATGGCTAATGGTGATGTTATCCCCACGAGGAGGAGGAGGCTTCCTCCACCCCTCATCTCTTCTCTTGTGGTGTTTGGGGATCTATTTCCGCCCGTTTCGTTGCTCACACAAGGGGCGGCATTTATTTCAGTGTACGGCAGTGGTCAAACGAGGCTCTCTCTACACCCCTCTTCTTACTCTCGCACCGAGGTTTCCAAATTAACTTTTTTTTTTTATTTTAAAAAAAAATTATTTTTTTTATTTTTTAAGTGGAAAATTGCGTGAATGGGATAAAATAAAAAATTGAGCCAAGAAATGAAGAGCTGCATCCGCTGCTTTAAATTGATTTTCGCTTTCCTCAATCACCGCCCACACCGCACACTTTTGTCAAAATGTCTCTTTGCGGTGAAATAGTCAATTGTATCTTTTAATTTTTTTGGGAGGTGTCTGTGTGTGTGTGTGTGAGGTGGAGAGTTGTGCTGGAGATAAGTGGAAAAGCGGCGAATATGTCAAAGCGGGAACTTCAGTGATCTCGCGATAACAGAAACACCCTCAGAAATAACCACCGACCTCCACGTAATCCCTTTTCCCCTATACCTCCTTGACTGCCCCCCTCTTCTTCTTTATTGATGGCTGAACAGGGTTTTTACACTCTTGGTTGTTGCTTAACTTGGCTTGTTATGTTATTTTGTCTATTTTTATTTTTATTTTTATTTTTTTTGTGTTTTTTGGTGAGTTTCGAGTGAACGAATCACGATTTTCCGTTTAGTAATGGAACGTGGAGAAATGGAGAGATTAATTATGTTGTGGTCAGTTTTTTATTTTATGGTTTTTTATTCAATATTATTTTTTTTTTGTAATTTTTGTAATTTTTTATTTTTTATTTTTTTTTTGGAAATTTTTTTCTTTTTTATTTTGAAATTAAATAATTCAAATTTTTTTTCATGTTTTATGATAGGGAATTAGGCTTTTTATGATTATTTTTTTATTGTTTTATTTTTTTGTTTAATCTTTTGGTTTATTGAGTTTTCCTTCAATTTTTTGGTTTATTTATTCATTTAATTAATTAATTTATTTATTTCTGAATTAAATTTAATTGATAAATGTAAAAAAAAATATCTATTTGTTGTTTATTTATTTTTACAATATTAATCAAACTTTTATTCATTTTTCATATTTTCTAAATTTAAATTTAAAAAAAAAAAAAACCAAACCGACAAAAACAACATTTCAGCATAATCATCAAACAAAACCCAACCCGCCCATCCAAAAACAATCATCATCCACTCAAAATAACTCACTAATCACCATTTCCAACCTTCCTTACACCGTTACAACCTCCAATTTATTCCCCAATTTCCATTTACACAAGAATACCAATTACAATTTGTAAACAAACTCCAAAAACAACCACGCCACCACAGCGACACGTTTCCGCACCAACCCCTAACCCCGGACTTGCCAAATCCAACCGATCGACTATAATAGTCTGGCAACTCGGTCATGCAGAAGTTAACCCAGACGTCCCGCTTGGCCTTTCTATTCTCACCTATGCAATTCCAACCAAACCAATTTTTCAAACACAAAAAAAAACAACCAAAAACCACTCCACAAACAATTCCAACCAAACAAAACAAACCATAAACCTCAAAAACTAATTAAAATTGCATAAACTCCACTAATTACTCCTCAAAAACACTAAATAACATCAAAATCCTGCCGTCCCCAGCCCCCAACTCCCTCCCAGTCTCTTTTATTGTCGTCTCTTCTTTCCATTTCTTTTTTAACATTTTCAAAACTTCCTACTCTGCGTACTTTCTCAGTTAAAATTTATGGTCGAATTACGTTACACGTCAAAGAAAGCGCACTAATATCTTTTTCTCCCCCTACCAATTTTTTTTAAAGCATTTTTTTCCTATTAAAATGCATTGCCTACTTGCGACACATAATTTTCAACATCGCATTCCAACACATTGGAGCGTAATAAAAAGACGCAAAAGCGCTTCTACCATCTTGTAATTAACTGTTCGCAGAATCGCAGAACAGAAAGCGAAAAGCAAACAAATCGACAAGTGCCTCTAAATAAAATAAAACACTCCAAATGTGTTATCGAACCACTCCGTTTCTTTTTTCCTTCTTTTTCTGCTCTGCTCTCGCGGCCCGCTCGCTATCGAGTGTGTTTTAAGCGTTATTTATATCCTCGCCGAGAAATTTGATTTGCCACTTCTCTCGCTCGACTGTGAAAGTGGGAGCGCGAAAACGAAGGAAAAAAAAGATTAAAAAATAGAATATTTTAAAGAAAAAATCGCATCGCCACTTCAAATATTTATTCGCAATCACAATTTCACTCGTTTTTTTATTTTATTTTTATTTTTGTTATTTTTTAAATTTTTTAAATAAAAAAATAATAATAGTAATAAAAAAATAAAAATGGAATGATATAGGTGTGGCGATGGCAAGTGGGTGATTTACAACATAAGCTGACGTTCAATGTAGTTGCATAATGGAAAGGGGTTGGCAGCCGACTTAATCGTCTTATAGCAGAGTGGTAAATTTATTTCTGTGCTAATCACTCGGATAAAATGTCACTTGAGTATGTGGACAAGCTTGTTTTAGAAACCGAATCGTCCAGCGGCTTCTTCTGAGCTCATAAAAAATGGAAATTACAGCTGCAGTGTAGATTTACAGTGATTTAGAAGCCATTGGATGCGTTTGCTGGCATGTAATTAACCATTTGGTTGTGTAATTTACTATAAAATGCAAATATATTATGGAAGGGGTGGATTTTGTGACGTTTCAGCATAAATTTCCTAATATTTTGTTTGATTTTCTTTGAATTAAGCTTGCAACGTTTAATTCCTATGGGCTGAGACTATATACACCTGGGACAAGCAGGGTGGCTTTTATTAATCTCTGTCAACTTATGGGATTTGTATGATCTTAATCCTAAGATCATTAGGATCTATTGTAGATGTGTGGTGATCTGTGAAAATGCTGTGTGCAGTCATCAATTATAGAATATTTTTTCACAAAAAAATAAGAAAAAAAAGGAAAGAATTCGAGAAATTGAAAATTTGGTTTTGTGTGTTTAATTCGTGGTCAATAAATACAAAAAAAGCATAAAAAAATAAATAAATATTGTAGATGTTGGCGCCATCTAGTGGTCAAGAACACAGTTATTCGCAATAAGGCGTCTTTCAAACTTTTTATTTCTAAATCCAAAAGCTTGTTTTTGTTTTTATTCAAAATTTTTGTCGTTCTTGACAAACTGGTGCTTTGTTATTGCACCCTTGATTCTTGAGAAAAGCTTGTACGAAGAATAAAAATTCAAAAATCTAAAACTACACTCAAAATGGCGTCGAGGGTTGTAGCGACGTGACTACCACCGACGAATTTCAGTACTAAACCAAGCGCCGTTATCGGTTCGCTTCTTATCCATTCATCGTGAAGGCAGCTGGCATTCCGCAGCTGAATTCAAAGACTTTCCTCGGAATCACACTTTGAATAAAGAGAACTCCGATATAAATTAACAGAAAAAAAACAACACAAATTTGAAGATAAAGGTGAGTTCATGTAACGATGACATAACGATTTTCCATTCGCTCACTATTTGACTTCCCATAGGTTTAATGCAACGACACGAGTGTTTATGACAAACTGCACACGACTACGACTATAAAACTTGAAAAATAATTAATAATACAAGGTACGGAGTATAATAATCGTAAAAATTCTGGAGATTAAAACAGGACTAAAGATTTGTCGATTTTTTTCCTCTAGAATGGCCAAACTGTTTGGTTCCGTTTTGGGAAACATCGCTGGTTCTTTACTACGAACGTTAAGTGATGGTGTGTCAACCGACACAGTACTGGAAGTTAAAACTGACACTTATATTCGTCAGCCTGTTCATTGCAGGGAAGAGGGTCTGGTTATTTACGGACCCTTGGATGGAATATTCGATATAGTTTTACATAAAGATTACCAATCATCGTTGAGCATGGCCTATAGGTAAAACAAAATGAATTTTCGGTAAAAAAGAAATTAAGAAAAAAAGAGTTTTGGCTCCAAAAAATGAATTTTGGCTCCAAAAAATGAATTTTGGCTCCAAAAAATGAATTTTGGCTCCAAAAAATGAATTTTGGCTCCAAAAAATGAATTTTGGCTCCAAAAAATGAATTTTGGCTCCAAAAAATGAATTTTGGCTCCAAAAAATGAATTTTGGCTCCAAAAAATGAATTTTGGCTCCAAAAAATGAATTTTGGCTCCAAAAAATGAATTTTGGCTCTAAAAAATGAATTTTGGCTCCAAAAAATGAATTTTGGCTCCAAAAAATAAATTTTGGCTCCAAAAAATGAATTTTGGCTCCAAAAAATGAATTTTGGCTCCAAAAAATGAGTTTTTGCTCCAAAAAATGAATTTTTGCTCCAAAAAATGAATTTTTGCTCCAAAAAATGAATTTTTGCTCCAAAAAATGAATTTTTGCTCCAAAAAATGAATTTTTGCTCCAAAAAATGAATTTTTGCTCCAAAAAATGAATTTTTGCTCCAAAAAATGAATTTTTGCTCCAAAAAATGAATTTTTGCTCCAAAAAATGAATTTTGGCTCCAAAAAATGAATTTTGGCTCCAAAAAATGAATTTTTGCTCCAAAAAATGAATTTTTGCTCCCAAAAAGGAATTTTTGCTCCACAAAATGAAGTATTCAGGGGGGACGAGGCCCCACCTTGATCTACTCGTGATTTTATGTTTGTTTTGACAGTTTATTTCGTTCGGAAGCGATAATCGATGTGGAATCCAAGTTTGTCATATACAAACAGGCGTTGTTGCCTTTACTCGCTTGTTGTTCGTATCTATGCACGAAAGACATGTTGCAAAAATTTTGCGACGTCTTGAAAGATCATCCAACGTGGTCAGCCGTTCACGTGGCAGCTTATTTAGGTTTTGCCGACAGTTTCCGAGCAGATGGTCTTGCAAGGTGTGAGTTGAATTCCATAACTTTAGAGCACATGTTTTTCATTTTATTATTTTTGCTTATTTTCTCAGCCAAATTAACGACACTGCGTGGGAAACTGGCGAAACCGCTCTATTAGTCGCTCTAAGAAGCGAACAGTATAAAGTCGTGCAAACTCTCTTGAGTCTGGACGTCGACACGAATAAAATGGACATCAACGGCAACACGGCCGTGCACGCTGCCGCTATAACTAATAAAGATGTCATTCAGGTAAATATGAGGTAACTAATTTTTATTGCCAGAAAATAAAAATTATATAAAATTTATTTTATTAAAAGAAAAATTAAAGATGTAATATTTTTTAAATTATTTTTTTTATTAGAGTATTACGATAAAATCGGGGCAATTGATAAATCATAGGAATAAGGATGGTCATACTCCCCTTCACTTGGCTTGCGTGGCGGACAAGCCGGATTGCGTTAAAGCGCTGATGTCTGCCGGTGCCGATGTCAATGTGACGGGGACGTATGAATATCCTATTCATACAGCTTTACAAGTGTCTAGTACAAGGTGAAATGGGTTTTAAAGGGTTAATGAATTTAAAAGTTTATTTTTTTATTTTTTTTGTTGTTGTAGATGTGCCAAAGAAATAATAGATATGTATCCGGATCAGTTGCATGCTCAAGATATGAAATATGGTGGTACGCCTTTACATTGGGCGAAAAGTAGAGCGGTTAGTATGACTATAAAATTTGCTCTAATGGGGTTTTTGCTAAGTAATGAAATTTGCATTTTTGTTTGTTTGTTGAAAAATTGCATTTTTCGTCTTAAAATTGCATTTTTTCGTCTTAAAATTGCATTTTTTCGTCTAAAAATTGCATTTTTTCGTCTAAAAATTGCATTTTTCTTTTAGAAATTGCATTTTTCGTCTAGAAATTGCATTTTTCTTTTAGAAATTGCATTTTTCGTCTAGAAATTGCATTTTTTTTGTCTAGAAATTGCATTTTTTCGTCTAGAAATTGCATTTTTTCGTCTAGAAATTGCATTTTTTCGTCTAGAAATTGCATTTTTTCGTCTTAAAATTGCATTTTTTCGTCTAAAAATTGCATTTTTTCGTCTAAAAATTGCATTTTTCTTTTAGAAATTGCATTTTTCGTCTAGAAATTGCATTTTTCTTTTAGAAATTGCATTTTTCGTCTAGAAATTGCATTTTTTTTGTCTAGAAATTGCATTTTTTCGTCTAGAAATTGCATTTTTTCGTCTAGAAATTGCATTTTTTCGTCTAGAAATTGCATTTTTTCGTCTAAAAATTGCATTTTTTCGTCTAAAAATTGCATTTTTTCGTCTAAAAATTGCATTTTTTCGTCTAAAAATTGCATTTTTCTTTTAGAAATTGCATTTTTCGTCTAGAAATTGCATTTTTCGTCTAGAAATTGCATTTTTTTGTCTAGAAATCGCATTTTTTCGTTTAGAAATTGCACTGAATGTCTAAAAATAGCATTTCTTTCACTTTTTCATTCATTAATTTGACTTTTTGAGTCTTCAAATACATCTTACATCAAAAAATGCAATTCTCAACGAACAAAACCCTTTTAAAACCCCACCACCACATCATTCCTTCAGGTTGTCGAAGCCCTAGTCAATCTCGGTTGTCTAATCGAAGCGAAAAACTTCAAAGGTGAAACAGCTCTCCACGTTATGATTCAGCGCTCTCGACTACCCTGTGTCATGGCGCTCCTATGCCGCGGTGCCGAAATAAACGCCGTGAACGTTGACAACGATACTCCCCTGCACTTAGCCGTCATGGTACTATAACATCCAAACAAAAAAATTAAAACCCACAAACTAAACCTCCATTTCCAGGGCGGAAACATTTCGCTCATCCTCGCGATGCTCGTGTTCGGCGGCGACATCGATTTTCTAAACAACAAAGGCGAATGTCCGCGCCATTTGGCGGCCACCTCAAAATTACCCCAACGAGACAACGCCTTGTACATCCTTAACTCGGTGGGTGCCAAGCGTTGCAACAGAATTATCGCGAGTTCGTGCAACGATGGCTGCAAGCCGGACGGAAGTTATTACGGACAGCCGTTGGAAGCGAAAAACTCGTTGAAAACATATCCAAATAATAGTAAATTGATGTTTGATTGGTTTTGTTGGTTTTTTTAATTAAATGTTGAATTTTTCAGCGTTTGATGAGATATTGGCGAGTGCAACGATGATAGCGGCGTTGTCACGTCGGCGTCAGGACAATGAGACGATTGAGAATAGAAATCGGGGTCGATTGTTGTGCCTTGACGGCGGGGGAATAAGGGGACTGGTGCTCATTCAAATGCTGGTTGCGATTGAGGAAGTGATTGGCAAGCCGGTTATTCATTTGTTTGATTGGGTGTCGGGGACGAGTACTGGAGGGATTTTAACTTTGGCGTTGGCCACAGGTAATAGTAGTTTGGTGTTGGCGTAACAATTAATTGAGGGGATTTGGCGAATTTGGGTAATTGTTTTAAAGTTGATAGAGTGCAATAAAATTTTTTTGGTGATTTTTTTTAATATGTTTTGATAAATTTTGAAATTTTTGAAAAATTTAGGCTTTTTTTTTGAATATTTTGATAAATATTGGCAGTTTTTTTAATTTTTTCTGACTAATTTTGACAAATTTGGAAATTTTCTGACTAATTTTGACAAATTTGGGAATTTTCTGACTAATTCGGATAAATTTGAGAGTTTTTGATTTATTTTTATGAAATTTTATAGATTTCTGAATTGTTTTAATCAATTTTTGGTGAAATTTTATAGATTTCTGAATTGTTTTAATAAATTTTTGGTGAAATTTTATAGATTTCTGAATTTTTTGAAGAATTTTGAAAAATTTGTGAATTTTTTGATGAATTTTGATGAATTTATGAAATTTTTGACAAATTTTAATATATTTGTGAAAATTTTTGATGAATTTATGAAATTTTTGATAAATTTTTGATGAATTTATGAAATTTTTGATAAATTTTTGATGAATTTATGAAATTTTTGATAAATTTTAATATATTTGTGAAAATTTTTGATGAATTTATGAAATTTTTGATAAATTTTAATATATTTGTGAAAATTTTTGATAAATTTTAATATATTTGTGAAATTTTTTGGTTAATTTTTGGTAAATTTGGTCAAATTTTGTTAATTTTTCAATTTATTGATCAATTTTTTGTTACGCCACTCCACTTAGAAACTGTATCACATTTTGGATTTATATTTGAAGGTAAAACAGCTCGAGAATCCCAACGACTATATTTCCGATTAAAAGACAAAGTATTTCTGGGACACAGGCCGTATCCATCGGAACCGTTGGAGCAATTTTTGCAAAAAGAACTTGGTTGTGAAACTAAAATGTCGGACATAATTTTCCCACGGTTAGCAAAATTTCATTTCTATCTTCTCCAAAAAATAAAAATTATAATTCACTTCGTCCACCATTAATTTTATTTTGCAGAGTTATTGTTACGGGAGTGTTAGCTGACCGGCATCCAGCTGAATTGCACATTTTCCGCAATTACCCATCACCATCTGCTATTTTAGGAATTGAGGACAAGTCTGGATACCAACCCCCGCCTCGACCAGAAGGTAACATTTAATACAACAAAATTTCCTCAAATTTGTCAAAATTGGTCAAAATTTCATCAAAAAATCCACAAATTGGTCAAAAAATCCACAAATTGGTCAAAATTTCATCAAAAAATCTACAAATTTGTCAAAATTTCATCAAAAAATTCACAATTTTACCAAAATTCCATTAAAAAATTCACAATTTTACCAAAATTCCATTAAAAAATTCACAATTTTACCAAAATTACATAAAAAAATTCACTGAATTTACAAAAATTTCATCAAAAATTCACAAATTCACAAATTTGATTTTACGATGTTTTCATTTCATTTTCCAGATCAGTTAGTTTGGCGAGCGGCCAGAGCTTCTGGTGCTGCACCGACATATTTTCGAGCATCAGGACGATTTGTAGACGGCGGATTAATAGCCAATAATCCCACTTTGGATGCCCTCACCGAAATATATCAATACAATGCCGCATTGCGTGCCACGGTACGCCAAATCCAACATTTTTCAATCCATACAGCTTCGTTTTAATCATCAATTTTCTAGGGTGAAGAACACAAGTGCACGGAACTTGAGTGTGTTGTGTCTCTGGGCACAGGACGGTGCCCAACGGTGTCTGTAAATACGATTGATGTGTTTAGACCGGAAAGCATTTGGGATGCGGCGAGAATGGCAATGGGAGTCTCGGCATTGGCAAATCTATTAATCGATCAGGTAAATTGGTGAAGATGACATCACATCATTTTCATACAAAATAAATTCATTTTGAGCTGAAAAAATTGCATTTTCCAGTGAAATAATGCATTGTCCGGTGAAATAATGCATTTTCTGGTGAAATAAATACATTTTCTTGCAGAGTAATGCATTTTCTTGCAGAATAATGCATTTTCAACCAAAAAAATGCATTTTCAGCCAAAAAAAATGCATTTTCAGCCAAAAAAATGCATTTTCAGCCAAAAAAATGCATTTTCAACCAAAAAAATGCATTTTCAGCCAAAAAAATGCATTTTCAGCCAAAAAAAAATGCATTTTCAGGTTGAATTTCTATTTATTTTTATTTATTTATTATTTAATTAATTAATTTAGGCGACTGCAGCTGATGGACGTGTTGTGGAACGTGCTCGCGCTTGGTGTAGCACAATTGGTATTCCGTTTTTTCGTTTGAACGCCCCGATCTCGAAAGATATACCGTTAGATGAAACTGACGATGCTGAATTAGTGCGCATGTTATGGGAAACGATGATTTACATGCAAAGTAAGGAGAGGGAATTACAAGATTTAGCGAGGCTTTTGGAGTAAATGAAGACAAATGTTGTAATCACGTGTCCACACTCGCCCGTCTTAACTATGCTATACGACTTGTAGAGAAATTTGAAATGTGTAAAATGATGTGAAGGAAGAATGGATTGTAGAAATTTAAACCAAATCACATTGCTTTGTTTGTAAAAATAAAAAGAATTTAAAAATTTTCAGCCATTTATATTTACTGCTCGCTCTAGTGGCGGCGAGGCGAACGAGGTAAGAACGACGCTTACTACTCGTGATTTCTCGGAGTTTGTATTGGAACGGTAACTTATATGACGTTGTCAAGATGACCAATGAACTCTGATCAAATTGAATTTGCTTGATTTCTCCTACAACATGGATGACACTGGTAAGAATTTAACCGAGAAAGCGTTAATCAAATAGTAAATATTACGCGCAGAGCGAGAAATTTGCACAAATTATTTGATTAACGGTGTTTTATGACTTCCATGATGTTAATAAATGATGTTGGAGGGAATCACTCGCTTATTTTCTCTTGTTTTTTTCAAGAATTGGAGCTGGACTTTGAAAACAACGAAAAAGCCGGAGCAACTCAGTCGCTGCCCGTTCGCAAAAATATCTCGATTAAATTGAAAGGGAAAGGACGTGGTAAAGGCCGAGGGAAGACTACGACGACGAGCAGTCGGTCTGCGAAGAGAGAAAGCGCTGCGATTAAAAAGGAGAAGGAACCGGTGGTGGAAGAAAATGACGAAAACAAAATTACGAAATGTGATTGTTTTTATTTTTATTTTTGTTGAAAATGGAAGAAATGTGGTTTGATTTTTTTTTTGGTTGTAATAGTTGAAATGGAAGATGATATTTCGAAATTGGAAGCTCCAACCTTCACAACTATTGACCGGGGTCCACCGGAACCGATGCATAGGAACACGAAACTTCGTTGGGATCATAAAGTGATTTTTTTTTGTGATTTTGGTTTTGGTTTTGAATTTTGTTTTTTATTTTTCTTTTGTGTTTTAGGTGCATTTAATTGGGGAGAAAGTTGTTAATCCTATGCTACATTGCTGTGAAAAGTGTAAATTGCCGATATTGATTTACGGAAGAATGGTATTTGAGTTTTTATACTGTTTTTATTTTATTTTGTTTTTTAAATGGTTCTATTGTTGTTTTGTGTGGAAAGGAGTTTGTTGGAATTTTAAAGTTTGAATTTTTTTTTTTTTGGATGGAATTTTGAGTGATTTTGTTGAGGTTTAGCAGTTGGTTAGATTTGTTCAACTTGTATAAAGTGTTTGTCTAATTTTGATGAATTTGTCAACATTTTATTGATTTTGTCAAAAATTGATCAAAATTGTGCAAAATATTCATTGATTTTGTCAAAAATTCATCAAAATTTCACAGATTTTCTTGAAAATTTATCACAATTTCTCATTTTTTGGTAAAAATTTATCAAAATTTCTCATTTTTTGGTAAAAATTTATCAAAATTTTTCATTTTTTGGTAAAAATTTATCAAAATTTTTCATTTTTTGGTAAAAATTTATCATAATTTCTCAGATTTTCTTTAAAATATATCATAATTTCTCAGATTTTCTTTAAAATATATCAAAATTTCTCAAATTTCGTCAGAAATTCATCAAAATTTCTCAAATTTCGTCAGAAATTTATCAAAATTTCTCAAATTCCGTCATAAATTCATCAAAATTTCTCATCTTTTACCGAAAAAATTAACAAAATATCTCAGACATTGTCAAAAATTCATCAAAATTCCCTACAAATAATTTATCACAATTTTATCAAACTTTTATCCAAACTTCAACCACACAAGCAACTCTCAATTGTACCATTGAAAACCCAACTAAACCCGAAATCATTTCCAGATTCCATGCAAACACGTATTCTGCCTAGCCTGCGCCAAGAAAGCCGGCTCCTCCTGCCCCCGCTGCAAAGACAAAGTGCAACGAGTCGAAAACACCGGCCTCGGAACAGTCTACATGTGCACATACGGCGGCAGTCGGCACGGCAACAACGGCTGCCGACGCACCTACCTCTCTCAACGGGACCTCCAAGCTCACATCAACCACCGCCACTCCCGATCCACCTCTCATCACCACGACTCATCCAACCCCGCCAACGCCATCCATCATTCCCAAACCCCCGCTCAAACCGCCATCGCACCGACCACCGCGCACTCAACGCGCACCGACCCCCGCGAAGCGGTCCGAGCGGCCAACCACGACTCCATCAACCGCAACCCTTCATCCCACCACACACCCGTCCACTCCCACCCCCCGCCGCCGCTCCTCCCGCACCTTCCCGACACCTCCATCCTCCCGCCCCCAATCAACGTGCAAACCTCATACCACAGGGACGAAACGCACGCCCAAGGACACCTGAGTGGCCGGGCGCACATCACCTTCACGCAGCCGCCGACGGCCAGCGGTCAACCGCCGACCGCGCACGGATACGCGTCCCCGATTCCGGTCGTTTCCGCCCGATCCAATCTAATAACGGTCCCGATCCAGGACGACGCGAACTTGGCGACTAGTTATCGCTCTTCCCACCAGGGGGCGGCCAATTATCTTCATCCGCCGCCCGCACACCCCCCGCAACAGTCGTCCGGCGTCTCTTATTTGCAGCATCCGCCGCCGCAACATCCGTATAATCATCCGCCGCCGAATCATTTGCCGGTTTCGTACTCTGCGCAGACGAGTCAGACGCCGTTGGTTTATGGGAACACGAGTCAGGTGTTTAATCAGCCGCCGCCGACACATTTTCCGCCGCCGTTATTGCCGCCGCCGGCCCAGAATGCGAGTGGGCAGTCGATGTTCACGTCGCCGCCGCCCGGGCCCATACATCATCCGCCGCCTGCGCAGTTGCAGCAGTATGGGTCGAGGCCTCGATTTAGTCCGTCGGGACAGCCGGTGTTTGAGGATTCTCATTTGAATAGTCCTCCGTATAGTGGGAGGCCGTGGGGCAGGGGCCCGCCACCGATGCATCCGATTAGTAGTAATCCGAATATTGGGCCGCATCAAAATAGACCTTATTATCATCAGTAATATTGTGGACGTTTATTATTATTATTTTTTACATTATTTGGTAGTTAATGTGTTGGATATTAAGTAAATAAATGTGTCAGTTCTTGTAAATAAATTTTTATTTGGTTTTTATTTTTTTTATTTTGTCGTAAGTTTTTCGCCTTTTACCGAAACATTATCAAAATGGCTCGGATTTTGGAAATATGGTTGTTACATTTTGTTTGGAGTTGTTGGAAAGAATTTTTCAAATGCAATTGGATAAATAGGGTGAATTAAATGTGAAAATCTAGTTTGTTTTTGCTTTTCTGGCCCGCCATGTTTCAATCCCAGAATTCAGCTTTCTTGAAATTGAACGTCGTAAAATATCCGTTTTGTGTGGAGGAAATTATTTGTATGACGTATTTATGAGGGCCAATAGCTGGATTTCGTATTGGGTTGGCGCCATCATCTCTCACTACTGTCTTGATTAGGTTATAAGTGCTTGATCTTCGTCCTAAAAATAGTCGAATTTAACGGTTTTGTGATGGATGAAAAATGTACGAGTAGGTTGAATATGGAACATGGTTTTGTAAGAAGTATAAGAAAGAATCAATTCGACAGGTAAATGCGATCCATTTCGAGATTTTTATGATTAAAATTGACGGATTTTTAAAATTTTCTCAAATCAGAGACAACTACGACAAGGAAATCAAACAAATGGAGAGAACAAAGAAACCTAGGACGAATAGATCGTCCACTGAACGAACCAAGAAACCCGATGTTAAGTTATACACACCACCAAAACGTGGTGAAAGAGTGAGCAAACCGACAACACCAGGTATTCATTTGCATAACTTTTATGTATCGTCCATTAATTCGTTATTTATCGAATTCTAGAGAAAAAACCGGTCTTCATACTTACTTTCGATGAACAAAATGGAACCGAACATGATTTATGCATATTTGATGTACGTAAAAAGTGGTCCTATCATTTTGAGGAATGATTTTCATTATTTTTTCGTGATTTTTTAAGATTTTTCTTGATTTTCATAATTTTTCATGTTTTTTTATTAGGATTCTGATTTGCAGAAGGAAAGCAAAGATTTTGCATCGAAATGCGGCCTTTGTCCACCATTGGTTCCTGCGGTACTTTTGAAATTGGAAGAATTATACGCGAAATACAAAAAGAAAGTGTAACAGCAAGAGTTAGTTCTTAAAAAGGTCAAATTAGAGAAATCCATTATAATGTTTTTGACAAGCATTATGCCTGTTGCGCTGCAAATTTGTGGGGGATCAGTGCGTTGGAGAAGAAACAGGTGATGTTAACTTAATCATAATTAAATTGTCTTTGACTATTTGTAGAATTAATATATCGATATAAATATACATGCAATTGGAAACGAGTGCTTTCCAATTTAATTCTCTAAAGGTAATGAATAATTCATACAACACTTGTTTACTAAATAAATTGATATTTATGTGTATAACAAGCAGTTCCCGGTGCTCTTTGTACCCATGTAACCATTACCCCCGGTAACGACATAACAGAACTGTTACAATAACAACGACGTCCTTAAAATGTGACGTCACTTTAATGAAATCGTTGTAATGACGTCACATTCTAGCGATGCTGCAGTACAACAGTGAGAATTTATGTCGTTACCATCTTTTAATCACGGAAGATGACCGGCAACAGTCGAAAGATCTTTGGGATAAAACAAACATCGTGTATTGTATTTTCCATTTAAATATTCTTTATTAATATAAGGACAGTGTTAATAGCGTGAAAATATAATGTAAGGACAGTGTTATAGCATTAAAAGAGGGAAAATATGTTGGTGCCAATGAAGTTGTGACCAGTGGCGCTGCCTAGCAACAACACACATCACTACTCAGCAACCAATCACTCCTAATTATCCTAGGATTAGAATTAGACTAATCCCAGGAGGCCTTCATAAATTGGGAGTACAGGGGGTAAGTTTTCCATGTCCCCCTTCCTATTCCCTCTGTCTCATTCAGTCTTGATAGAGTTTTGCATACTGTAGTATGATGTCAATGGACCTTTGTGCAAGTTGGGTGGATTTACTGTAGTTAGGATTTTCGCTACTTGGCGAGATATACCGTATTTTGCCAATTAAGAGTCGCCCTCGAATAGTAGCCGCGGCTGAGACACCAAGAATACCGTTTTTTTGCAAAAGTATGGTATTGTTTCCGTATTTAACCTCACAAACGATGAACGTACGAGGAAAACTGACTTGCGATACACATTTTTTAGTTGTAGAAATTTAAGTTGTTAATAAATTGTTTTTGCTTTAATGCTTAAGCTTCGTTCGAACCAAGGATAACGTGGACATATATCCATGTGTTATTTCCTAATGATTCGTTGTTCTGTGCGCTGATTGGATGACGGTAATCACGTGTCATGCATTGCTTGCCAACTAAGCGTGTTTGTTAGGTGTTGTCATCCCAGAATACAGCGCGGCTAAGTATTATGATGATCGCGTCTTCTCAGTACGTGCTGCCATCTATATTCAACTTAATGCTCAATTCACAACCAATAACTTTTATTAAATATTTTTCACTCACTTAAAAATAAAATAAAAAAAACATTTGTGATTTCAGTTTGTAATGCGATAGATGAACAAACTGTATAACAACATGAGCGTACAAATACATTGATTTCATAGTTCTCTAATGTGCATCAAAACTTATACGCCTAAATGATGTGTACAGTACATTTTAATATATTTTATTAAAACAATTGTGTACAGATATGTTTCAGTGATCAAAAACACTATTATTATTCCAAATGATCGTTTATTTTAAACTTATATTACAATTTATAAATCGGAATGGTTTTCTGTTTTTATTTACATGCGAATAACTCACTTTTGCATGTAAATGAAGACAGAAAACCACTGGAATCAGCTTTAATTGGCCATTGTTTGGGATGATAAGCCTCTGTATCAATATATTGTAATTGCCCCTTGTAGTCTGTGTTGTCTGAATAAGTTCAATTTAAAAGAAAAAAAAAATTTTTTTTTGAACTTTTTAATTAAGAAAAAAAAAATAGATATTAAAGTATTATCCTAATAATTGCACCATAATCTATACACGAAAATAAAATTGCACACAAAACTACAGTAAAAGTCGCGTGTTTAGCGAAGTAAGATAAAACGACATATTATTTACAAGAAAGCGGAAAATTATTTTAAAAAATAAAAATAAAAACAATTCCGTTCAAAGATTGATTGCACACAAAAAAATTAATATCACTGCATTTTTTTAGGACTTTTAACGGGATTTATCATTATTATTATTAATTATTATTTTATATTTTTTTTTAACGTTTTCTATTATTTTTTTTTAAGAAAAAAAAAATATTTTTTTTTTTTTTAATATTTTTTTTTTTTTTAGTTTTTAATTTAAAAATTTAAAAGTCAGGTATATACACATAATTTGAATACAATAATATAAATTATTGAAAGAAAAAAAAAATCACCCAAAAAAAAAAAAAAAAAATATCGATGATCAAAGTCAGCCACCATAATGCCCGAGTTTTATGCGGCTTCACAAATAAATCGTTTTCAAGTTTTGAGTCACAAAAATAAACTTTTAGTCGCTTAAGTCGAGTCAGGTCTTCTGATCTCAGTCGAAACTTCGTGACAGTGGATACAATGCATGCACATGGCGCAATGACCAATTTTTTTCGCCAACACAGACCGCAATTTGAGTGCAGGGCCCAATTTCATGTTCATGTTGTTGATCAGGTGCTCTTCAGTGAGCATTGGAAGTGCTGCACCGTCAATCGATTGTTCACGAAAAATCTAAAAATAAAAAAAATAAAAATAAAATAAAATGTCACAATACAAAACGTGCTCAATTTTAATCGATGAGAAAAAAGAAAAAAGAAAATTGTAAATGTTTTTTTTTCTTTTTGTCGTTTGGCAATTGTCACTTGTCGTGTTATTTCCTCTCAGTTTGCGTTTAGTGACGAGCAAAAGCGCGCGCGCGACCCCATCAACCCCAGACTTGAAAAGCTAGAAACAAGTCTAGCCACCTGGCACACTCCAAATGCCTGACATTTATTTTGAATTACAAGGCGTTGACGTGGCAAGAGCAGATTCTTCAGCAACTTGACTTGTAAAGAAACAGATACCGAGTGTTAAGAAGCAAGATTCATTCAACTTAGGTTATGTAGTGAAGACACGAACTCGACTGAACTCAATTCTTTTTTTCAATACGCATTTCCTATAATGAACTCGCAGATTTATCTCGGTTTGAAGTTGACCAATCTTTTTTTTTTTCTTGCCACCCTCCACGGTCAATCTGGTGAACTAAAAGTACCTTTCCTTACGGTCAGTGGATATGACGTAAAAAACGTGTAAAAAACGCCAAAAGGTTGTTTCTTGACATTCATACTGACTTTTGTTTTATTTTTTAGTGAGATTATTGCCCAGGTGAACCTAGGGCCACCCAGGTAGGAGTAATGCGGCTCGGCCAATGGGAGAAGGGCACCCTTTTGAGTCGAACAAGAGTATATGAACCAAGGATAATGTGGACACGTATCCGCGTGTTATTTCCTATTGATTCGTTGTTTTGTGCGCTGATTGGATGACTGCAATCACGTGTCGTGCATTGCTTGCCGATTAAGCATGTTTGTTACCTGTTGTCATCCCAGAATACAGTGCGAGTGTATATTATGTGGCACTATCGGTGACGAAATTCACTGAATATGTGGATACGTGTCCATGTTATCCTTGGTTCATGATGCTACTGAGAAAGATAAAACTTTTGAACTGCCAGGGCTTTGTAATTTGTATCGGCTCCGTGGTAAGACCACTTTGCTCGGGCCCACAAAGTCCAGGGATTCTGGATTTAGAAACAAAACTGGAAATGGATAAAGATTTAGGCTTTGCTGCAGTGTAAATAATATACTGTGGGTCGTGAGCTGATATTTGGTGGGATGCAATAGCAATGTCGGAGTTGTGGAAATAAATATCGTATTGCCCGGCTTTAAGCGCGATGCCGAAAGAAAAACATCTTTTGGTTAATAGTATCACTAGCTGCATTCAAAAACTAAAATATTTTGTGTTTTACTTCAATTTTAAACCAAAAATGACATCATTCCCTTCAAACCGCGGCAGATGAAGCAGGTTTGCGATAGATCGCCTTTCTAAGAAGCGTGCCGCAATGCTAAAAAGTTTGCGAACCCCGTAATAAACGAAAAAAATTCTACGCTTCGTGCGTTTATGGATTTTAATCGATAAAAATATTATTACAACATCGCAAAGTTAGATTTGTGCGTTACGAATATTTGAAACCTATGTACAATAACCGGAAATGACTTTACAAGTTGCGTAGAGTCAAGTACCTCCATCTGCTCTTGTCAGACTCAAGATTTGATGTTTGATTTTCCGCTCGGTTTCACCCTACCACTCAAAACTCAGCCATAAATTTGTATGAACGCCCATATTTCTTGATCAAAAGTCCCCAGGTTGGAAGTGAATTTGAGCATTAAGAAATTACCGAGGAAAAAACAAGCAAATCTGTTTAGAATTTCCAAACGCAATTTTCATGTGCAATGGATGGCGGCTGCTAGGCAACACGACACACACGAAGGAAATAAAAGATACGAGGGGGAAATGTCTGTTTTTCTGATAAAAAAAACCCGGTCTCCTGGACGATGAACACATTTTTTTTTATTTGTTATCCTCCATAGTATTCAGGCAGGTGAGAACGAGTTGCCAAGTGCTTTTTTTTTTCCTTTTTCAAAGCAAATGTGAGCCATTTACACGCCCACTATATTCGATCTGAAGGTAATTGCGTTATATGCACTTCCGCTGCGAGTAAATGAAATTGGCTAGGTGAGGGGGACAGAGTGTAGGCGTTCTTTTGGGGTCCGAGGAAGAGGGGAAGCAATATCCGGGAGGATTCATTACTGCTGTATTCTAGGAAATGTTTTGTTTTCGTGACAAAGGGTAGGATACATATTTGGGGATTCGAGATTATAACTTTCATCCTGTTTTCATTTGGAAATGTGGAATAAATTGAAAGGAGAAGCGAGAAAAAAATATTGTGGTTTATATTCAAGTTGATGTGCACACACACACACAACTATACTGAATGTATAAACAGAACAAGCTGCACGACCACATAGAATTTGTATCACCACATTTTTTGCTATCTGAACAACAGATGGCAAGCAGATGATGCCCAACCCAACACAACACACCCATCATCTGTGAACCAAACATTTTTAATAGATGGGAATGTCGGACCACGCTTGTAAGGTGTTGTTTCTAGAACCACATCTAGCAATTGACCAGTTTCATGATTATACCTAAATGTTTTTCATAATTATGTGGGGCCCATATGGTTTAGAAATACATTAGATTCGTTCAATTTCAAATTGAAAAACCGATTCTCTCGATTTTCCTTGGCGGAAATGATGCAAAACTTGTCGTATTTTTGGTAATCGGAGTATTGAAAACCTGATTATATAGTCTATAGGTGCATTCAATTCTAAAATAGCTTTCAAAAACCGTTTTTCATCGTTTTCCGAAAACGATGAAAACGGTTTTCAACATTGAGCAGCATTATTACCAACAGCTGTCAACAGCTTTCAACAGCCACGGAGCATGCAAATGCGGCCGAAATGTGACGTCAAATGCGTCTACATCCGGTGTTGGAAAACAACGAAAACGACGAAAACAGGGAAAATCATTTAAAATTGAACGCACCTAATGTGTGGGGTGGATTCTTTGGATTTTGACTCGATTTCAACACGTTATTCTATTGGACGTATTGAAATCGAACGAGTTAATTCAACTCCTTCAAAGTTAAAAACCGATTCTATAATCAAGTTTTTGTAATTAATTTTTTTGTGATTTTGAATTACCTATCAAAATTATATTGCAACGTATTTCGCAAGAATGCAGGGACCAAGGAAATAGACGATGACGTCAAGAGCTACCTTAACGACAAGAAAACAAATTTTTCATCTTTCCGCAAACCTTTTCTGCACTTTGCGCTTATAATTTCTTCTTGAATGCAAGCAGAAGTATCAGCACAAGGTGCAGAAAGGATAACGCAGATGTTAAGCAGCGTTGGGCCTGGATTAATTGTTTTCGGGTTCAAAATTTCCGTCTTTAAAAACGTCGATATATATTATATTTTTTTCTAGTTTTCTTTATATTTTTTTTCCTTTATTCTTACCAGCGCTCTGTTTTATTGGTTCTTACACATAATTTGACATGAACATTGCAGCGATGCCAAACGGTCATTTTTCGTTGCACCACTCTTGTTTTATACGCGGTCAGTTGAGCAAGCATCTCGGGTGCGTTTCTGTTCTCCACTGGAGTGTGTGAGGTGGGCGTTTGACCCTTGACGATCCCAACCGGCCAGGGTAACAAGGCGTGAATCACGACTGAAGAGTTGCCTCCTTTTCTTCTTCCTTCTACACCCGTTTCGATCATTCATTTCTCAAAAACATCAGCTTTTCATCCATCGCTCTGTCCCGTGGGAAATAATGCTGCTGACCCTTTCTTTTAACCGTTCCGTTTGGCGAAAAACAATTAAACCAAAGTGCAAAGCCACAAATTTATCACAATTTTCGCCACAAACAGACCTTTAAGGGCCAAATTTTTATTTATTTTTCAAGAAAAATTTACCAATCAATTTTGCAATTTTAACAATTTTGCATTTTTGGATTTGTCAAGTGATATCAGTTCCACCAATCACGTGTGTAATTGCAAAAACACAGGAAAACACGATTTCCGCATCAAAAGTTATTCATTTTGCGATTTAAACACAAAATTACAGAATTTCGGATTTGATGAAACCCCCTTATTGCTTCTGACGCTAAAACGCGCAGCATTTTTAATATTTCCAACTATATCTCCACTTTTTATTCCCACAAGTCCTCGCAGGCGTCACATTGGCACGTGCGGATGAGATTACCGCCTTTCCCGTCTATCTAATCCCCCTAATGTGGATCGAGGCAGCCGCACACGTTTCTCGAGATGTTGTTAAGCGTGGCGAATATCGAATTCCGATTAAGGCGAGGACAAGATGCAGAAGCTGCGATAAAAAAAAAATCAAATATGTGGTCGACCAAACTGACCGCTCGTTTCATCCATCACTCAAATTGCGCAGGTGTGCGACTCGCAGCCCAATTATTATTCTAATTTGAACGAGTCGTTTGAAAAGAATTAAGCCGCGTGTTAATTAAGACTTGAGAATCGAGATTTTTCTAGTGGGCGGAAGTTAAATTCTCTAATCGTGGCCTCAAAGGGTTAAGAGGGTAAATCATTTGGCTGTGGGGATTGAAGCGGAGAAGTTTGTTGTGAATTACTGAATTTCCATCAAACAAACACGAAAAACGATGGTCGACAACGTTGTAATTCAAGCGTGTCATTCTTGCTCCCACGGGTCACTTTACACGCCGTAAATTCGTCACTTCCGCCCATCTAATTTGCAAATCATCAATTTAAGAAATATATCAATTTTGACGCGTTAAAAAAGTTGTCTAAAATAACTTTGCGGTTATAATTTCTTCGTGAATGCAAGCAGAAATATCAGCACAGGGTGCAAGATGAGGTGATTGACCCCTCGGTTTTGTTGTGCATCATTGATTCGTTTTATCGAGGTGAGCACCTCTTTTAATGCATCCCTCGTTCCCTTTACCTTTGAAAAAGTGCGCGCGCGAGAATGTTAATCCAGCGTGCAAGTAAAAAGAAGAAGGAAAAAAAAAACTATCTGCTTCTTTTTCCATCCTTTCCTCCTGTTTAGCCGTGCCAAGCAGTTAACCCTTTCGTTCATCACGTGGAGTTATTTTAATGAACTAACTCGGCAGGCGTCAAGCAGGAAAGAAAAGAAAAGAAAAGAAAAAAAAAACAAATTAAATTCAAAATGAAATTGGAAGGGGGAAAAGGGTGGTGGAATAACCTCGGGTACAAGAAGAAGAAAAAAAAATTGTGTTTACTTCGATGTGTTTCGATTGGAGTACGGCAGAGCTTTGATTGTCCGGACTAATTGGGACAAGTACCATATGGTACAAATAATATACTTAATTCCGCAAAATGCTGGATATTTTGGAATGCGTTAAGTAAAAAGCAATATACAGTTGAAACTCTTTATAACTAGACCCCGGATAAATGCATAAATGCATGCTTCATATGTATATTGCATATATAGCCGAAATTGGCTTAAATTGCATATTTTCTGAAAATTGGAAAATAAATGCATATATTGTCATTTTTCCGGGAAAAAACGGCGATTTATGTCTCTTTTTAACGATATGTAACATGTATGTACCAATTTTTGCTTTTTTTTAAGACACGTATCTTGTACGTATGCTTACGTTCGGAAAACTGAGGATTTCGCCAAAAACATACACCAGAGGAAGTCGGATAACCAATTGTATAATATCAACAAATAAATGATGTTATTTGTGGCTTGTCCAATATACGTGCCCAAATTCAGTACTTTCAAAGATAATCGACTCTAATGTCGATATGACCAAAACTGGTTTATTTTTATTTATTCATTTATTTATTTATTTATTTATGTGTTCACACTCGGGTAGAAATATGTTGCCGCCGCTGACCGTCCAAATATTATTTTATTTAGCACACTATATTTTCAATGGAGAAGTTAAATTATCATAACATTTTGAGGCTGTCAAAGACCCTTTTATTGCAATTCTTAAAGCTGAAAATACCATACATAGCCCCACCTGATGAAACATGTCACGAACCAATGCCTTAGTTGTATGTTTGCTGTTTGGGCGGTGGTTGAACAAGGTTGCATCTCTGACTAGTCACGCACTCACACACTTAAGATCCCCTCGTATTGACACTTTGGCCCTTTTACCTCCTTCTTTCACTCCCACTGCCACTAGATTTTTTTAAAAAGTTTTTTTTTCCGTGAGAATTTCTCTAATCCTCACCTGTTTTCTTCTAGCACTCAAGTCCGAGCTTGAGTCAGGTAATTTAATCAAAATTTACCTTTGGAATGCTGCTGTGCCACACACGTGCTCATTAAAACATAGAGAGAGCGAGAGAGAGATGAAAGAGCTGAAAGGCCTCAAAGGGTCAGCTGCCTAATGACGTATAACCACACGAGAGCAAGTAATTTAGTTGGTATATAGCATGATTTTACAGTAGCTGCATGCAAACAAGAAAGAAAAGAGTGAAGATATAAAAAAAGAGGAAAATGTGGGTGGACGAAAACAGTAGTTTTTTTTTTTTTTCTAAGGGAAAGCAGGTGTTAAAAGGTTTTGTTAATTGCATCATATTTACAAGTAAACTCTTGCGTTTCCTTATTCTCATCATCATCAACATCACCCCAGGAGCCCTTCTACCTTCCGTAAAACCGCAATAGGAGTTCAGATTTCATTGCTTTTGCCGTATAATATTGTCTTGTTCTCACGAAGAGACGGAAACACTGGGGAAAACACAATAAAATCCTGCCAGAAAACAACTTCATCAATGAGGTGGTGAGTTGGATAACGTGTGCTAAGAGTATTAAACTACTGCTTCGCTGAAATGTGATGGAAAGAATAGAAATCATCTGGCGACATTGTCACTTGTTTTCATTGGAACATGGAAGTTAAGCAGCATTGAGTCTAGTCGATACTTGGATCGGTGACTTGCTGGGAATCTCAGTTGTTTCCCATCCTTGTCTGACTAATAATTTTGTGCTTCAAAAAGACTGTTAGCGAACAATTAAGACTTTTATTTTGAAGTGCACTCATTTATTTATTTTGTTTATCATTTATCCTGAACAATTTGATAAGTTAACGCTACGTTTACATGCACCGAATAATTCGAGTGGTGAAAAAATCCAATTGTTGTGTTTACATGCAGAAAATAATTCGTGATCACTTTCGGTTTTCGACCAATGGGGAAGTGCCGAAAGCGATGCGCACATGCGCAATAAAAATAGTTGGAGTTCACTCGAATTAAACAACCTTCTGCGAGGGATTATTCACTACTCGAATTATCCTTGAGTGTTTGTACGGCAGAATACTAGTTTAGAATACAAGTTTAGGTGGGCTGGAAAGAGGTACTAACAGAAGAAATGAGTTTTCATATTGAGTCTGAGATTGTTTCCGGTTAACAAGAAGTGATGTTTGACTGCTATGTTGATGACATGAATCCAATAAGCAGCTGAATTGAATAACTAATGATTCACAGTTGGGCTAATTGGAGTTTAACTCATCCGTAAGGATCTATCACGCTTCACACAAAATGAAATGACCGAATAATAATCCTTGATATATCAATACTACTTCGCAAGGTGCTAACACGACAAGTTGCTGACATAATGGCAAGTCACTTTTACGCAGAAACAAAATTATCTTGAACTTCCCAAAAGAATTTAGGGAAGTTCCTTACGTTGACGGGATACAAATAAAAGTCTTCAGAAAAGACATTCTTACCTGAACGTATTCCGAACAAGTGTCGATGGCCGCGACGAAATCGCACACATCGTCAACAGTCCATTTTGCAACTTCTTCGGCTAGTGATGCTGAACTACAGGACCTGTCAGTGCACAACGACAGACATGGAAGCGAGTTGATGGATTTGTTCTTGGGTTCTGGAGACTCGTCTTTCGGAGTTCTCGCTTCTCCTAACTTCGGACTCGAGCCCGGCGTTCCAGGTGCAGGATCGGCTTGATTGTACTCCTCCCTCTTGCCTAAAAGCTCCCGGACATCTCTCAAGGGTTTGATCGCTCCCATGGATGTGGCCATTGCATGCTCGCTTCCGGGAAGCCGTAAGTTAAGGACTGCGGCTGCAGCCATACAAGCGGCAGATGCATCGTATGTAACAGGGAATCCATCTATCCGGGGTTTCTTGTGACTGTTAATAGTAAGATCAAGAGGGCCCGTACGCGGGATTTCTCCGTCTCCCAGCGGCCTCTTGACGGATCCCCGTAAGTAGTTTTCCAATTGGGATGCATTTTGGGCGCTAGCACTTCGAACCATGCTGAGTAATGCTTGCGTAGAACTCATGTCCATCATGGTCGGAGCGAGCGAACAAGGGAACACGCTTCCAGCACCAGGGGAACGCTGTTCTCCCAACACTGGAGGTGCACTGTGGTTCTCGTTCTTCCGTACACCTTCGACATCTGATTTCGACAATCCGAGTAACGGAGGGGTTGGAAAACGACCGTCGAATTTCCTGTCGAGTCCATTATACCTGGAAAAATGATGAAAACAAATTAATAAATGGATGAAGCAAACAACTATAAACCGAGAACATTATTGATTACATTTATATAAACACTTCGATGTCAGTAGCTGCATTCAAAAAGCTCTAACATGGGTTTAAACAGGAAATGATGTCATTTTTGTTTTAAAATTGAAGTAAAACACAAAATATTTTAGTTTTTGAATGCGGCTAGTGGCTCGCAAACTACGATATGCGAAATCCTAGACTTCGTAAGGTTCCTAGATTGAGGAATCGAAGGCGGATTTACTGTCTGGGAAGAGGGTTGCTCCGGCAGCCTTATTCAGAGCCCTTTATTTAAAAAAAATTTGAATTTTGGGGTCTCTGGAAATTAGAGGACCCGAGTATTATACTAAAAAATATCAGTAGGGGGAGCCGTAAACGTTTTTGCACAAAGGCGCCTTACATGTCAGCCATTGGAGCTCCGCATGAATTTTTATGCGTGTAAAGGGCTCCGTAGTCAAAATAGTTTAAGAAATACTGTTGTATATGTTCACGATGTTCGGTAACGAAAGACCGAAACCATTATTTTCTCATAAAAATCCCGACTGTATAAAAATCTTTTCAACGCTTGTTTTATTTATTAATATTGCAGGAGATGAAATTCTATTTTTTTTAAAAAAAAAAAGGTGGAGAAAGGGATCACTTGCAAATGCGTCACAGCTGTGTTGGTGGATGCGCTTTGTTTTTGTGCCTTTTTCAAAACTCATTTATCTTTTTTCATAGACTTTTTATGTGAGAACTCTCTTGTATATTCAAGTGTCGTTCCTGTTGAAACGTGTCGGCGTAACGTGTATTGCATATTTAATTAATAGAAACGCATCCAGCAAGGTAATTTTTCTTCCCGTCTTTCATTTCACATCATTTTTTTTTTTTTTATTTATTCTCCTTCCCCCGGTTCAATTCGGTAGAAAGGTGTTTTTATTCCCTTAATGATTTTCGGCAGTATATTTTTTCTAATTCTTCTATTTATTCCCAGTCGCCGCATTTATTTTGATGCAAAATCAATAAGCGCGAGGTGAATGCGCGCCGGGTCAAACTACAATGAAAATCCCGCATCCAATTCGGGCTTTTTGCCAACGCTTTTTGCGAGAAACATTTTGCTGCTGTTTGCTGGCGCGCATTTCTCTCGAACGTTTCCTTGTATAATTGTGGCAATTAGTGCAGAGTATGTGCATCACCTCGACCACTTGGCTGGCACCAACGTCGGCGATAATGAAACAGTTAACCCGCGGTAGCATTCACTCCGATTAAGGCCCCCAATGTGTATTTTAATTTTTCCAACGATTGCCACTGGCGCCTCTTAATGACGGGCGTGCACGCAGTGGCTGCCATCTTTCATAGACTCAAGCCCGGAAGCCAGATAAGAAACATATATATTTAAAAAAGAAAAAACAAGAGGAACCCGATCGTCCATTTATTTTCCCCGGCCCTCCAAGGGACTCATTTACCATTCTTTCTTTTTCTTTTTTAATTTATTACAAATTATTAACCTTTGGCTATCGCATTCTTTCAGGAATCTAAGCAAATCCCAACTGGGATTTAAGCATCGCCGGGCCTTGAGCAACAAATAGTTCTGCGACAACGCAAATACTAGAAGTTTAGGATTGGACAGATGGACAGAAATGTCGGTGTGGTGGTCTAAGTCAGGGATCGGCAACCTTTTGAGACGGAAGAGCCGAAAGTTACAATTTACAAAATTTCCCAGTTTTTAAAGAGCCACTAACATTTTTGTTTCAATATTATGGTATTGATCTCGACATCGAAAGAGCCGCAGGTTGCCGACCCCTGCTCTAAGTTAGTACAAGATTGGCCTAACTGCCATTGGTCAAGCCTTATTACCCCTTACTGGAGACTGTGCACCAGTGCTGGACTGTGGTCCGTCCCTGGCCCGCCGTAGCCTGTCCCTGTGGCCCGAACTATCCAGATTTCCCGGTACTAAATTTGTACGCGCCAAGTGTAGAAAGGTTACGATCAATTCGCAACGAAATGCTCGCTAGTTTGATTTCTTTGACTCCGTTTTGCTTTGTGCGTCCCAATTAAGGTGCGGTGAGTGCAAACTGAGCAGAGAACTCTTGTCCCTTTGCATTAACAATTCTGTTAGTCGACCGAGGCGACGAAATGATCGGCGGCGAAATGAACCGACCTCAAACCCTGGCCGCGGTTGCATCTCAACGGCGTAAGTCCGGTTGTTAAGACAAAGTGATATTCCCCACCCTCTAATGAGTGTACACGTGTTTCTTAGCACTCTTTCGTGCCCCTGTTTGAACCTTCATTCGAATCCGGCCCTCCCGCACCCTCCAAAACGCACAAAATCAATACACAATTAATCATTCACTAGAATTTAAAAATATAAATCGTAAAACGACTTTTGAGGTCTTCAATTATTTATATCTAAAAAAGAAAATAAATTTCTTGGCCAGAACGAACATAAAATCGGTTCTTTGTACTGTGACCCGTTTGCATTTGAGTCTCTTCCACTCCACCCCAATGACCTTTCCCTTGTCGGAATGTATTTGGTAAAGGTCGTAAAAAAAAAAAAACATCCATGTGAGGGGAAGTCGCGTAATTTATATGATCATGTGATTTCCCCCTTTCAATTTCCTCCTCATTGTATTTAGGGAATGTTTTTTTTTTCTCTCTTCTATTTTAAAACATTAAAGTATAGGAGCGTCGTTTATTCGGGGGTCCCATTATGTCGTCCTTGAAAGGAGTTTTAGGGGGAGTTTTTGAGGAGAGCAGGTGTGGGGGAAATCGGACGAGTGATGGCGCCATCATTACTGAACACGTTTTTGGTTCGAGTCGTGTCAAGAGATGTTAAAATGGCCGCCTCAAGGCCAGTTGCAGGGTCAGGGCTCCCGAGGAAAGGTGGCTCATAGACCCCTGAAGCGCCTCGTGCCCACTGACTGGGTGAAGGTTGCTTCGGACGGAAGTTCGGCTCGCTGCTCCCGCATAAGGGAGAATGAATCGTCCGATTAAATTTTTTTTTTTTAAAAAAATGAAAAATACAAAAATAATAATTACGATCCGAAAAAATAAAATATCTATAAGGATAGAGTAGGCTTACTTAGTATTAAACCTAAACAGAATTGTTGTCATGGAGATTTAACCCCAGAATTGCGTTGAATTGCGGCGTTGAAGGGTAAATAAAGGCGTTGATAATAATGATTGTTTGTACGTACCTGTCGTGATTGCTGCCGCTGTTGGAATTATTATATTTAGCCGCGAGACTTCGCATGATGTCGCTGTAGTTTCGAGTGACCATCTGCTCCATTTGTTTGAGAACCGGAGGTGTGCCGCATCCTCCCGCTACCAGGGCGGCCGGTGACAGGTGTTCGAGTCCCAACGGCGAGGTCTGCGCGAGCAAGTTATGGTGATGAAGGTGGATCCTGGAGGAAGTGGAACTCGGAGAAGAAATGGGTGATGGCAACGGTGGTGACTTGGACGAGTCCAATAAATCGGGGGTGAAACGCTCCCTTTTTATTTTCACCGGGTCCACGAACAGTGTGTCCCCTGGCATGATGCCAGGGCCGAGCACAAGTCCACCGCCACTCAAGATGTTGTTGTTTTTGTTATTGCTGACAACCTTGCTCTCGGGTGTCGGTGCGTACGCGCGCAGCTGAGCCAGGGCGAGCGAGTCTGCGACTGCGCACTCGTCGCTCCGCCTCCCCTGAGTATTGACGGATGATATACTTCGATCGAAGCCGTTTTGCGCGCCCGTCAGGTTCTCCTTGGCCGTGCGCCGGCTCTTTTTCGCCGTGCGGTTCTTCGCCTCCTTCGCCGACTGCTCGTCCACCTCCGGCATCGAGTGCTGATGGTCCGGGTCCCGTTCGGTCTTCACTGTGTGAGGGAGGAGGGAGGGAGGAGAAATAAAAAGCAAATCGTAAATTGTCGGATTACAGCGCTCTGACCTGGAGACAGCGGTGCACAATGAAACTTTATGAGCAGCTCCCACGAGACGGGCAAGCGCACTGTCATCTGTTCCGGCCACCGCTACAAAGGTGCAGTGCAATTAAAACCCCCAGAGTCAGATACGAAGCGCGTCTTTTTACTCATTAGGATTCCGCTCACTCGCAACACTTAAAAGAGTTGCAGGGTAGCCCATCGCTTATCGCGCACCGAGCTCACAGACAAATTAAACACTTTTTAAAGTTTTTTTTATTTTTTTTTAAAATTTAAACACAGGTGTTCTGGAAATGCTCCCGTCCAAATTTTTTTTATTTTTTTAAATTTTATTTTTGCATTTTCATTATTTTTTTAAATTTATATTTTGTAGTCACGTTTTTACATTGGATTTATGAAGTGGGGTGGCCAATGGTCAACTGTGTGAAGGAGTTACAGGTAAACCATCCAAAATTTAAAACTACGCCCTGTAACTTCATTCAAAAGATCTCTTGAATGGGCCCCGGATGTCTAGGAGCCCCAAGAACAGTTAATTCGCCAATTTTCAATTAAAAAAGCTAGAAAAGTCCACTTTTAATCGTTTTATGATACTTTAAACGCCATTTTTATGCTTATTTGGGTTTTATGTTATTAAAATAGATTGATGGGCCCCAAATTTTGTGCCAGGGCTCATCCCAGGGCCCCCAAGCACCATTTTTATGCATATTTTGGTTTTATTTTAATGATATAAATTTTTGGGCTCCAAATTTGGTGCTGGGCACACCTGAGGGGCCCCAAGCACCAATTTTGAGGTTGTTTTGGTTTTATTTTGATAATAGGGCCCCAGTTTGGTGGCATAGGCTCAGGGCCCCCAAGGACGATATACATTATGTATTATATTTTTGAAAAAAAGAGAAAAATGGTGACGACGGCACCGATTAATGTAATGACCGTTATAAGGAAAGGATGTCGTTTCAGGGGGTTTAGGAACTTCTTCATCAGGATAAATTCAATATGGTGCAATGGCCTCCTGCTAAATCCCACCCGCATCCGTTTCCTTCCTAATGATCTGTCTCAGTTTGCAGCTTTTTGGCCGTGGCCGTTTTGGTTTTTTTTGGGGAAAAAAGTTGCAATTGGAGAATGCGAGATTGGACTTGATTCTCGTTTGAAGTTTATTTCCATTGGGGCGTGAGTAAACTTTAGGCCGCAATTAGAACATAGGTCATAGGTGGCGAATTGTAAATTGAAAACAAGGAAGGGGAAAAGAAATAAAAAAAAATTGGAGGCAGATTGCATGTAAAACCTGATTCTTAAATCCACGAATAAGAGATGAATGGACATTTATTTACCGTAAATGCAGTGGGTTGAACGTTGATTTAGATATTGAATTTAATTAGTTTGGTCAATTTAGATGTTTGTTTTAGTCGTTTTGGTCAATTTAGATGTTTATTTTAGTCGTTTTGGTCAATTTAGACGTTGTTTTGATCAATTTAGACGTTTATTTTAGTCGTTTTGGACAATTTAGGCGTTTATTTTAGTCGTTTTGCTCAATTTAGACGTTTATTTTAGTCGTTTAGGTCAATTTAGACATTTATTTTAGTGGTTTTGGACAATTTAGACGTTTATTTTAGTCGTTTTGGTCAATTTAGACGTTTATTTTAGTCGTTTAGGTCAATTTAGATGCTGTTTTGATCAATTTAGACGTTTATTTTAGTCGTTTAGGTCAATTTAGACGCTATTTTGATCAATTTAGACGTTTATTTTAGTCGTTTAGGTCAATTTAGATGCTGTTTTGATCAATTTAGACGTTTATTTTAGTCGTTTAGGTCAATTTAGACGTTTATTTTAGTCGTTTAGTTCAATTTAGACGTTTATTTTAGTCGTTTTGTTCAATTTAGACATTTATTTTAGTCGTTTTGTTCAATGGGAGCATTTACCGTAAACACCGAGTGTTCGAAATTGGAATTTTCTTTCCAGTCAATTAACTAAGAAAATTCCCGGTTGATTAATTATCTAAAAATGTGGAAAATTAGCTCAGGCGATGTAATTAGTGTGCCTAATTGAGTAAAAATAGAAATTAAAACCTGATAAACTGTCAATTTCGAGTGAATGTGGCTCCAACTTGTTCCATCTCATTATAGAAATTTATACGCGCAGATAAATTCGAGTTGTAATGAGCATATTATGTTTGTTTCAACCCACACTGCAGTTCACACATTGCATGGCGATGCGAGTGGGAAGATCCCAAGGCATCAAGAGATTATTTCTTTCCTTTTGTGCACTCTCTCACAGACCCCAGTTTGAGGAGTCTTACCTGCTTGGTGACAGTGATGTGTATCTTCGAAATTGGCAGTTCCGTTTCCGTCAAGCGACGACCCTGTCGAGATCTCAGATTGACCGCTCTCGAGAGACACCGAGGAGGACACACTGTCTCCGGATGTCGACGAAGTGGCGCTGGACGTCGAGCTAATTTCGCGACGATCTTCGCTACCTAAAATTAAAAAAATAATATAAAATTAAAATTTTTTCCTTAAAAAAAAAATTATTTAATTTTAAATTTATTTTTTTTAATTGTGAAAAGGTAAAACAAAGTGACCTCGAGTATTGGACGCGTCCTTGTTTTTGCCTCATGGAGGGTCGTCCAAGTGGAACGGACAGACGCGGTTTTTTTTTTTTTTTTATTTAATCCATCTTGACGACCCCACCCTCATTAAAGTAACAATTCCCTTTATTTCGGGTTGTATGCGAGTGAAATTGTTCAATTTTTTCCACTTTTTAATGACTTTTTTTGTCAATTTTTTCCATTTCCGAGCGAATTTCGTTTCGAATTAAACATTTATTTATTTTTTAAAAACTTTTAAACATTCGTTTCCACCTTTATATCTGTCGCCAAAACTCCTCCCCTTCCTGCCTCACCCGACATGACCACACCTCACCTCAATTTGAGGTCAGCAGAGGTCAAAAATGAAGGCACTGATTAGAATCCCACAACCTTGAGACGATAACACCTGGAGTGTACCAAATAAGTACAGTGTATAAATTGTGGAATTTTTTTGTTTTACAAAAAAAAATAATAATAATTTGGTTTGAAAAAAGGGTTTGGACATGTTTGAGTTGTGACTCATGACTCATGTCCACGGTATGATGATTTGTCGGCGAAAAGTCGCGGTAGAATGGGGAAAAAACGTCGCAGCTGGCAGAGGAGGAATCGGAATAAAAATTAGAAGTATTTACGATCGGTCTTCATCGGTATTTTGCTTTGCGTAGCCTTGTATCGCGTAGAAGTCAAGGAGAAAGGAAACCAAAAGAGCGCGGCCTTGATACAAGGATCAAGGTCGACCCTTGTGTGTGTCAGCCTCCTCCCAACTCGAAAACACCTGACTGCTACTCGATGCTAAGCCTAATGTATGCGAAAATCGTGGTTTGGCTACCGCTCGATGTAAATTTGTGGCTCACGATTTGGCAACTCGTGTTCACTGCTGGAGTTTGTTTTGTACACGTCAGATGATGATAAGTCTGGCTGTGAGTGAAGTCTTTGTGGATTTTAAGATTGGGAGATTTTTTTTCGGTGGGTTTTCATGTCAGAAGTGAAAAACTAAACGGGTTTTAAGGTAAACATTTACGGAAAATAATAAATATTGTTGATTTGATTAGCAGGAACGACGTGATGTTAATTTTATCCATTTTTTTACGTCGAACCTAAAATATTCTATACTTATGTCGCCCCCACTTTTACGTAAAATCACTGCCAATTTTATTTTTCTACAAAACTTATAAACCTGTTAATTTTAAATGAATTCTAATGACAAAATACATTTATTAAAAAATTGGTTTGGTTCCAGATGAAGCGCAAAAAGAAATATTTTAAAAAACTGATTATTCTATACTTATGGCGCGCACCCCATTTTTACGTAAAATCACTGCCGATTTTATTTTTCTACAAAACTTATAAACCTGTTAATTTTAAATGAATTCTAATGACAAAATACATTTATTAAAAAATTGGTTTGGTTCCAGATGAAGCGCAAAAAGAAATATTTCAAAAAAACTGATTATTCTATACTTATGGCGCGCACCTTCGATAGAATGGTCGCTCAACTATAAAAAGACGCAAAAACGAAATAATAATCTCTAGAACATTTATAGTCGGCGATGTTTTCGTCTGTTATTTCGAAACAGCGATTTTGAATGCATTTATTGAAATTTTTTTATTTTATTTTTTAAAAAAAATATGACTTTAATCGATTGATGTGTGTGTGGGGGGAAGAATGCATTCTACATTTCAATCAATCATAATATAAACACAGACGAAAAAAGAAGCAACTTTTGTGGTTTATAATAAATTACACGCCTTGCATATCGACTAGTATTCCTCTCACACTTCCCTTTTCTTGTTACGTCGCTCGCAAATCTCGGCTGAGCTTTTGCATAGATTTTTGCGACCACTCGCTGCGTTTTTGAAAAGATTACTCGACACCGCGCTTGCTCGCAATATCCCTCACGATTTATGAGCTCGACACAAGAGTGAAATTGCACTCGCGTTTCCACATACCCCATTCCACCCCAAACTATACAGTATATACAATACAAAATTCACAATACAATTTCTCCAACAAAAAAATGCAAGTAAAAAATAAAAATAGTTTAAATAAAAATTTTTTTTAGGGGAATTTTACGCTAAAGATTATAATAATCCCTTTTTTAGATTAAATCATTTCCAAAAAATAACTTGTTCAAACTGCGCATGTGCAGAGGGTTACACAATGGTCAATATCTTTCCCGACCGAACTTAGGGTAAATTTTGACCTCCGAAATTGTTTTTATATTTTTTTCTCGAAAACTAACGGGATTTTTCACTAAATTTCTTTGTTTACCCGATATTTTGAATTCAATCTTAATTATTTCATCTCACTCAAGTCATAACTATAACATGTTATAGTACGACACAATAATGCTTCAATGCTAAAGTTTCGTTTCGATTCGTCAACAGTTGTGCTTGCCACGATTTTTTGAAAAATAGTGGTTGTCTACCTCTTTACCTAGCTCCATTACGCCTTTTTTTGAGGGTTTTGGAGACCCACACATCCAATTTAGAAAAGTTTCCTGGGATATTAGTTTTTAATTTTATCTCATTCTGTTTACAAGTTATGAGAAATATTGTAAATAGTCACTTTTTGGAGTTTTTAATTTTTTTCTCTTTAACTATTCATTTTTTTCCAAAAAACTTTTAACGAAATGATAGCTCTAACAATCCTTTAAATCCTCCTAAAACCATTTTTACTTGTGAGAAATAGTTTTGGAGAAATTTCAAATATTAAAAGTTTAACGCAAGGAGTTGTGGTATTAGTCGTACAACTTCGGAGTAAAACTCACCTACAGATCTTCGTCAGAGGATATTAACCCCCAAAAAAGCGGAGATAAAACGATCTCTTATATTTGATTTGCACCAGTTTGCGTTCCTCCTTCAAAGGATAAATGAGTCGAGTTGTTATTTGCTCGTTTTTTCGTTTTTTTAATGGCTGGCATGATGCCTGTTGGTGATGCCACTCCCGTTGCACAGATAGCGAAGTAAAGATGCCTTTTAGTAGAGAAGGGGAAGGTTGAACAAGGAGAGCGATTGAGGTCTTTCTAGTCCAGCAAATGATTCCGCCCCTGATTAGGGTTAGGCGCCCTTTAACTCCCACACCTGTAGACCCGAACCAATGGCGCGTTGTCATCCTCAGGGGTTTCGTTTGATTTGAATACGACCCCATGACCCGAGTTTTACGAACCGCACCCTTAACACTTGCACCCTCGAGGTTCCCGCGCGCGAACCCTCCACCCAGACCGCTGCCACACCCACAGGTTGACGTGCAATGATCAAAATGCAAGTTTGGAGTCGGAGGTCAAAAGTTAGAAATTCTGGTTTTTTTTTTTTGTTTTTTTTTTTAAAGTTCACTGGAAAAGTTGCGCGCGGAGCAAACGTCGAATTATGTAAATTGGTCGTTTACATCAATTTGTTTCGACCTTTATTTTTAGTGAGCAGTCACTGGATTTTGATCCGGGACAGCTGCGGCTGGTTGACCGTAAATATGCAATAAGCATCGGTGGATGTTTAGGACATGATGTTAATTAATTAAGTGGGCAGTTACAATTTTTTTGTTGGAGTACAACTTTTGGGAATTGGATAAATATGGAGATTTGGAGTTTTTTGTAGGAAATTCCAGCGTTTTGTGGTCGTAATTTGTAAAGTTTTTGGTTTTTAATGTTTTTATTAGGTTTTGGAAGGATTTTGATGCAAATTTCTTGTTTTTTGGTATAAATTTATTGTTTTTGGTGCAAATCTCAAGATTTTTGGTTAGAATTTCGTGTTTTTTGGTGCAAATATCTTGTTTTTGTGAAAATTTCTTATTTTTTGTGCAAATCTCACGATTTTTTGTACAAATCTCATGATTTTTTGGTGCAAATCTCATGATTTTTGATGCAAATCTCATGATTTTTGGTGCAAATCTCATGTTTTTTGGTGCAATTTCTTGTTTTTTGTGAGAATTTCTTGTTTTTTGTGAAAATGTCATCGAATTGTGATCGTAATATAAAATTTTTACATTTTTCTTCAATTTCCAAAAGATTTCGCAATATTTTCAACACAAACTTTAACATTTCGAAGCATTTTGACACATTTTTTTGATTATTTCCCGTCAAATCAATGCGCCAACACCGCTCCACAAGCAGTTTTGACCTTGAGTCAAACGTCGCTTGACAGGTGAAGTTTGTTAAGGGACCATCCAAACTCTGGTCCACCGGCCCATCCCTTCCAATTACACTGGAAGACCACCTGGGACCTGGATGGCCTTCCATGACCTTTTTTTCCCTCTCTTTCTCTCTCCAGTCTCCGCTCTCGATTTATTTTATTTAAAAAAAAAAAAAAAAAAAAAAAAAATTAATTCCTCAAAATTTCCTCTCATTTTACACAAAACTCGCAAATATTTCTATAAACTATAATTAAAATTCCCGACCGACCATTCCAAGCGCTAATTATTTAATGCAATAAACAAAAATAAAAATAAAAAAATAAAAATAAAATTTGCATCATAATTTTTCAACTCGTTTTGATTAATCATTTTTACGTCTGTTTTTCCAGCACTTCAACCCCTTTGAGTACGTGAGTTCTATCGCCTCGCAATGATGGCCCTCGGTGTCACGTTCGAGTCCACCTCAGGGCGTTGGCCGGCCCTGCCCTAATCTAGTGCATGACGAACGCTTTAAATTGACCTTTGACTCGCCGGACAATGACCTCGGTCTACCCTCAGCGTCTTTTTAGCAATTCTATTATCATCGATGACATTATTCCCGAAAATCTAAATAATTTTTTTTCAATTTTATCGAAAAAATTGGTTTTTTAAAAATGGCGTGCGAGAAACGCGTTCTATTTAAGGGTGGAAAACAATAGAGATTGTTTTTTTTTTTTTTTTTTTTTTTTTTTAATGGTGCGTGCATTTTATTTTGTGTTTCGATCAACTCCAGGCGTCGGTGGTTGCATTCCAACGCGTGCATATTTTTAATATGCACACAAGTGTGTGTGTGTGTCTCAAATCCAAACCCGCCCAAGATATTGATTTTTTTGCGCGAGGGCAAGGCGATCCTCCACGCTCTCTCGCTTCCCCTACTCTTTTACACTGCGCGCATCTCATTCTATTATTTTTTAAATACAAAAAGATTTTTTATTTTGCGCGCTATTTACATAATGGAACACGAAACCAACGTTCCCATTTGTTTATAATAATTTACAAAGAAAGGATTTATTTAAAATTAAAATAGAAATTACTATATTAAAAATGGAATATACCGTATAAAAACAGAAATTACCGTGTTATAAATCGTAAATACCGTATAAAAACAGAAATTACCGTGTTAAAAATCATAAATACTGTTTTAAAAACAGAAAATACCGTAAGAATAGAAAATACCGTATTAAAAATATAAAATACCTTATTAAAAACAGAAAATACCGTAAAAACAGAAAATACCGTAAAAATAGAAAAAAACCTTATTAAAAACAGAAAATACCGTAAAAATAAAGAATACCGTATTGAAAACAGAAAATACCGTAAAAATGGAAAAACCGTATTAAAACAAAAAAAAAACACATTAAAAACAGAAAACACGGTATTAAAAATCTAAAATACATCTAAAATATCACATTAAAAAATAAATTAAAACATTAGATTAAAATGTGTGTTGCGGGGAAGCATCACTCGGGTTGTTTTCCTCCTAATTTGCGCGCATTTCCCCCGCCATTTCGGCCTCCTGTTGTTGGTTTTTGTGGCGTTTTCTTTCCACTTTTTATTCCCCCAACCCTCAACACTATCCCCTTTTTAACAAGCCTCAAATCTGATCGTTCGAACCCCATTCGAACGACGTATCTAGGTCTTTTATGATAGCCGTAAATTCCCTTCACGTAGAGTAAAAATGTCAACTGCCACCTCCCCTCGCTCACTCACTATTGCGTCTCCAAGGGCAACCGAATAAGGGGAAATAAAGTCTCCGAAAAGGAAACCGTGGCAGCTTAAAATAAGACTCAAACCTCCACGAGCAAGGAAAAGGCGGTCACTTCCGGTCAGCATCTTTCACCCAACAAAAAAAAAATCAAAAACTTTTATACCTCGTCTCTCCGCGCATGCGCGAACCCACCAATGAATTCACTTGTTAATTGAACAGCCGCTCGCGCCTCTGTTGTTGGGCTCGGGTGCGAATTGCGCCGCTTGCGGGGCTCTCAACCCCTTGATCGGTCGTAAAAAATGGCACGCAAGCACCGCAGGCCGGAATTCCCATAAACGCCTGCGATTTGTTGCTCGGAACGCGTCTTTTTTCCTTTTATACGTGCCGCTAAAGAAGAAAGTCGGGTTGCGGAGGGTCAAGAGGGAAAAGACGAGTACCACCGACCGCCAGTTTTAATTTCCCGCTCGCTCACTAATTAGAGACGGTGTAATTAACCTGTGGGGTCGTAATAAGGTGCTCGCCGCCCGTCCCTCCCGCCGCAAACTCGCCCGTGTGCACGTAAAGTTGCTCGCTCGCTCTCTCTCGATGTCGCTTCGATTTTTATAACACTTTAAGTATCGATTCGTGCGTGTGTGTGTGTTAAGAGGAAGAACAGTGACACCATTCCGTCAACTCAGTATGCAAATGAGAAGTTAAGCCTGCAGAATGCGTGGTGCGGAGGGTGCGGGGGGGGGATGCGTCCGTTACTCCGTGTGCAGATGCTGCAACTTCCCTGATCCAGCCTTTCTTTGCTGCTGCTCGGTTGAGGAAGTTGAGCGATAAGGAAAGAAGGAGCCACAATTCACCCATCTAAAGAAAAGTCCCTCGTCCGACTTGCAAATCAGTAGTCACACGTGGCCTGATAAGCGTTCCCGCACCCCTTCAGGCACCGGGTTTACTGATAGCACTTCCGTTTACCCTCTTTTCACAACTTATTTGTTACCCTTCTTGGCCAACATCACTTTTCATCTGGACACGCCTGATTAAGGCACGTTTTGCACTCACCACGAGCGAATAATCTTTCGGGGAGATAATTTAATTTCGGGGAATAATATTAGGGGCAGTCAAAGTCTGTTTGCAGCGTTTTTAAGTGTTTCCGGCGTGAAAAACTGCAAAAACTGTATTTTATTGCGGCATTTTCAGTTTAATGTGGTCATGATTCCTAAGTTTTCGCCGGGGTTTTGTGTGCGGTCAAAGTTTTTGTTTTTACCGTTTACGGAGTTTCTATACTGGAGTTGCACTCAAAAAGGCACCTCACAATGTGTACTCCCATTGGTCGAGCCGGTTTACTACTAACTCCAGACTGTATACTACTACTAGGAGAAGTAGTTTTGATTTTTATTTATTGTTGTGATTGTTATGACTAATTTAGTTTATGTTATTTTGATTTTATTTAATAAAAAATGTTATTTCCATCATTAAAATGAAGTTTTACACATTAAAAAATGTCAAACTCATGTTTGTTGTGTTTATTGCTTACATCGTCTGGAAGTTTGAATTTTAGGCCGTTGCCTAGGCAATCGATTACAATGTCTGTACATTGTAATGCAATTTTGGTGTTTGGGTCTACTTTTCCGGATTACTACACCAGTAAACTGGCTCGACCAATGGGAGTACACATTGTGAGGTGCCTTTTTGAGTGCAACTCGAGTATACAGAATGGGGACCGAAAACCCGAAGACAAACAATGCTGGTGTCGTTTTCGAAGTGGTTTATGTCGGATTTTGGTTTTTACAATTAATTCCAAAATGGCTGTCACGAACGTTAGATCCAAGGGTCAAATTTTATATAGTTTATATAAAAAGCACCAAAAACCACGGAAACAGACATCGAACGCAGTAGTACGGTCATTTTATTGCGGCATTTTCAGTTTAATGTGGTCATGATTCCAAACTTTTTGCTATGTGTGTTCAAAGTTTCTGTTTTTTACCGTTTACGGAGTTTCTATAAACAGAATGAGGACCATAAACAGAGACTTCGAACGCACTGTTCATTTCTTACAAGCTCATGTGTTGGTTAGTCGGTCACATGACCTGAACACTAGAGCCATCTGGTGACAACACGCACATTTTCTCGTCTTTAGAAACACCGAAAAGCATTTAAACAGAAACTATCATCTACAAGTGAAAAATCACACAAATTGCAGATGCCACAAACGATTCTTTTTACAACCAATTAGAACAAGATGTCATTACACTTGAATGAGACGAGTGTGCTCATGCACGACATGTTTCCACACATTTTAATAGCAATTTTTGTCACCCACACTCATTTAGCGCGCCGCCAACCTCCCAACACCGATGAAACCATCAAAACAAGACACCCAACAAACAGTCAAGTTTATTCACTCCTAACTCGTACAACTTGTTGTTTACTAATTCCAGATTGGTTGCAGCGGCAAATTCGCAGCCAAATAAGTTTAAATTTTACGAACTGCAATAATTCGCATCCCCCAATGAGTCGAGACGGACCACACACGAACGCATGCGTCTGCGTCGTTGTGCACGGCACGAGTTTTGCACTTGTACAATCTCACCTTGTATAATGACTAGTTCAGGTTCAGGCAAGCATGTGTGGGCGGAAGGCACATGGCGGGCGCACGGTGCTCACGAATGGCCATAAACGGGCCAAACACCTCTCACCTGGCCAGGTGATGAGGTAGGTAGATGGAGCGCACGCCTTCGCCCTACTTGCGGCCGATGCACACACGGCACGCGCGCGTCTATTGTCTCGGGCACTCATTTGCACGAGAAGCGGGTTATGCGTCGTTTGCATTCCGTGCAGTCGCCGTTCGCTCGCGACAGGGTAAACAACAAGACGAGACGCTACCTGCAAGCAATGGGGTTCCTTCTGAACTCGACTCGCGTCCCCCGAGGCGCTTGTCAATCAGGCGCCACGGTCTCTTTTGGACGGGAAAGAGTTCCGCAGTCAGAAGCAGCTGACTGCTCTCCAGGACTTTCTTTTTGAATTGAATTTTCTCGTTGCGTAACGTTGCAATAAGGGGGAGAATGGGGATACGAGTAGAATGGCGGAGTTTGAGGTGGATTTAAGGTTTTTGATTTCCGGGATTTGGAATGAATGTCTGCCGTAGATGGGCTGATAGAACGCTATTGGCAGAACGTAGATTTCACCCGATAAGTTAGATGTTGAATTCAGTCGTTTTGGTGAATTTAGACGTTTATTTTAATCGTTTTGGTCAATTTAGACGTTTATTTTTGTCGTTTTGGTCAATTTAGACATTTATTTTAGCCGTTTTGGTCAATTTAGACATTTATTTTAGTCGTTTTGGTCAATTTAGACATTTATTTTAGTCGTTTTGGTCAATCTAGACATTTATTTTAGTCGTTTTGGTCATTTTAGACATTTATTTTAGTCGTTGTATTCAATTTAGACGGTGTTTTGGTCAATTTAGATGGTTTTTTGGGTCGTTTTAGTCAATTTAGACATTTATATTTAGTCGTTTTGGTCATTTTAGACATTTATTTTAGTCGTTGTATTCAATTTACCGGTAGACGGTGTTTTGGTCAATTTAGATGGTTTTTTGGGTCATTTTGGTCAATTTAGACGTTTATTTTAGTCGTTATGGTCAATTTAGACATTTATTTTAGTCATTTTGGTCAATTTAGATGTTTATTTTAGTCGTTTTGGACAATTTAGGCATTTATTTTAATCGTTTTGCTTAATTTAGACATTGAATTTAGTCGTGTTGGTCAATTTAGACTCGCGTTATAAAGGATACCGCGTTTAATGAGAGCATTCAAAGGTTGCATTGAATAATTTCAAATTTTTTTGAAATAAATAATTTCCAGTGTCCCTTTAATTAAAATATTATAGAATCAATTCTAAATTGGTCAATACAATCGTTCGCTTTAAAAATAAAAATTGCAGCGAGACATGACTTAAGTTTTATCGTAGGCGGAAGTTTAGCACCTGCTTAGACGCCCGGTGCGCCCAGGTGCGTCTGTTATTACATCACCGGGGTTAAATTAAGAGATTTTTTTTTTGATTGACTTACTGTTATCGTCCGAATTGACTTGGTCGTCGTTGGAGTCCACTGATGTCGCGTTTGTATGCGACGCTTTGGCGTTGGCGTTAGCGTTGATAGCAACACTGTTTGAATTGCTCTTTGCAGCTTCCTCTTTGAGTCCTTTGGCTTTGTTGCTGAGAAGTTGATCGATTATGCTCGTCAGGCGACTCTCTCGTTTTTTCTCGGTCGGTTCTGGGCTGAAAAAGCGAGAGAAAGAGAAAAAAAAACATGAATATCAAATGCCGAGGAGGATTAATAATTTAGAACGCACGGCGTGTACGGAAAAACAAAATAAATGATGAAAAAATAAGGAAAGAATTGACTCAAGTTTGCTCTTGTATCTCAGTGTCCCTCTAGCCATGGGCTAATGGACGAATGAATGTTTAATGTGGCGCCCACTGGTCACATTCACTGACACTCGTTGCACTTGCCTCGAGGATCGAATAAATAAAATAAAACTGATTTTTCGTTGCCTTTTTCAAGTGGACACAAGAAATAAAATTTTTTTACAAAAGGAATTGCGTTTTTTGGGTAAAGGCTTTGATTTCAGAGTGCAACTACCGGTGAGTGTCGTGACGGAGCCGAAAAGCGGAAAGAAATGAACTTTTTCGCATTAAAATGTAAAAACAAAATATACGGGCCGATAGGGAATTTTATTTTGAACGTGATTAGCCTGGTTTCGGAATTTATTGAGCACTTTATAATGGAAAAGGATTTAGAATTGCTCGCTCCGGCAATCTGGCAGTCATTTTAAGTGGTGGCGCTACTGTCAGGGCCGGATTAAGCAGAAAATCCCATAATTTTGATGTGTATTTAAATATTGTTACGCGTACAGACGACACCGATAATTTTTAACTTTGTATTTATAGAGAGTTTGCGAGATGCATTTTTCCCTTACAGTTAAAGACTATACGGTATAAAAATAGTGTAAGGGAAAAATGATAAATTAAGTGTTTGCGGGCTGAACTTATCCTTATTACTACACTATTTCAGCCAACTAATAACAGTTAGTAATTTTGAGCCTAAAAATTCAATTTGGAGACGTAAATGTGCAAATTTCTGCATCAAATTCCATTATTATGTCTATAAAGTATGGTTTTGGGCCTAAAATTCAATTTTGGGCCTCACTTATCATTCAATCTACACACCTATGACTGATGTGTTTGATCGGGACAACAAAATAATCGCCATTTGCAATGGGCAGAGCTAACAATATAGTGTTCTCAATTGTGATTGGCTGCGCTATATTTTAATTTAGTGTTGAAAACGATACACTAAAGATTTTTCCCTTACGATATGGCACTAAAATAGTGTAACATGGCACAAAATAAGGGAAAAATGCCTCCCGCAAACTCTCTATTTATTACACGTAAAGAGATAATAATAAAAATATTTTTTATATTTTCTAAAATTAAAATTTTGCGCTTAGGGGCCCCGCAATACCTTGGCTACCGTGCACAGGAAGTTGAATCAAACAAACAAACATTGACGTCAAGTTAAATAAAAACAAAAGAGAAAAAAATGATTTTTCTCATTTCGCCAAGTTGTAGAAACTTTGCGAGTATAGAAAGATGATTGGACGATAGTCCACGGGGTCATAGGTGAGAAGAAAAGGGAAGATATGCGGAGAAGTGAGTCGGTACGACCAAAGTAATATTGATTTTTCTTCTTCTTTTCTGTTTTAAATTTGACAGAAGTCATTTAGACGCGTCACTCACTCGCACTAAACACAGTTGCGTGTGGAGACAACATCCATTTGCTATTAGCTGATAAACGATGAGTCGACTCGCCAACTTTATCTGCGGGTCAAATCGGCGTCTTTCTTTATACTTTTTCTATTAGTTTCTGTTAAAAGCAAAAGGTGTATCAAAGAGATGATGGAAGCCAGACTGGCTGCTGGCTGCTTGTGTGCAAATCGATACAACAGAGACAGACATTTATAGCACCAATCGCAAAATGGCATCATCTGTGCGCTTCATATAAGAAATAAACTTATCCACCTGAGAAGAGATTGAAACGATTCAACGTGCCAACTCCGACTGATTTATCACACCTTCTACCTGCACTAACCCGAGAATTACTATTTTATTTTACGAAGCACGAAATTCGGATGGAATTTGTTGATTGGCAGTTCAATGACGGTGTTTATTTTCCGTTTGGCATCAGGGAAAGATACGACACGGTAGCCCGCTTAGATAAGGCATCTAAACACATAAATACGTGGCTAAAATGTCGGTTTTACGTGTCTAAAGTGATTGAAACACCTGTAAATACGTGTTTCTCATGACTAAAAGTCATTTAAACATGTCTAAATACGTTTATACATGTCTAAAATGTGTGTTTCACGTGTCAAAGTGATTAAAACACCTGTAAATGCGTTGTAATTTATTGGTTTACACGGCTAAAAGTCGTTTAAACATGTGTAAATTGTGTCTTTTAAGTGTCAAAATTGAATGAGACACTTGTAAATTCATTTAAACATGTGTAAATACGCTTAAACTTGTCTAAAACGTGTTTTTCACGTGTCTAAATTGATTGAAACACCTGTAAATGCCTTCAAACGTGTTTAAATTTATTGGTTTACACGTCTAAAAGTCATTTAAACAAGTGTAAATTGTGTTTTAAGTGTCAAAATTGAATGAAGCACCTGTAAATTTATTTAAACATGTCTAAACACGCGTGTTTCACGTGCCTAAATTGATTGAAATGCTTTGAAACGTGTCTACATTTATTGTTTTACACGTCAAAAAGTCACCCAAACCAATTTTCAGACCTTTAGACACGTCTAAAACGTCTATTTTCCACGTCAAACAAAAAAATTGTAAACAAATTTTCACTTATTTACGGCGTTACGTAATTGAGTGGACGTTTCCGTACGCAAACACGCAGCCACTCTTTCACAGCGGCGCCGAGGGAATGATCTGCATCTCTTTGACACCGGGATGACCGTTACCAAGGCAACTCGGCTGAGCATCCATCCACAAGGCGTCCAATAAGTTCCTGATATTTTTCACCGTGCGAGGCGCCACACTGATCGCCACCCGCTGACCCTTCCCGCCTCTCCAACCCGTCTTACGATTAAACATTTCTTACCTCTTATTTAACGGTTCAGCCTTCTTAACAGAGTCCATATCCTTCTGCAGTCGCTCTGCCTGTAGTTGCGTCTGCGCTATGAGCGCCTGCAACTCGTGCACGTGGTCCGAATAGCCAGAGGCTGGCAGACCGAGCAGCGTCTTTTTGTTTCGTCCATTGCTGCCGCGTCTATTGATGGGAACGCAATTGTCAATGGGCGTTTGGGCGATGAGACTGCGCTTTGACGATTCCGACAAACGTCCGGCCCGGCTCTGAAATCACACACGAAAAACGGGTTGAGAAATTGCGCCGACAAAATGTGCCACACCCCGAATAACAAAAAGGAGAAACGAAGAAGAGAAAAGTCGCACAGCAGCGTGATGACCTCGGCTCGAAAACTAAAAATAACGCGGAATTAAGACGGCAGAGCTGTTTGTTTTCCACTTGGAGCGCGGCCAAAACATTTATGTTTTCTACTCTTTGGGTGTCCATCGAGCCCGCAGTTGACACATTATCTCATCACACAACGACGGGTGGGGAGAATACGTACTCGAGTGGCGCGAGAGTGACCTCTGTTGGACGTGACGTGCGTTTTTTTGTGTGTGGTCAAATGGACAATGGTTTTTAGTCCGTTCGTAACCCGTACAACATTTGGTTGGGGGGCGCGAGCAGAAGCGACTACCGTGACGTGAAGAGCGGGCCGAGTGATCCAAGGTTAGTAGCCGGAAGCCGAGCCCACGTCATTGGGTGGAATTGAAGAGAGGAGCGAGGAAGAAAGAAAAAAAAAGGGAAAAATTTTGCAGCGCTCGAGTGTGTGCAGCACCAGCTGGCGGGTTACATGAGAGGAGGGAGGAGATGGGACAGCGAGGCTCTTGCGAGGTGCTCTCCGACCTTCACCGGGTGGCGCCCCCTTGCCGTCACAGGAAGACCACTGACGAGGCCGTGGAGGGAGGGGTGTGGCGTGCTGATGCGGTGAAGCGTTCCGTGCTGGGGTGTGTCGGTGGCCTAACATTCGCGCGCGTGCTTCACGGACCTCGATCGATGGCTCCGAGCCTCGCACACCGGGGTCTGAGTAAGGCGAGTTTTTGTCGCTGGGTTGGTTGAGGAGTTGGCCGCTTGGAAACGCGATTTGCTGGCGGAACTGGGATTAAGAAACGGTCAAGAAAGGGCCAAAATATGAGTTAATAAGCCTACGTTTACGTCTAATGTAATACAATCGACGGAAAGTCCGTTTGTTGTCTGTCCGGTGAGCGGACAGATGGTTTGTGGCGGAGGAAAAGCAGCTGGAATTCGCTAGACGTTTTGGACCCGCATCCCGGAGTTATCCAGGCTATTGCCGATGGATGTCGATAAACTTGGACAATGACCGATGTCGGTGGCAAATTTTTTTTGATGTAATATTCAACGTGCAATTGTATAACATCGACAAATAAATGATATTATTTATGGCTTGTCCAGAATTAACTAACTCTTATTGTTGCCTTTAGTAAATTTAGTTCATTTACATTTACGTACAGGCAAAATAAGCTGTTGTTAGGCTTGTCACCCAACCATCCTCTGCTACCAACCATCCTCTGCTACCAACCATCCTCTGCTACCAAAAGCACAGATCCTGAAATTATCCAGGCTGTCTTCGATGGATATCGATAAACTTTCGCAACGACCGATGTCGGTGGCGATATTTCTTTTCCGTATAACATCAGACGGATAATTGATAGCAAACCCCGCGACAAGTTTTTATTTTGTTTTATCTCTCGATTTAATGTATTTCATTTATTTCATCCGTTTAAAATAATTTTGTTTCGTAAGTCGAACTTTTCTTTCTTTTTTTCAAAATCTCTCTCTGGACGTTTTAGTCCATGACCTCTCGATGTGCCTAATGATTACATTCTTAGTTAATTCCACGTGACGGCAGTTGACCTTTCCTTTTTCTATCTATCTTTTGTTTTCCTCATTCCGCGTTCCTGTATTCTAATTTATAGACTACGCTGATCCCATTATATCAGATCTCCACGAAGAAAAACAAAATTATTTATTCTGCCAAATTTAAATCTACTTTTTCTCACAACTAGGTGCCACGTCTGACACTTTAGGGCGCCTTCTGGCACGCTCCTCCTCCCACAACGGGCGTTTCGTATTAAGAAAGAGTGCACCTGACAGGTGGAGGTGTGTCGGCATGCCAATGACGAGATTAAAATCCAACGCGGCTTCCCTTCCTACGTTTCATGCATCCTCTTATTCTTTGCTCGATCGATTCCCCCCGAAAAACGGAAAGACAGAGAGAGTGAGTGAGGCCAGAGGAGAAAAGCTGCTCCTGCAGCTGCCCTGCCTCCCTCCTGCAGCTTGGATTTTCATTAAGTGCACCAATGACGTCACGCAGGATTACATACTTGGCATTTTCCCTCCCTTCACCCCCCCTTTCATTTCATTCAAGCACACACAGAAAATGGTGTAAACACTCCGACTCGACTCAACTATCCATCCATCTCTCGACCCCAGTCACTTGTGCCCCTTATTTTTCGCGGTCACGCCATTCTGGTCATCTTAAACTGGTTCAGTCTTTTCCCCACCTCATCGAACCCAAGCCGCCAGGCGGTAATAATTGATCTTCATTCCTCTCTCTCTTTCTCCACGCTACCCCACACAGTCACGCGCCACGTTTCCATAGTAACCGGCAATTCTTTTTTCGGTCTTATTTTGTTCACGGTCCGAAGAGGAATTAATTGCGCCACGAAAAGGGGAGGGGGAAAAATTGGATTTGTTGGAAAATGCAAAAAGGAGGGGTTGGTTTTGTCGGACACTGAAGGTTTCATTGAGGAAAGCAAGAATGTTGGTTGCAACAATAAATGGGATGATGCAACTATGGGATTATGAGATCCAAGATGGCTGGTGAAGCCAGGGTTGAATCGTGAATCAAGGATAACATGGACATGTATCCATATGTTCAGTGCGTTGTGGCCGCACTGTATTCTGGGATGACAACAGGTAACAAACATGTTTAGTTGGCAAGCAATGCTTGACACGTGATTGCTGCCATCCAATCAGCGCAAGGAACAATGAATCAATAGGAAATAACACGTTATCCTTGAAACTCTTTATAATGAATCGCAAGGGACTCGAAAAATCGATTCGTTATAACGATAATTCGTTATATCGAAATTTTTTAACATGGTGTTCTATGCCCAGCCAACGAAACTAGCCATTTTTAGGTATTCGTTATATCGAAAATTCGTTATATCGATAATTCGTTATATCGCGATTCGTTGTAAAGAGTTTCGACTGTGTAGTATATTGTACATTATACGACGTTGACAAGAAAGTGAATACAATTTTCGATTTCGTTGTTGTCACATGCGATATACACATTACCGCAAGTTTGTGCAGTTAAATTGCGCATTAAAAAAGCGTCGCTTTTTGCAAATAATATATGCAATACACATTACACATTGTGCAGTTCCGTACCACATGCATTTAAACAGAAAAATAATTGATCTGATGCTTTTCTTGCACGCCAATCAATCAAAAACTCCACTTTGGTCAAGCCGAGTTTTTGTATACGATTTTTCTTTCTATTTTTCTCTTTTTCTATTTATAACTGACATCTTGTTCGTCACGTCCACCTGGCACCCAGCGGCGCTTTGTTGAGTCATCGGCCCAAAAGGTGATATTTGGTATATTTATGATTTTTCATGTTGCCGCCAGAGGACTCGGAGTCACGTCGCACTTATCTCCTTCCCCTTATCGAAGTAAACAGGCCAATGGCATCTGTCACGCGCCACAAAACGCCCACACGCACGTTCATGATCATCCAGAGTTCGTGTGATGAAAATTTATCGAAGGAGTTAACGAATGAGTGAAGTGAAAACACGAAAAAAAAGTTGTCTAAAAAATGCCAGTCGGCCTGTGACTAGCAACCAGCATCGGATGCCTGTTGCTTAGATGCAATCGCGGCGGTTGCTTAGCAACGGCGATAAACAAGCGAGTTTCTCGCGGGTTGATTGGAAAAGTGGTCAACAGATGGCTGTAAAGAGGAAAAAGGATCACGAGTTTGTGAAAGGTCAGAAAGGTGACCAGAACAGGGCGTCGGTCGTGTCCCACTGCTCGGGGCTGCATCTCATACAAGTCACACTTGCATTCAATTGAGAAATAAAATTGAATGTTGCGTGACGTGACGTGAAGATGTGATTCGTGTAATTAGAGGTCAGTTGCACCTATTTCAGCGGTACAAAGAAAATGTTTGACAAGTTGCGGAGGAAGGAGAGAGAGAAAAAATGTTTGATTTTTGTATTGAGGATCAAATAAAAAGGAGGAGGGGAAGGGGAGAAAAAAACGCAACGTTCAGCCGATGGGAATTTAGTTGAATAGACAGAGGTCAGAGCCCTGTGCACCCTCGGGGCGATTCGGAGTGTCCACTCGAGGAGAGGACTCTTCACTCGACGTCTGTAAAGGGCATCGTTCGATGGGATGCGATTGGATTTCAACAGGATGTAAGACAAGAAGTTGGCTGAGGAAAGTACGGAATTCAGGGCCGGATGGAGATTTTGGGGGGCTTTAGACTTTTTTTCAGGGTCTGTTGTAGGTTAGATGAAGCCTGTGTGATTATTTTTTGTCTAAAATTGAATATTTTGGTCTAAAAATGATTATTTTTGTCTAAAATTGAATTATTTTGATCTAATAATCAATTTTCTGGCCTAAAATTGAATTTATTCGATCTAATAATCAAATTTCTGGCCTAAAATTGAATTTATTTTGCCCTAATAATCAATTGTTTTTAAATTACGCGGGTCTACGACATTTGTCTTTCTGCTACGCTATAATCCGCCCCTGATGGAATTGAATGAAATTTTTGTTTCGTTTACCTCTGGTGTTGGATAAACCGCGGATGCTGTGGCGAAAGGACCCGAAGGAATAGGAAGAGACGGTTGAGTCGTGGCTACAGAGGAGAAAAGTTTGGCTTGTCCTAATCCAGTGCATTTCACTTTAGAAGCAGACTGTTAAAGAAAAGAAAAATAAATATTTTTTTTTTTATTTTTAAAAATTTTGGTGATGAAATGAAAGTTAGTTTGGGTTTAGTCCGACAGATGGCGGAAGTGCGTGGTGCGGTGTGAATTGAAACAGGATGAAGTTGGCCATTAGGTTGGAAAAGAAGTTCGCAGCTGCGGGACTAATTTTTCAACGCGTGTGCAGTTGCACCCCGCATGTGCACCGCGTAATAAATCGTGGTGAGTGTGAGCACCCGCACCCTCGCTACAAGAGAAGCGCATGACCTCGATAATACGTTTTAAAAAAAATTGGAGGGAAAGAAGACGAAGAAGAAAAAAAAAAGAAGAGAAAAAAAAATCCAGAGCGAACCAATCACTCATCCAGAGGGGAAAAGAAGAATGAGAAATGAGAGGAGACGAAAGAAGAATAAAAGGCCAAGCGGAGAAAATAGTTGACTCGTTTGCTACGGATGGCAGATCAAGACAGACTTATTTGAAAAGAAATGATTTTCAAGCGTTTCACACTAATTTCCTACTCGTCTTGCACTTTTTCAACATTTAATTTTTTTTTTTTTTTTTTTTTAAATTAAAAAATTTTTTTTTTTAAAATAAAAATTAATTTTTTGGTTTAAGTGTTTCAGCGACAAATCGCTTAGAAATAATTGAATTTAGTGCGAGTTTGCGACAAATCGCTTAAAAATTATTGATTTTAGTGCGAGTTTGCGACAAATGGGTCGTTTTATTACCAAATTTCACGACCCAAAGCCCATTTAGATGGAAAATAGAGAATGCATCATCAAATCATTAAATTTGTTAATTTTTCCAGAAACTAATTTAGTCACTTTCCCTGGTGTCTGTTTTTGGCGAACTCCTCTGTTCACGATACGTGTATTTAAAAAAAGGCAAAAATTGATATCGTTAAAAAAAAAGACACAAATCGCCGTTTTTTCCCGGAAAAATTCCGATTTATGCATTTATTTCTGATTTTCGGAAAATATTCATTTATAGCTAACTTTTTATCGAATAAAAATAATTCCTATGCACTTATGCATTTATCCTAACCCTATTAATTACAAACGGCAATCCTAGCAATTTATTATTTCTTCAATCCACCTTTCCCTACTAAAACCCATCACTTAAAAACCCCAAATTCGCATTGTCACATCAAATTAGCCAATCACATCAAACTGGCTCGCACCTCAATCAAATTATACAATTAGCACACCGACCTTCGCCCGACTCCATTTTCCTCCCCAACCAACCAACCAACCAACCCGTATTCAAATTCAAATTTAAATTCGTCACAGACTCGCCGAGCCAACACCGTCCTCAAAAATTGATGAAAACTTGAGACAAAGGACGTGCAACGTGCAACTACAGACGCAGGCCGCCCCCGCAGGAGGAAACCCCCTCCCACAGCGTCCCATTGAGGGCGCCAATGTTTCCACTCAACCGCAACTCGGAGCTGCCTAAGGGATGAGGGATTGGCTTGATTAGCCAATCGAAGTGGCGATCGCTATCTACTTTTAGACATGAATTGGGATCCATAAAAAGGTCCAACGTCCTTGTCCCTTTGTTCACGGACCCTCCTAAAACCCAACAACCCAATTCCGCGTCCACATCAGGTACACAAGAGCGAAATTTAACCAATTCTACTCGTTATGCGATGACCATGACCAAAATCCGAGCGACGGATTTCGAGATACGATCGAAACTCGTTATAACGAAAGATTTATTCGTTATAACGAGAATTCGTTAAATTTTTTAACATGGTGTTCTATGGCCAGCCAACCAAACCAAACCAAACCAAACCAAACCAAACCAGCCACTTTTAGGTATTCGTTAAATCAAAAATTCGTTATATCGCGATTCGTTATAAAGAGTTTTGAGATACGGACTTTTTGTGCGTTAAAATTGACGTAGATCAGAAACCGCAAGGAGCTAGGTGTTTGAAAGTCACTTTTAGATATTCGTTATATCGAAAATTCGTTATATCGCGATTCGTTATAAAGAGATACGGACTTTTTAGACGTTAAAATTGGCGTAGTTTTAAAACCGCAAGAGCTAGGTGTCTGAAAGTCACTTTTGGATATTCGTTATATCGAAAATTCGTTATATCGCGATTCGTTATAAAGAGATACGGACTTTTTAGACGTTAAAATCGGCGTAGTTTTAAAACCGCAAGAGCTAGGCGTCTGAAAGTTTGGAAACTGTCAGGAAAGCATGTTAATATTTAAGCGATTTTATTATGCGTTGACCATGACTCGGGGGGCGCGTCCAACGCGCTTTGGCGGTCATTTTTGCCCGGTTTTTCTCGAAACTTCGACGTCCAGCTGCTCTTTCTGCTTTTTTTCTCTCTCTTCTCTCTTTGTTGTCTTTTATTTTCATTTTTTTTTGTGTGTAGATATTTTTCTTGGCGAGTTCAAGTAGGGCGGGTCGCCCTCGTCGCGTCCACACGCACGAACGCAGGTCGATTGTAGGTTGAAAGTTCGTTTCCAACGTCGACCAGCATCTGTCGCTTTTAAGGGTCACGTGCCCTGGAGGGATGATCGGCCAAAGAAAGGTTGTCACGCAAGAAAGGGGGAAAGAAAGATTGGGAGAGAAAAAAACAAGACGGAAAGGTGGAGACCGCCACTTGGTGGCGTTTTGTTCTTGTTTTTCGATGATGGCCGGTCAGTGAACTGTAACCTCGTGATTTTTGCATCGAGACGTGACGATGTCGATGATCTCGACGTCCTCGGGATGTCTCTCGGCGCACCTGGGGCCTGAACTCAAAGGGTTGGGCAGAACGGGGTGTGGTTTTAGCCCATGTATCTTGTCACATTTTACGAGCGAGTCTCATTACTCTACAATAAAATTTTCTCCAGTTTTTTAAACTTTTTTTTTGGGGGGGTTTTTTCGGTGTCCACTCGTATCTAATTAACGTTTAACCCTTTTAATAACGCAGTCTGCGTCCTGTTTTTACCCCTCGACCCCTCCACATGCTGAATTTGTCTCTGTGTAAAGCGAGGTCAACGTTCGATCGGGCTTTGAAGATCGCAGTTTAGGCACTGGACGCCCACGAGTTGTTTTGCACGAGAACAAGACGGGGACCTCGTTATAACGAATTTTTGTTGTATAACGAATTTTTTTTAAAATGACATCGTTTTAAGAAATTGTGATGGAACTAATTTTAATGTTACGAATTTTTCGGGTTCCAAAGTGCGATATAACGAACCTCGATATAACGAATTTTTATATAAACGAATTTTTAAAAATGATCTAGGCTGATTGGTCATAGAACACCATGTTAAAAAATTACGATACAACGAATTTTTCGTTTTTCAAACTGTAATATAACAAAAAAGCCTCGATATAACGAACTTTTGTCATTTAACGAATTTTTGTCATATAAAAAATTTTTGTCATATAAAATTTTTTTGTCATATAACGAATTTTTGTCATATAACGAATTTTTGTCATATAACGAATTTTTGTCATATAACGAAATTTTGTCAGAAAACGAATTTTTGTCATATAACGAATTTTGTCATATAACGAATTTTGTCATCTTACGAAATTTTGTCATATAACGAATTTTTGTCATCTTACGAATTTTTGTCATATAACGAATTTTTGTCATATAACGAATTTTTGTCATATAACGAATTTTTGTCATATAACGAATTTATAAAAATAACATGGAATGACTGGCCATAGAACATCGAATTAAAAAAAAAATCCCGGTACAACGAATTAAAATTTTCTTCATCTTGGGTGAAAACACTTTTGATCGACTTCCGCCGATCAATTAAAATGAATTTTTAAACTCGAGACAAAGAAAGTGTGTCCACACACCAAATCGATCTCTTTTCTTCCCTTCCCCTCACTTTCCTCCTTCCCTTTCCTTTCTGCTGAATCTGTGCGCCGAGATAAGAAGCAAAAAGTGCCGTCGTCGGATCCGCTGCCATTTTAAGGCCAAGACGTCGATGATGAGCCACACGGCACGTTCGTGGAATTCAGCTTCATTTGCTGAAGTTCTGCTTTTGCACGCCAGAAGGCGACGCCAAATGCGCATTAAAGCGACGGCGCAAAACCCCTGTCGTGTCACGTTGGTGCCGCCATGGCGGCAAAGGCCATTAGCTGTCGCTCTTTGTGTTCGCAGCCATGTTTTTCCCTTCCAACACGGCGACAAATGGCCTTCTTCACAATTTATGCGCCAAAAGTGGTACAGATGGTACTCATTTCCGACGTGACAAGTGCGGTAATGGTCAGAAAACGGCGCCCAAAGTCGAGAAATTAAAATATTTAAACACTTTATGTCATTTCGCAACGTGCAAACATGTTTTTTACATCTAAATTCACACTCCGCCGCTCTTAGGCCTATTACCTAACTGTTAAATCACTTTGAATCAGGGGCGACACCTTTTAAGCATTTTCAATGACCTCTTTTAACCGAAAGGATCATAGGGTAGAGTGGAGAAAGATTTCATTTTGATCGCCTAATAAACTCCAAATTGTCTGTTTTCGAATTTGGAAGCCAAAAAAAAAATATAAAAAAGAAAAAAAAAAAAAAGATGGTCGTGGCACTCGTGGGGAAGCGGAAATAAATGAATGACCGTAAAAAAAATATTAGTCATGATTGTCGCTTTGCAGGAAAATTATCTACGGCAGCTTTAAGGTGCTGAGTTTTTCGAGTGTTTCACACGCGCCCAGCTCAGCTGAAGCGAGGTCAGATGGAGGTTGAAAAAAAGGTGGAAAAAGAGGAGAAAAAGCATTAAAAATAGTAAAGTTTGAAAGCGGCCAAGGGACACTAAGACGATGTCATCACGGCGGCTTTAAGCTTGATAGACAAATAATGACTTCCTTGTTTGCGTGCCGTTCATTCGAGGGGGGGAGTCCAGCCAGGTGTATAGAGGATGGACGGGTATAATGAGACGTCGAGTCGAGTTCGTCTGTTCGTCACCGGAAATGCTCATCAATTGCATGATTTCTCAGGCGTTCCATTATTTCCTTTGACCATCACCAGATGGCGATCACACGCACGCGTTTTTTGAGTTTAAAAAAAAAGGAGGAAGGTTTGCGAACCCTCTTTACATAGGAAAAAAAGAAATGGTTTTGTGTATGTAAAAATATGTGTGGTTGGGGCTCTTATAAGGGATTTCGCGATATAACGAATTTTTGTTTTGGGAGGAATTTTTAAAAATTAATTGTTTGGTTGGAACATGGAACACCATGTTAAAATTTTTTTTTTCAGTATAACGAATTTTAATTAACGAATTTTTGTTATATAAGGAATTTTTGTTGTATGACGGATTTTTTAACGAATTTTTTACGAATCTTTTACGAATTTTTGTTATATAACGAAATTTTGTTGAATGACGAATCTTTTACGTTTTTTTTACGAATTTTTGTTATATAAGAATTTTTTACGAATTTTTGTTATATAACAAAATTTGTTTTTGATATAACGAATTTTTATTAACCAATTTTTGGTATATAACGAATTTTTTGCGAATTTTTGTTATATAACAAAATGTTTTTCGATATAACGAATTTTAATTATCCAATTTTTGTTGTATAACGAATTTTTGTTATATGACAAAATTTGTTTTCGATATAACGAATTTTAATTAACCAATTTTTGTTATATAACGACTTTTAATTTCCCAATTTTTGTTATATAAATTTTTTTTTCGATATAACGAATTTTTTCCGAATTTTGTTATATAACAAAATTTTTTTTTCGATATAACGAATTTTAATTAACGAATTTTTGTTACATAACAAATTTTTTACGAATTTTTCTTATACAACGAATTTTTTACGAATTTATGTTACATATCGAAATTTTTACGAATTTTTGTTATAAAACAAAACTTTTACGAATTTTTTTAAATGACTAACAAGTAAGTCGCTTGTCCATAAAACACCATGTTAAAAAAATCTCAATACAACGAACATTAATTTTACGAATCACCCTCTAACGAACCCCTCTACAACGAATCCTAAAAACCAACTAAACCACCCCACTACCCAACACCACATTAAAAAAAAAAATCCCCAAAATTTTAACATCCCGAACCCCCCAACTTTTTCCTCCCCGACAACGAAAACGCGATAATCGAAAACGAACTTTAAATGTCGAAAAGGTCGTCCGAAGGTCAAGAGTTTGAGCAGCGCTGTTTTCCCAAGAGTTTATATCGTGCGGCGAACACGGCATTCGTCCTAGGCACTAATCAGAGTGGGTGGTTGCGAGAACCATTCGGTTGCCAAGGTAACATGAAAGACGGTTCGAACTCACCGTTGCGTGCTAAGGGGGACAGCTTGGCATGTCTCCTATCACGCAGTGTCCCAAGTTGACGTCATCCTCTACACCATTCAATCTCTCATCCCCTTTCCCTCTTATCTGAATCACATCCAGGGACCTTCTCCACATATTTCCGCCGCCTTTCCTCCATCTTCAATTCCCATCGATCGAACGAAAGTCGTTCGCCGCAACGCTCGCCAGTTCAGGGGTCGCCACTCGGGCCAACTCCAAAGTATTATGACGTCATTCAACAAGAGAGAATGTCCGTTTCTTGCACCAATTAGTGCACGATTAGACCTTTTCCGGTCCATTAAATCGGCCCAACTGGCGTTTTCACCCGCGATGTTGGCGGGGGGTGGGGAGATAACTATTTTGCGCCCCCTTACGGATGACAAGGACATCACCTGCACGTGGAAAATGTCCTGTCCTGCTGCCTTTCTTTTTTTTATTTTTATTTTATCGGATGGACACCCCAGTGTCACGTGACTCATTGTTGATGGATTTGGGCGCATTGGAAGAGAATCCAATTAGGACGGTTACCTTGGCCCACCTGAAGACCCCGGGGCGTTCTGGGGGGGAGGGGATAAGAAAGGTTTTGTTGAAAGGACTAAAGGAGTCAAACGACTTAAGTTGGGAACATTGTTTTCCAGTCCACACTCAGAAACTTAACATGGCAAGGTGCAATGCTGGGTGACCTTTTGCAGCCACCTTTGCAAGCGGTTGCGGGCAATTTTGAGACATTTTTCATTGTTTACGACGCGAAATTGTGTCGTTTTTACGCCGGAAAATGCACAAAGTTTATTCATTTCGCGGTTTTCGTGCAGTTTTTGGACGGAATTTGAGTTTAATTTAATTTTTTTGAATTTACCGGGCAATTTTGAGACATTTTCCATTGTTTACGACGCAAAAGTTTGTCGTTTTTACGCGGAAAATGCACAAAGTTTATTCATTTCGCGGTTTTTGTGCAGTTTTTGTGCGTAATTTGAGTTTTAATTTAATTTTCTTTGAATTTACCACAAATAAATTTATTTGGAAGTTCGTGGTATGAAATTGCGTCATTTGCAGAGGAAAAAAAACCAATGTGTCAACTATTGAAAGTTCCTGCGGTGTCCGTACGTGGGAGGGGAAAGCAATGTCACCTGGCTGTTCGATGAACGTGTGTTTGTGTGTGTTGCCAAGGACATTGCTCTTTGTATTTTTTTTCCTCTCTCTTTCTCTCTTTCTTTCTATTCCTCATCATCGTGTCGACATTAACAACGTGGAATCCGACACACAATAAAAACAACACAATTAGTTGATTTAATTCCCTTAAATTTCTTTCTAAAAAAAAAAAATCAATTTAAGACCCAAGAAAGCCAATAAAGGTGATAGATGAACATTGGTCATCAAAAAGGTCGGCGAATGTTGCACGACTTCCTTCTATCGATCTCGACCGACGGCGCCCAGTCACCCAGCTGTTGGAGCGCATTTCAAAGACAGAAACGGAAGAGGCTCCACTCACATCTATCCACTAATTTCACGAAATTCGCCACCGAAATAAACGAAATCCATTTTTTGACCGTCATGGACCAGCGACAACGGTCCCCAATTCATTTCAGACGTTTATGAGAAACTTTGTGACGATGCAGGTGCGGTCAATCTAAAAAAAATCCTCTTTTTGAGCGAAACAATGCAAAGAATCGGTCAATCGACGCACTAATTTTAGTTATTTGTTCCAACATTAATTTAAAGCGATTTTTTGGCCCCCAATTCATTTCAGACGTTTATGAGATACTTTGTGACGATGCAGGTGCGGTCAATCTAAAAGAAAAAACTCTTTTCGAGCGAAACAATGCAAAGAATCGGGCATTGCGCAACCAAGAAACGGTGCAACCTCCCCCCGAAGTTGGTGCGGCCCGGGTGCATCTCGTGGTTCGCACCGGCGACTCCGCAGCTGTAATTTATCGCTCGCTGCCTGCAAAGTTTGGTCTCTCTTGGCGCGCGTGGCCGCACGTGACGGGCAACCAGTAACAATGGCCTTTGTCTGTCGCTGGACGCGGACCCTCTGACGCCACCCATCAGCCCCCTCCATCCCTTCCTCCACCTACCATCATCCTCCAACCTCTTTCCTGCCGCGTCGGCGGAAACAACCTCGTTATAATGGAGGCTGTAATTACGGCGACCCTCGTCACAACGACCCCCAACAGTCATTAGGCCTCGAGCGCCACGGGCACCACTCCCTCAGTTGCCTCTCCTCCCCCATCCTCCTCCACCACCCCCCATCCTCCCTCTTTTCTCTTGCCACCCTCGATAGAATGAATTGCCCGCAGCTGGCGCCAGGAAATCGATTGCCGCCAAGAATGTTGGTGCACAGGGGGCTCGAGTCGGGTGAGAGGCGACCAGGCGACCGATGGATGGATGGACAAGTTCAAAACCGAACGCTATTTCAATTAAATCCTCTAAATTTCAGCAAATAATACGGAAAAAGTGGAATTTTCCGACTTTTCCGCCCGCATTTCAGCTAATCAAACTGAGTTTCTCGGTTCCCCTTGGTCCCCCCTTGCACTTCACTTCGTCTTTCCCCTTTGCGAACCGACGCTGAGATAATGAGGTCGCTGTAAAGGGGGGAGGCAGAGAAGCTTGTCATATGATGAGAACAAGCAAACTGGCGTCGGTCCCCACAGCACGAAGGGGACGGGCTATTGGGAGACGCCGATGAACGGCTGAACGAAATGCACGTTCCCCCGAGGGTCGATGGTGTCGCGCGGTAATGGATGATCAACCTCTGGACGCCTGATGGGGAAGGAAGAAAGGAAGGAGAAGAAGGACATCCGGTGCAGTTTGGAGCCGACTCTCTCTCTCGTTCGCCATCCCTCCGTCGATGCGAGTGAACTCGGCCGCGTCCGGAGGGAGGAAATCCATTTTGGGAGACGCTCCAAACCCCCGATACTACGTGACGAATTTCGCAATGGGCGTGGTCGTGCACCTGCCGAGTCGATGCAAAGCAAAGGTGGGGCTGGAACGACCTCCAAGGGGTTCGCCCACACGATGGACACCACCTCGAGGCGCTTGCGAGACGGGAAAGGAAAAAAAAAATTTAAAAAAAAGGGAAAAAGTAAATTCCTCATTCGCGAGAGGAGAGGACGCACCTCCAACGCCAACAATGTCTTGCAGGCAAGCCAAGGGGGCAGAATCAACCCAACTGCGTGCTGCTGTATATCTTTTTTCTTTTTTTTTTCTGATTTTTTTTTTTTGTTTGAAGGAAAGGTTCTTTCCTCTTGGTCACGCGCGTTCGAGTACACGTGGTCATGTAATATTAAAGTGCCGCCTTTAGGGACGAACGCCAGCGACTGGTGATCCCAACCCGATCGAATGAACAGCGGATTCAGCACAGCAGCAAAACAACACTCTTGATCTTTTTTTTTTTTTTTCCTTTTTTTTTTTCGGGTTTTAGTCTTAACCAATCGTACGATTTTGGTGGAAATCGCGTTCCGGGGGGTGGTGGAAAAATAAGATGACCTTTAACTGTGACCTTTCGGAGCACCCTTTAACCTTGGTAATCTTGTGCACTTTGTTCTAATCGCTGCAAGAATGCAAACAATTCGCGCGCATCGATAAGTTTGTTGGCAGTTTTAAAACGTGGCGGGTTTTGCATTAAAAGCAGCTGATGAACGGCTTGCAAGGGCGCACGTGGGAAACGACGTATTAATAAAAAGCGAGTTATGAATCGCCCGCTTCCCACATCACCCCGTGCGGTTCTCTTCCCTTTACACGATTGGCGCTGGAATCGGCTTCAATTCCGCGACATTTGAAAATCATTTCAGTTTCCTCCCATCTCCCCAATCAGCTGTTTAATAACCAACACGCGAAAATACCCAAAATCGAAATAATAAATTTTTTTTAAAAAAATTAATAAAAATGAAAATGAAATGACTTACGACAGGTGAGCTGATGCGACATCCATCGCAGTCGCAAATGGGCGGGTGCACTGCAAGTATCCCTTTGGATAAAAGAAGTTTCATGCTTTTTCCATGATGCCGGAT